>OX451379.1:1235000-1598219 GCA_949629185.1 Apamea crenata
GAAGAAGACGGATGAAAGAAGATTGCATGCAGCGGAGATGAGAATGTTGAGATGGATGTGTGGAGTGACGAGAATGGATAAAGTAAGAAATGAGTTTATAAGAGGAAGTTTGAAAGTAGCGCCAGTGACAGAAAAGTTGAAAGGAAATCGTTTAGCTTGGTATGGGCATGTGATGAGAAGGGACGAAACGCACGTGACTAAAAGAGTGATGAATATACATGTTGATGGATGGAGAGGGAGAGGAAGGCCGAAGAAAACATGGATGGATTGTGTGAGGAATGATATGAAAGAGAAGGGAGTGAATGATAGCGTGACGGTTGACAGGGGAGAATGGAAGAAGAAAACGTGTTGCGCCGACCCCAAGTAACATGGGATAAGGGCAGGAAAATGATGATGGTATTCATTAAATGGATGCTCTTTGTATAAAATACTGATATTCACGCACTTTAACATCATTATTTTCCTTCTAGCGCAAATAAAATAATTCAAGGCATAAGCATAAGGATAATTAGCCTAATAATATTATGTAATATTCCCACTGTTAGGACATAGGCTAACTCTCTGTGATAGGGGATTGGTCCATAATCCACCACACGGGCCCAGTGCGGGTTGGTAAATGTCACATGTCTTCGAATTTTTGGTTCTAGGACATGCCGGTTTCCTCACGATGTTTTACTTCACCGTTTTGAGAGCAGTTGTGATGAAATAGTTGACACAAAACAGGCGATAGGCGCTTTAATTTGTGTAAAGAACACGAGGAATTTGAATTAAATAACAAAAAAAAAAATGTAAAACTTTTGAAACCGAAGATTATGCTATTTATTCTTGAACTCTCTGGAAATACCACTTCAATAACTTCATTGCCTAGAGTTTTACTTTATTTAAATTAAGCAAAATTTAATTCAGACTAATAATATGTCCATAGTTGTTACTAACAAAGGTCTATTTAAACTACTCGCACACAAATAAAGTACAAAGGTGGACTCAATTCCATAGACATTCTCGGTCACCAGTCAACGAGAAAAGATGGCAGTTGCTCTGTCTGAGAGGAACATTATAATAAAAAACTGTGCATTCAAAACGATTCAGATAATCTAGTTAAAAAATCTCGTAATGATAGCCAATAACATTTAATTCCTCAAACATTATGGCCTCTTAGCAACAGTCTACGATAGGGTTATGCGTTCCCGCCAAATCGACCTGTCACTTTTGACAGATGACAACAGTTTTCGCGCCAAACGGTGTTCGAAGATGGCGGGTGCGTGCTTTATCCACAATCGGGACTTGTTTTCACTGTATCACGAGATTTTTTACTTACAAAATTATAGTCATATTTCTTAGTATATACTTGATAGTTGATGAAGATGAGGAGGTTGACGGCTTGATGTTGTTGAAGTGTTTTTTGGTTTTTCCATCAGGAGTATTTGAATAGCAGCTCGCTATATTAGCTATAGACGCCAGCAGGTCAAGCTACCCGAAACTGTCAAATTTTCCCAATCAATCTTGAACCTTAATGCTTTAGCGATAAATTGGAAAATCTATTAAAGATATTTGACAGATTGTAGTAGCTTGATGTGCTGGCGTCTGTACATGGGACTTAATCATAACTACTATTTATTTACTAGTAGTGTTAGGAAGTAAAACAAAGTTTGAATAATTGTTTCTTCGATGTATAACCACAATTTTTTTTCTTCTCATTAAGACCTTTGACCTTTTGAGCGTGTGATAATTCATGTGCGTATCTCTTACGTCGCTGTTTTCGCGTATTTGTTAATGTTACTCACACTTATAGTTACTGGAAGCTTGTAATTGGCCATCGTTTACACATTGTACTAGATATTAAAATGTATTCGCTGTAAGTTTCCTTATGAGTAATAAAATAAAATAACTGGCAAAATTTGTTATAGCTAGGTAGGTACACCACCTGCAGGTGTGGTGTTTTATGTGTGTTGACGTCATTCAACCTTCAATATCCATGAGTAGTGCTCCCTGGGTGTTACTTTAAAATCGTTCTAAAATACATTTATGACAGTTGGGTCACACAAACAAATGATTTTCCATACTAACGTCCTTATGGAAGATAAGGACGTTAGTATGGAAAATCATTTGTCTTGTCAGCCGTTGGTCGCAGCTGTCATTCGTGGATCTTTGAAAGTCGTTACGGGTAGTCAAAACCCCGAAAATCTGTCAAGACTGGTTGACAGATTTTCGGGGTTTTGACTACCCGTAACGACTAGTAGCCTGAAAGTCTGACAACCAGTCTTACCAAAGGGTATCGTATTACACAGTAACTGGGTTATGGAGGCCAGATAGGCCATCGCTCCATGTAAAATACTGGTATTCAGCTGCAACCGGTTAGACTGGAAGCCGACCCCAACATAATAATTATATATGTATACCAGCGCTGGGGCTCTGTCTCGTATAGGGTCTTAGCATTATGCTGAGCGATGGCCGTTTTGCGTGAATGTGACGCAGGTTTACCCCTAACTTGTTATTTTTTTGTGTGTTTGTTCTTTTTTGTGCGTCGTGTTTGCCGCAAATAAATGTATTTTCTTTCTTTCTTATAATTGGGAAAAGGCGCAGCAAAATGAGTGAAAATTCACGATGCAATGGAAACACACACAATAATCCAGACTCAATACTTTAAGATTTCAATTTTAAAATATAAAAGAAAATGGCTTTTCTACTAGTTTGGTGCCATTACAGCTAATGATATGTACCTCTACCAGGTGATTCTCACATGTTTTTAGATATTATCTCTACCAGACCGCTAGAAAATATAGAAGGTGAAGTTACCTTCGTTGTTCATCTGTGGCAGTGATACGAAATACATCATTATATCTTTTATGTATTAAACTTTAAACAGAGGGGCAATTCTCGTAATTAAGTTAAAAAAACGTAACTGTTTTCGTGAATTTCATACTTTAACCTTTGACCTCACAGAAGTTCTTATGTAAGTACCTACTTAACATTTTTTTTTATTGTTTAAAGCTAATTGTTGTATAGTTGATAAGCCTTAGAGTAATATTGTGTATTTTTAGATACGAAGTTCGCAATAACCTATTTTGTATAACTGTTTTTGTATCTAAAAAGCTATAACCTGAAAACTCGGTAAGTACAACGTTTCTGAAAAAAAAAATGTGGTAAATTTTATTTATAGTATTAAAAAGACCTGATTTGGTCTAGTTATTTTTTTATTTAATCATCCCAATACCATTTTGCTCCACAAAGGGTTAAGAACGTTCACAGTCTGATCTCAGTCTCAATCTGTTAAAAAAAATCTGAAAATTCCCTACATTATGACAAGTTTTTGACATTTGTTTGTCGCTGAGATGAGACTGCGAGTATATTTTAAACGTTTTAAATTACGAGAATTGGCCTTCTGATTTCCGGTAACATTTGCCCTATAGGGAGAACTGTCCCGTTCGTCTCGTGGTCGCAAGCGCCACTGGTATGCATGGGGTCCTGGTGGAAGAAAATAAATATTATTATTATCAATTCCACAATCATAACACTTTTCTATAAACCTAGTTTCCGAGCTAGTTTTCAACTTAAAAAAAATCTAATCTAATCTAACGAGCCTGTACTGTCCCACTGCTGGGCAAAGGCCTCCCTCCCCCTTTTCCACACAATTCTGTCTTTGGCGAGTGCCGGCCAGTCCCTACGGTAGGAGTCCAGCTCGTCCCGCCATCTTCGTCTCGGCCTGCCGCGAAGGCGTCGTGCGTTTACTGGGTCCCAATCGGTGGTTCTTTTAGCCCAATTGTTATCTGACACTTAAGCTTAGCGGTTTTCTGGGTAACGTCCGTTATCTTGGTTTTGGCGCGCAGTATTGTGTTCCTTATACGGCCAGAAATCTGAACCCCCAGGATCCTACGCTCCATGGCTCGCTGGTAAACCCCGAGCTTGGACCTCTGCTGAAGTGTCGAAGAACAGGTATTAAAAAAAAATACAAAAAAAAACATGCAGTCATGGGGACTACTTATAAATAATAAATAAATCCCTGGACATTTCACACAGCACCATTTGTCCCAAGCTAAGCAACCTAATGCTTGTGTTATGGTAACAAGATGGCTGATAAACTACTTATATACATTTTTTTTTTGTAAATACATACATATTATAGATAGAAAAACACCCAGACTCGGAACAAATACATGTATGTCATACAAATATTTGTTCCGTGCGGGAATCGAACCCGCGACACGCAGCGCAGCAGTCAACCGCTTAACCACTGCGCCAACCGTGCCGTCAACGTGCGCTACTACTACTAGCGTGCCGCTACTTACATAAGTAGCTAAATTTGGAGGCATATTGTTCTCCCAAAACCACGTAATAATAATCTAGAATGCCTGCAAAACAAACTCCATAAAAATCCAAGGAAAAGTAACAAAAACACTTCGAAACACAAATAAAAAGAAAAAGTATTATTACTAAAACAAATGCACATCGTATTTCTGAATGAGTAAGTAAGAAACAAAACACAGCTAAGCAGTGTATAATGTAAACGTATAAAAATTAATATAAAAGTGAAGGAGAGTTATTAAATATTCCGGTAGCGACAAATAATTGGTATTTTATACAGATCTCCGGGGGACGCCGGGTGCAAGGACTAGTGCAGGTTAATGTGGATACGACAATCTTTTAAACTTTTTGATGTTCCTCAGTGGGAGCCCGGAGTTTGGATATGTGCTCGGTTTATTCATTTATTTAAAATGTTCGCACAAAAAGATATAAAGGCGGTCTTAATGCCTTAGGCTTACCAGTCAACCAAGGGTGATGAAGAGATTAGATGGCAGGCGCTTTGGTTGAGAGGAACAATGATAAACAAAAAACTATTAAAACTAACACACACACAAATACATAAAACCCGGTTTCTGCACCCTAATTGCGTAACACACAATCAATCTTAATCTGAATCATTTTGAAGGATATTGCTAATCCATTACTTCATACTCGTATGTTCAAAAAATGTCTGCTCAGTAACGTAAATAACGCAATGAATGTTGTTGAACTGTCAAAATGAAACCGATTCCGATTGATCGTGTGCAATTAGGGTGATGGTTGGTTTGATGGCAACAGGCTCGCCCCTTATGACATGGGACGGCGAAATATGGGTTTACTATACTCGTAGGTGCACCGCTATCTTACCAGTCGGGGAAAAAAAGCGTGGTGTAATGAGTGTTTGAATGTTTTAATTTTCTCCTGAGATTTTGAATCACTAATCGTAATCTGATTGAGTAGAACTTATATAATTATGCACTTGTGTAGTTTTCATGACTTTGTAATATAGTGTAGTCTGCAGTGCGATTCTGTAACCATCTCACCGTGAAAACTTAGGTGAAGTGAGCGTGGAGTGAGCTGTCATTCCAACTAATACTAGGGATTGACACTATTGACAGCTCAGTTCACCTAACTTTTCACGGTGAGATCTTTACAGAATCGATCGGCTGTTAAGAAGATTGAAGGTTAAGACATTCACAAGTGTAAAAACAATAATTTTACCTTCCATTCTTCAAATCATACCGCTTGTTAACGTCATGCAGATATATAGAATACCTATGCTTTATTGTACACACATTTAAATATCAGATTTAAATGTAGACGTTTTACAAGGAGTGACACAATAATAATAAACAATGGGCGGTCTTATCATGATAAAGTAAAACAAAACAAAACACAACACTATGGATCTTTTGGGTCTGATTTTTTTTTTAAGTGATATTTTTGAGACAGCTTTTGGTAGTCATTTATGCACCATTTACAAACATACAATAAATATGTACTTAGCTAATATTTTAGGCAGGAGTCCCGGCCGCCGTTAAGATAATAAATAAATAAATAAATAAATCCCTGGACATTTCACACAGCACCATTTGTCCCAAGCTAAGCAACCTAATGCTTGTGTTATGGTAACAAGATGGCTGATAAACTACTTATATACAATTTTTTTTTTGTAAATACATACATATTATAGATAGAAAAACACCCAGACTCGGAACAAATACATGTAGGTCATACAAATATTTGTTCCGTGCGGGAATCGAACCCGCGACACGCAGCGCAGCAGTCAATCGCTTAACCACTGCGCCAACCGTGCCGTCGAAAGATGGTACTTTTGACTTTTTTGATTCACTTTGTCATTATCTTAGGTTGTAAAGGGGCAAAAAGCGAAAACAACGTGACCAGAAATACAATAGAAAATAACTTTTGTACGAGCACTCTTAAAACGACATGCATCAATTTATTTTTTAGTTTGATTGATAGCTTGTATCATTTTACAGATGATTTTATAAAATTCGTTGAGTGATTTGCGTTCCCATGTTTTAACTTGGGCAAAACTTATACCCCCTTATTACAAAAAAGGTTTTTCTTTCGATCAGAAGGCAAATAATTCTCGTAATTTAAAACGTTCAAAATCAAGTCGCAGTCTCATCTCAGCGACAAACAAATGTCAAAATATTGTCTAAATGTAGGAAAATTAGAAGTATTTTTTGACAGATTGAGACTGAGATCAGACTGTGAACGGTCTTAAAATTACGAGAATTGCCCCTCAGGTTTAAACCACTGACCCAGTTATTGAATTAAGAACCCAACTGATAGAGAAATGCAGTTCTTTATACAAAAATAACAGCTTGGTTCGGTGCTAAGTTGCCATTTTAGTATTAAGAACTTTGCCTAAAACGAAATAAAGTTCGAAATACAAGTACTGGCTCAATAGTTTAGGCTAGAACTTAAGTTAGGTTTCGTTTTGTAATAAGACGGTAAGGGACTTTTTTCCCGGACTTTTATAGTTACGTAGAATTTTTTAAAGTTTTCCATACAAAAACTGTAAGACGCCAAAAACGCCGTATGAAAGTTTGATCGCGTTTCTCCTTATTCATTTTCGGGCATATCCTCCCTAGCCCTATCGCCCTCATATTTCGAACCCCCGCTTACTCGTGCGCGGCTTACGGTCGACTCTGACAAACAGACACAAATACAACCGTTTTTCTTATTAGTTTAACGTTACTGAGACTTGTTGCGTTTTACTTGTTTTTGAACATAGATATGTTTGTCTGAGAGTATCAGGATTTTATCCGACTGCAGAGATAGAAGGGAGGGTTATGAAATTCAGGGCTTTCATAATTATGTATGAGATAGTCAGTTATCATAAACTAAATTATAGCATTCACAATGTACCTACCTAGTAAGAATATAATAAACTAACACCTTCTTCCCAAGGGGGTTGGCAGAAACACAGAACGCCACCTGCAGTGCGATTGTAACCATCTCGCCGTGAAAATTTAGGTGAAGTGAGCGTGGAGTGAGCTGTCATTCCAACTAAATGCTAGGGATTGACACTATTGACACCTCACTCTAAGCTCACTTCACCTAACTTTTCACGGTGAGATTTTTACAGAATCGATCGGCTGACAACTCACATCAAGCTCACTTCACTTGAGTTTTCACGGTGAGATTTTTACAGAATCGAAAGGCTGCTATGATCCTTACATACTTCTTTTGCTTCGCTTACGTTCATACATCTGGTCACACACACACGCCGGTTGCGAATACTACGCACCTGATCTTTTTGAAGAACATCACCAATAATATATAATGACCTACTAAGGCTTCCACTTTCCACTAGTGAGTATTTCTCGATTAAAATCAATTGTTTATGAATCTGACTCTTTAATTTTCCTATCTTGTCAAAAAGCTATCGTAAAACCTCAGAATTTCTATGTAGTAACAATACACAGAATGACCGATGGGGCTGAAAGGTTCAGGAGTGGCGACCGCGTACCGGAAGACGTAGCGTTGGAAGGCCTCCCACCAGCACACGGTGGACCGACGACCTTGTGAAGGACGCAAGAACACGTTGGATGCGAGAAGCACAGAGCCGGTCGAAGTGGAGGTGCTTGGGGGACGCCTATGTCCCCCAGTGGACGTCTTTCGCCTGAAATGATGAACAATACACACACACTACTAGATTTGTTTTGGTACGGAATTTGTTAAATTAAAACTATGACGTCAATTTGTGGGATGCTTGAGGAATCAAGAATCAATCTGCCTTTCCCCAACTATATTGGGGTCAGCTTCCAGTCTAACCGGATGCAGCTGAATACCAGTACTTTACATAGAGTAATTGCCTATTTGTACTCCACAACCCAGTTACTGGGTAACACGATACCCTTTGGTAAGACTGGTTGGTCAAGGTCGCTCAGCGCGCTATGGAGCGAGTTATGCTCGGAGTCTCTTTGAAGGATAAAATCAGGAATGAAATTATCCGGAAAAGAACCGGAGTTACCGACATAGCTTGCAGAGTAAGCAAACTGATGTGGCCGTGGGCTGGCCATGTTTGTCGAAGGACCGATGGCCGGTGGAGCAGACGAGTCCTGGAGTGGAAACCGCGTATCAGTAAGCGTAGTGTAGGACGCCCCCCAGCTGGATGGACGGACGACCTAAAGAAGGTGGCTGGGACAGACTGGATGCGGAAGGCGGAGGACAGGGTGTTGTGGCGCAGCCTGCGAGACGCCTATGTCCAGCTGTGGACTGCGATAGGCTGAGTTAATTGATTGAAGACTGGTTGAATATTAACTTTTTTATTTAAGAACTTTGTTTTCCTTACGAAGAAGAAATAATATTCAAAGTACCTACTTAGTTAATTTTCATATAATAGTTAATTTTCATTGAATCATAACGATAACGCTGGTGACAACATTCTTATCCATTTTCCAAATACTACAAACAAAACCGTGTTCCAAAACTAGTGTAAACCCATAACTATTTGATATTAAACGTATAAAAATGTAATAACTATAAACTTAACTGAAATGTCTCGAAAGACGGTTAGCATACTAATTACGGGAAACTTTTATCGGTAGTTAAAGAAATTTAAAAGTTAAATTATTTTCAAATAGTCTTGTGTTAAGATTGAGAGATTTTGAAAGTTTATTGTAGGGGAATGGTATGGTAGTTGAATTTTAATAGTTTTGTTATGAAAATACATGAAGCATTTTTGTTTATAGTTTGTTCACGTTTTTATTTCAGTCGCATTTTGTTGAAGCACGCTCTTTTCTAGCTAAAAAGTTACCACACAACTATAGTTCGGCTAACGACGAGAGAATGCGTTCTTGACACTTGTCAGTTTCATAACAAACGAATTTAATATTTATTAGCTACTAGAATTTAGGGACCCGTGGCTAAGTAATAACAGCCGCACGGATCAGGTTAAGCTACGCTTGCCGCGGTTGGTACGTCGATGGGTGACCATCTTTACATACCAAGACTCCTCCATGACTTGGAAAGCATGTTTTAAGCCGTTCGTCCAGGCTGTCCTTCGTGGATCTTTGACAGTCGTTACGGGTCGTCAGTAGCCCGAAAGTCTGACAACCAGTCTTACCAAGGGGTATTGTATTACCTGGTAACTGGGTCATGGAGGTCAGATAGACTGTCGCTCCATGTAAAATACTGGTATTCAGCTGCATCCGGTGACACTGGAAGCCGATCCCAACAAGGTTGGGAAAAGGGTAGGCAGTCACTTTCAATTGTATATTTTTAGTATTTAAAACCATTACAAAGCTTATTACTTGAAATCATGACACTTGGCTGTAATATTATGTACACCTAGTGGTTAGTGGTACTTCTCCTGACGAACCTTTTCAAAAGGTGTTTTATAAGGTACAGACGCCAGCAGGTCAAGCTACCCGAAACTGTCAAATTTTCCCAATCAACCTTGAACCTTAATGCTTTAACGATAAAGTTGAACATCTATTAAAGAATTTTGACAGATTGTAGTAGCTTGATGTGCCGTCTGTACCTAAAATGTTGCAGTTTTTACTGTGCAGTGTGTACTGTTGTATTTATGCTGTACTAGCTCTTGCCCGCGACTTCGTCCGCGTGAAGCAACTTTCTTACATTTTTTTTTCCGAGGGACCATCCTCGTACTTCAAGGAATATTCAAAAAAAAGAATTAGCGAAATCGGTTCAGCTGTTCTCGAGATTTGCGCTTAGCAACACCTTCAGCGAATAATTTTTATATTATAGAAGATTTATTTGTTTGTATTTATTGATGTGTAATGTTTTGAATTTATTAATTTGTAATCGTTTTCTAATATGGGTTATATGGTACCTGAAACAAATGTTTTTTTTTTCGCAACCATTGCTAAGCCAAAGCCGGGTTATGGTTTTAACGTGCTATGTATATACGGCTATACGAAATCCCATGTTATTTTTAATTTGTCTCTCTGCGATATCTTGTTTATTACCTTTTTACTTGGCGTTTTTGTCGTGGTTAGGTTTTAGTTGTTAACTTTATTTTTCTTCGTAAGTAGGCAGGTATGTGTCGCTATGTATATATTTTTTTATCTTTTCATTACGGACGCTTTTAACTTCTCTCGTGCCTAATTTTTAACATGAATGATATAACCAATACTTTGTAACCATATTAATTTGATTTAAAAGAGTATCCAAGGAGTTTCTTGCCCTTTCTTCTCCATAGGTACCTACTACGCTTTAGAATGGGCAACTAGCTTCACCCTTCTGACTGAGCGACCCATTTTTTTTTTTTGCTGATGGGAAATCATCAAATGACCCCTCCCGCTCTGGGTGGAGCGGAAGGGAGTGTCAGACTCTTACTGACTAAAACCCACCCGTGTTCCATCCCTAGCCGTTTCTGTTCCAGGGCAGCGGTAACCCTTTCGGACGATCCCGCTACCCTGGCAGGCTTCGGCCCTATCGGGCCCCTTCATTTGCTGACAATCTCTTTGAGGCGCGCGTGGAACACATGACTGACCGACCCCTTGACAATTCAAAAGTGCCTGTAATTGGTTTAGTTGAAATAAATAGTTTGTGTTTATGTATATTTTCTTTTATACCGTCCTTTCAAACTCCAAATAGATGTCTTTTACGTACCAATTTGTCCGTGGTAGTTCGTAAACGTCCCCCTATCGATACATTTAACGGCCTCGCATGCATTTTATTGCAGCCAGCCTGTCGTAAAACAAGGACAATTCTATGCATTTCTTATATTTTTCTGTTAAACTTTTAGGCTGTTCGTCTATGTAAAGTTATTTTTACGAACAGTTTTTTATTGGTGTATGTAAAGCCGGGAAAATTAACAGTTAGTAGACTCAATCAACAATCAATCTACCATTCTGCGTTTGCTTCCAGTCTAACCGGCTGATAGAAGTTTTTTTTTTAAACGTAGCCTCACCCTAGGTATTACTCCTGTATCGTGGGTGCGTTTACAAACATTTAAACTCACAGACATACATAAACACACAACATTTTACATGGAGTGACTGCCTATCTGACGTCTACAACCCAGTTACTGGGTAACACGACACCCCTTGGTAAGACTTTTGGGTTTTTGACTACCCGTAACAACTGTCAAAGATCTACAAATGACAGCCGGGACCAACGGCTTAACGTGCTTCTCGAGGCACGGAGGGGTCTCGGTATGTAAAGATGGTCACCAATCCACAGACTAACCGCAGCAAGCGTAGCTTAGCCTCCTATAGATCCATGCGGCTGTTATTACTTAGCCACGAGTCCAATTCATTGACTATCAACAGTTAATTGACTAAAAACTTAAATAGGTGGACGTAACGTGTCAATTTGCTCAACAATTATATTTCCCGACTGTACTTAGTGTGTATGTTTTAATTTTGACATGGCTACTAAACCAGTACGTTTTTATCGGTCTTGACAGTCAGAAAACTGATGGCTCAAGTACAGCAGCTGGTGTTTTTGAAAGTGATCTTTCACTGAATAGATTTTATTTGTAATTATTAGCAAAATGAATATCTTAGAATGATATTCTTTTGGTACAGTCACAAGCAAAAGTATGTATACACTCGGCTTTATTCAAGAGCGATTTACTCCTTTATTTCTGAATGAAATTTTATGTTGTTACGAACATAGCATTTTCGAACCTATAGGTTTATGTAATGTGTCGTATTTCAACGTTGCATTCGTTATTTCACGAAAAAATCGCAATTGAAAGTTGCCAAGTGTTGACATATAGGTGCTCGTGACTGTACACCACTTTTACCTTTTTATAATTTGTCATTGAAGAGCGGGGTCTCCCAGCACCCGTATATATTTTACTTAAAGGAGGGCCCTATGTAAGATTTACTGCAAAAGTTGTACAACTTTCTGCAATAAACCTTTTTATTATACAGGGTGTCAGGAGAACGCTTCCGAAGCCAGAACGTAGATTATATACAACCTTTATGCAAACGGATACCACTAACCTTTCGCCTGAAATTGATTATTTTCGCGCGTCACGTGGACTTGGGGTCGTCAGCCGCACAGCTGTCGGCGAGCGCGCGCGCACTTTGAACTTGAGGTCACGCGCAAGCGTCAGATGATATTTATTTACGAATACATTGCTTGTTAGAGTTGTAAAGAAAAAAAATGTGTTTAATAGCAAATAATGGTTTAATTTAACTGTTCTCACAGCATAGTGTACGAAAAATGCTAAAAAAAATAGGTAAAATTGTTCATTTTTTTTTCTCATTTTTTTATGGTATCGTATCGAGAATCAGTAGCCCTATCACCTGTCTTCGTTTTCGGAAGCGTTTCCCTGCCACCCTGTATATATTTAGGAGGCACTCTAAGAAAAGATGAAAAGAGAAGCTTGTGCTCAGCAGTTGGTGATGTTGGTCTGTGGACGATGATGATGGTGATGAGAAGGTACTTAAAGTAGAGTATCCTGGAATTTATGAAAGATTAAATGTTAAAATAGAGTTTAAATAAACAACGTGTTTTTTTTTTATCCCATAACTCTAGGGGGTCATTGTACTCATCATTATGAACAACTTTTACAAATCACGAAACAAAAATCTGGTGTTCCCTACATTTTGACCAACATAAATGTAGGGAACAGCAGATTTTTTTTTTTCGCGCTTTCAGGTTTGGTCCCATAGTAAAAGTTGTTCATAATGATGAGCACAATGACCCCCTAGAGTTATGGGATATCAAAATAACACGTTGTATATCTGTGTGTTAATTATAATATATAATCTTTCATGTATAAATCTAGATATAAGTTGAATGAATATACAATACTTACTTTAATTGTGAAAGTTCCTAATTAATAATTAATCTACGTGTTATTAGATAATGGGTACTCACGACAATATTATTAGTTTTATGGTATTTTGCTGCGCCTTGACAGGTTCATGTACTCACTAGTTTAAGCCTAGCGTGTAACTATGGTTGTGTACATGGTGCATAAAATAAATACATATTAGCTAATACATTTCTATGCAAGTTTACCAACTAAGATGCATAGCTGTATTACCTCTAGACATGTTAACGACCTGGAGCAACTATGCACCTAAAGTTTAGGCGTATGACACGTCATGACATGCAGTACCGGCTCCGACGGCTCTGACCCAGAACCCGAACTGAAACAAATTCCTCTATGTTCATCCATCACCACTGCTCTCAAAACGGTGAAGAAAAACACTGTAAGGAAACCGGCATGTCCTAGAACAAAAAAACGGGTTGCACTCCGAGAGTGCCGGCAGAAGTGAAAGCTTGAATATTAACGTTGTGCATTTTTGATATTTTGGAATGCGGTCTACTCTCCCTCCGTCTTACGAACTGTCACTGTCACGTGTCCTGACGAGAGCTCCGTCTTACGAATTTTCGATCAGGTCACGTGTCCTGACGCGAGTTAAACATTTTTTTACCAATCTCAAAAAGAGCACAACGCCGCTAAAGAAGTTTTCACTGCAAAAATCGAAGACATGTGACATTCACCAACACGTGTTGGAACCGCGTGGTGGATTACGGTCCACTCCCTCTCACAGAGAGGAGGCCGCCGGCCCAGCAGTGGACATTACTGGCTGTTTTATTTTTATGTTTAAGCACGATACAAAATACATTCGCCAAGAGAAAAATAATTCTTAAAAAAAAAAAATCTCATAATTTTTTGTACCAACATATTTTGCCAAAAAAAAAAAAACATTTTCAATCTACCTTCGATTCACGATAACCCTATAACCATGCCAATCCACTTCTTACTTTACCGATACCAGAAAAAATATGACACAGCCGTACCCCCTGAGGTGAAGTCGTAATGATAAATCCTGGACGCCGGGCAATAAAATGTAGTACTTGGTAGTATCAAACATTCATGGTACAAGCTAGAGGAATATTGATTTTTGAGTTACATTTTAGCGGCCAATGACGTGGCTGTAGGACGCCTACTGTGAGCTGTCGTGGAGGCATGAAGGGAGTGAGCAGAGTTGGGGGCGTAGTAACGTGTTTAATGTCAAGGTCGTGTAAAAAAAGGAATGAAATTGGTACTCTTTAAATAATAGCTGGGGAGCTTGTTGCACCACTTCTTCTTCCCAGCGAAAGCACTAGGAAGTGGTGAAGGGCAGGCGTGCCAGGGGACTGTCTTAAGTCATTTTGACGTTCGAAAAGTTCTGCTTCTCAGCCTGATTTGAATAAATGACTTTTGATTGATTTTTAATATACTCAATAACTAGCTGCGTCCCGTGGTTTCACCCGCATAAGTTTCGATCCCGTGGGAATATTGGGATAAAAATCCTATTAGGTTAGGTTATAAACCATCTGTGTGCCAAATTTCATCCAAATCCGTTCAGTAGTTTTTGCGTGAAAGAGTAACAAACATCCATCCATCCATCCATACAAACTTTCGCGTTTAAAATTATATATTTTAGTAGGGTCAATCGCAAAAACTACACGTATTCCTTCAAGTGCTTTCAACTACCTATGGAACGGACATCGACGTGCAAACTGAAACCATGAATTCAGTACATGATTCTAAACCCTCTAGCGTAGAAATTCAGTAGAAAGTTATTAAAAAAAAAAATTGCTGTACTTCACCATAGACGTACGTATGTACTGTGTCCATAGACAGCCGACGCGCCACCACCAGCGGTCTCCTGAGCGCGTTCTCAGATCGGTGGGATTCCCCTCTGCTGCGCCACTGGGTAAGAATCCATACCAGCTGATATTTGTATTTATTTTGTGTGTCTCTTATATATGTGTGTTACCAACCCTGAAATCGCGAAAAGATGGATCCTCAACTCATCTATCATCATCATCAATCTTGAGTTCATCTCCATCTTTTTATTGTTTGTAAATTAATATACCTTTATAGTTTTCTAACTCCCTTTCTTTAATTTCATCACCCCCTTCTTTTTTTTTTTAAGGATGGGACATCTTCAAATGACCCCTCCCGCTCTGGGTGGAACGGAAGGGAGTGTCAGACTTTTACTGACTAAAACCCACCCGTGTTCCTTCCTTAGCCCTTTCTGTTCCAGGGCAGCGGTAACCCTTTCGGACGATCCCGCTGCCCATTTCATCACCCCTGACTTTTAAAGTTTAGTTTTTCTTGTCGCTACACGACATTTTGCTTTACGTGAAGTGAGCTGTCATTCCACCCGTTTGCTAGGGAATGACACTATTGACAGCTCATTTCACTTAAGTTTTCACGGTGAGATTTTTACAGAATAGACTGACAGCTGTCCCGTATATTTTATCGATTTATGTGTACCAAAATCTAAGTACAGCTGATTTTTAACCGACTTCTAAAAAAAGGAAGAGGTTCTCAATTCGGATGACTGTATTTTTTTTTTAATATGTTTGTTCGCGCATAACTCCGTCGCTTGCCAACCAATTTGAAAAATTCATTTTTTGTTGGAAAGGGTGTACTCCCCAAATGGTCCCATAAATTTTTTATCAAAATCGGACAAGCGGTTTTTGAAAAATCAACAAAAATCAAAAAAATTATCACATCAAAAAAATAACTTTAATTACGGAAGTCGGTGGCGAAAAACGATTTTTTTTTACGAAATTAAAGTTATTTTTCACTTTGTAGTGTTTTTATGGAAGTCGGTTGTTTTTTTTTGTAAAAAGTTTTTATTTTCTTTCAACTTTCAAATTCATTTTTTTTTTTTTAAGTGCCCACACTAGGAATTACTCTAGTATCGTGGGTGCGTTTACAAACATTTAAACTCACATACACAAACAGCCAGACCCGGAACATCTACTGTAGGTAGGCAATACAAATATTTGTTCCGGGCGCGAATCGAACCCGCGACACGCAGCGCAGCAGTCGATCGAAATCATCGGACGATCTCTTCACTCTGCATGCAGAAGACGTGGGGTAGCTGTCCCAGCCCCGTGTTTGAACGAAAGACTGAGCCAAGTCTGATCTTCTTGGTGGCTTGCCTCCAGTAACTCTTTGACTCCTTCGTTAGTTTTGTCTTACAATTAGTGGTGACAGTCCATTTTCTGCCTTTTCATCCAGATTCGCGTTTGTTTTTTTTCTCTATTTCTTAGTTCAAAAGTCTGATTGAAGAGTCGTTTAGATCGACACCTCTATAAAAGTCTGCCTAAAGAAGTTCTAGACAGTGGAATCTTGAATACTTGAAGGGTTTGCATTTGTAATTTTGTAAGCCTAAAGCTCCTGCAGCCAGGCGCGACGAGCGGGTACGACGCGCGGTAGAATAATTTCCATGAAGTTTTCATAGAAATTGAACTGCTAGAGTCGCGTCGTGCTGTCGCGTCGTGCCTGTCTGTAAGAGGCTTTAGTCTCTCATATCTCTTCTATGATAACATGATACAGTTGACCCAATAGTTAAATAACTCTGACAAACCCAAGGAAAGAACACGGATGTTCCTACTTCTTAACAAAAACACACATCGCCAGTATTTCAATCATTTCATATCACCCAAAAATATACCACATCTTCCTTTACCGGCATCGCGCACACTTTCCACCACGCCCACAACTCACCCCGCCCACTCTAGGCGTGGTCTAAACACGGAAAAGATAAACTATACATAGGATCAGTACATAGGCTGTCAGGCCAGTTTCCTTTGTCTATAAAACAGTCCGTTTTAAAAAGTTTCCCCGCCAGCCATTTTAGTTCTGTGATAGAGTTGGGGCCGTCTTTTTTATTGATTTGTTTTACAGGTATACAGGTGTTTCACAGATACATATCTATGCTGTAAAATGGGAATAACCTGCATGTCTGAAGAAGTGGAAAAGTCTCTTCCCATACAGAGAAGGGACGACTCATGAGCAGTTTACGACATTCTCAATTCACCAGATTCTTAACCCACTAGATTATCAATTAACCGGTTTCTCAAATGAGCATTGATTACCATTCTTGCTTACTGTGTGATGACGATTTCAGAGGGTCAATCCTCGTAATTTTGAAAACGTTAACAGTCTGATCTCAGTCTCAATCTGTCAAAAATACCTCTAATTGCCCTACATTTTTGATGTTTTTGGCATTTGTTTGTCGCCGAGATGAGACTGCGACTAGAATTTTGAGCGTTTTTAATTACGAGAATTGGCCTTTAGATCACTAAGTGCAGGTGCTACAGTCATAAGTATACAGGGAGGCAGGGACATCGACGCGCAAACTGTAACCGTAAATCCAGCACAATATGATTCTAAGCCCTCTTCTAGCGTAGAAAGTTTTCGTTGGTTATAAAAAAATAAAGTCAGCTGCTTCATAGAAAAGTGCTACACCTCATTCATCACTCTCCTGTCCTTATCCCCATTTAGTTGTGGTCGACGCAACATGTCTTTTTCTCCCATACTTCTCTATTAGTCGTCATCTCTGTAGTCACCCCCTTTCTAACAATGTCATCATTTACACAGTCCATCCATCGTTTCTTTATAAAAACTGCGCGGTCAAATTTTTGGAAAGGTAATTGTTTTTTTAATAATTGAATTTGGCTAGCAGGCTTCAACAGTATATACAAAATCTACTACGCAGTTTTAAGAACAATGTTAAATACATCCGCATTTTCACCTATGTTCTTTGGAAAAGGTAATTGTTTTTTTTTAATCGACGAAAATTGTCAACGCATGAGAATCGTATTGTCGGTGATCCGTTCAACGGCGAAACGAATGTCGGAGAAATGTTTCAGAATGTTTCGGAATCAGAATCATGTACTGAATCCATGGTTAAGGTTTGCGTGTGGATGTCCCTGCCACCGTATTTTATCAGGAAGTATTTTCCAGGTATAGGATATTAGGATATTTTATCAACCCACAAGCAACTGCTGCCTAAAACTGGTCAAATCATTATACAAAAACCACGTTTGACAAATGTATAAGTTTTTTTTTCTTCTGAGGCAAAGGCAAACGCCGACCTCATCTAGTATTTTAAATATGATTGACGTGTAAAAGTGTTTGTACAAACTTAAGAACTAACAGAAGTGTAGCGGTATCTACAACATACTGACGTCACGCAAATCCTGCATCTCGCAAGCAGAGTTTACCGTGCAATTAGCATAGATACAATTTCCCAATATCAATCGTTGGGCATGGGCAATTGCCCGCCAGACACAACACCCGTCTGGTCGGAGGATCCTCCCTTTTCAATGAAGGATGAGTGAACTTTACACCCTGTTCCTCATGCCTCCATAGAAGTAAAATGATTTAACATTTACAATGCACGAGATAATTACAACATACTGCGACTTCTCCCCCAACTTTTTCTTTTTTGTATTTTTTCTCGGCGTCATATTTGCCGCAAATAAACGATTTTTCTTTCTTTCTCTTCTATTTTCTAAGAGTTTTTCAAACAAAACTATAGAGGCAACATTCCCCTTACCTTGTAGTCAATTACTGTCCAATATACATAGGTATAGACCACGTACCTGATAGAAAACGGCTACTGTCGCCTACAATAGTTTGCATGGCAACCATCATCACATTCACTGAATCGCATGCCTACATCTTAACCAGCACCCTAATTGCGTAACACAATCAATCTCAATCTGAATCATTTTGAAGGATATTGCTAATCCATTACTTCATATGTTCAAAAAATGTGTCATGTGTCTGCTCAACAACGTAAATAACGCAATGAATGTTGTTGAACTGTCAAAATGAAACCGATTCCGATTGATCGTGTGCTACGCAATTAGGGTGCTGTACTTAAATTATACTACATACTTTTTTGTGTCGCTAGCTTGACAGTATTGCAAAACGACATCGCGGTAGGACCCCAGACGGAGATGGCGGGATGAGCTGCAGTGCGATTCTGTAACCATCTCACCGTGAAAACTTAGATGAAGTGAGCGTGAAGTGATCTGTCATTCCAACTAATGCTAATGGATTGCCACTATTGACAGCTCACTCTAAGCTCACTTCACCAACTTTTCACGGTGAGATTTTTACAGAATCGATCGGCTGTACTCCTTTCATAAACTCAAACTCAAGAGATCTATCTATCTATAGAAAAGAATAGAATATAGATATTATTACAGATACAATTTTGTACTTAATTTGTGGAAGACTGGAGCCTAAACTAAGTTTTTTACAAAACCTGTAAATCAGGTCAGCAGGCCCCCTTATCAATTTATACATTTCAAGTATTGTACTGAAGAAGTTTTGTTTGAAATCACAGTAGAATTAAATTATTAAAAATTATCTAATTTATATAAAGACTAGCTGCGCCCCGCGGTTTCACCCGCATAAGTTTCGATCCCGTGGGAATGTCGGGATAAAAAGTATCCTATATGTTAATCCTGGTTATAAACTATCTGTGTGCTAAATTTCGTCAAAATCTGTTCAGTAGTTTTTGCGTGAAAGAGTAACAAACATCCATACATCCATACAAACTTTCACGTTTATAATATTAGTAGGATTGGTCCTTGGCAGCTCTAACAGAGGGAATTGGAAAGAGATTAGGTAGGCTTTTGCCCAGTACCGGGACATTAATAGCCAAAAACAAACTTATACGTAGGAAGGAGGGGCTTGTGGCTAAGTAATAACACGCCACACGGGTCGATCGATTAGGTTAAGCTACGCTTGCCACGGTCGATCCGTGGATGGGTGACCGTCTTTACATACCA
Source organism: Apamea crenata (assembly GCA_949629185.1). NCBI lineage: Eukaryota > Metazoa > Arthropoda > Insecta > Lepidoptera > Noctuidae > Apamea > Apamea crenata. The sequence goes on from OX451379.1 coordinate 1,254,849, forward strand.
AGACCCCTCCGTGCCTCGGAAAGCACGTTAAGCCGTTGGTCCCGGCTGTCATTCTTGGACCTTTGCCAGTCGTTAAGGGTCGTCAGAAGCCCGAAAGTCTGACAACCAGTCTTACCAAGGGGTATCCTGTTACCCAGTAACTGGGGTGTGAAGGTCCGATTGGCTGTCGCTCCCTGTAAAATACTGGTATTCAGCTCCGGTCAGACTGGAAGCCGACCCGAACATAGTTGGGACAAGCCAGGCAGATGATGACTTGTACGTAGGAAGACAACAATGCAGCTTGACCGCAGAAATACAAAAGTGTGCTCTAGTATTTGCCTGGCCGGCGGTAACTGTTCTATTAATCAAGTGCACTGAACTATTTGATTTTTATTATTTATTATAGCGGGGTAATATTGCGTAACACAGTATAAGTAGCAATGGGTTTAATTTTGACAGTTCAACAACATTCATTGCGTTATTTACGTTGTTGAGCAAACAAATTTTTCGAACATACGAAGCAATGGATTAGCAATATCCTTCAAAATGATTCAGATTGAGATTGTTACTGTGTTACGCGATTAGGGTTCAACAGTACGATTCTGTAACCATCTCACCGTGAAAACTGAGGTGAAGTGAGCGTGGAGTGAGCTGTCATTCCAAATAATGCCAGGGATTGACACTACTGACAACTCACATCAAGCTCACTTCACTTGAGTTTCCACGGTGAGATTTTTACAGAATCGACCCGCTGATGTATGTACCTAGTGTATTGCGTGTGTTTTAGTCTTTGCTAAATAAATGTATTTTCTTTTTTTTTTAAACTTCGGGCTTATTGTTAAATGTATAGTCTAAAATATTTTACAAATCATAACAAAAACGTGCACAGCAAAGAATGAAAACCCGATCCGAAAAATGCAATAAAATCGGCTTCGAAATCGACTAACGAAAGTATATTATTTTTCCTAATAATGTCAAAAAAATCGTTAGCATTTCCTTCATCACATTTCATACAACCAATTTAGCCATAATTTCGTAACATCTATACAACCCTCTATGCAGCTACACCCTGAACATTACTGCACTATGTTTACGACTATCCACAGAGGGGTGGGCACACTGGGCAGTCAATGTTAATATTTTATTCGTCTGCCAACGACTTTTATAGTCCAAGACTTGAGGTGAGACAATTGGTGCTGCCACCCTAATGTGGTTCTGGCAGGTTCGGTTTTGGTGTTTTTACCCTTGTTTCGTTTTTTAGAGAGTCGTGAAACTATTTTTTTTACGATGTTTTTTTTATCTTGATAAGCTAAGTAGGTACCTACCTATTAGGTTACAATACCCTTTTAAATTATGACTAGCAATATTATTCATTTATGAATTATCTATTTACAGTGGCCCCCAAAAGTAAGTTGAAATTTTTCCACTTGAGCTGTGACGCCACATTATGATTTAAAATTAAAAAAGTAATGAGTTAATCGTAAGGGATAACTTGATCCTTAATATGTATATATTCGAAGTCGCCTTATTCGTTAGAAAAAAACTGCATTTATTTATATCAATGGATGATTTAAGGCAGCACACTGGACCAATAAGGGCCAATTATTATTATTTTTTTAATTAATAAAAATTATTATAATTATAAAAATCTACTGTACACAGGTGGCCATAAAACAGCCTTACTTAAAAAAAATATTCTACAAATGGGTCCTCTTGTTTATAACAACTTGCCTAGAAATTTAAAGGAAATACCTACCCCCCTAAACCCCCTCTACCTATTAAAATGTATAAAAAAACAGTTGACAAAACTGCTACTGGACAAGAATGACTACAATCAAGGAATTTCTGTATGACAAAATAATCAAGCAAAATGTTACTACTTGAAATCTAGTGTCTCAACAATGATAATATTATGTACTTACCTATTTAATTAAGATTGTCCTTGAATATATATTTTTTTTGTTTTGTTTTTGTGATGACGCTTAGTTTTTATTATTATTTATTTCATTTGACATAGAATTATTTGTTTGACATTTTATTACTGTGTGTTCTTTATTAATTAATTTAAAGCTTAAAGCTGACAATTATTTATTTATTTTTAATTTTTCTGTGGTAACTTGTATCTATAATACTAGTTGATTGAAAACACGCCGGAAGGTAAAATGTATCAGGACTATTGACATAAAAACATCTTATCTGTACTATATTATATCTTACATTATTGACAAATAAATGATTATGATTGATTATTTTTTATGGTAAGTCAGAGGTAGTTGAATAAGTCAATAACAGCGTTATAACAGTTCAAACATTTGGATCACTAGAATTTTAAATCATAATGGTGGTGTCTCACAGCTGAAGCGGAAATCTCAACTAACTGTTCGATGTATTATGATTATAACATAATATTCTAATTTATTCTTCTGGGGTGTATGGTGGTGTGCGTTAATTCCGGGACAAGTTGTATATACAGTGTGTAACAAGCCCCGTTATCTACGTAGGTATTCTGTACATCAAACTAAGTTACATTGAGCAAAAATTCTTGCTGGTAACGAATTTTATTTTTGGTGCGAAAAATCACGTTTCCGTCAGCGAGCAATGTAATGAACGCTAAACACGGTTTTTTGCAACGGTACAACATTTGTAGGGCTTTAAAGTTAAGTTAAAAAAATACATTTCTTAAAATTTTTAAATCTCTTCATGAAAAAAATTATAAACATCTCGGCAACTCACATCCATTATTCTAAAGCTATGGAAAAAATCGTAAAAAACCCCTTAAAGCAATTCTTGTATAACCGAGTTGTGAGCATGGAATTGGTGTCCGGAAAATATTGTGACGGCTCCCACTCTGAACTGCTTCAAGAATCGACTGGACATATTAAATATCTCCAAGCTATGCGATACAGACGCATCGTCTAACCAATCAATAATCCTACTAATATTATAAACGTGAAAGTTTGTATGGATGTATGGATGTTTGTTACTCTTTCACGCAAAAACTACTGAACGGATTTGGATGAATTTTGGCACACAGATGGTTTATAACCAGGATTAACATATAGGATACTTTTTATCCCGATATTCCCACGGGATCGAAACTTATGCGGGTGAAACCGCGGGGCGCAGCTAGTAATAATAATAAAAATAGTAAATAATAAATAGTACCGCTTGATTCAGAAAGCGGTACTTCTGGACACGGCTCGCATTGTCAGGAGGTTCCTCTCTCTGGAGCCCTGACCGCCGGTAGCTTGGACCCTGTTCCCGATACCGGTGGGCTACTATTTTTTATATTTTTAAATGTTTTTATATTCTAACTAGCTTCTGCCCGCGACTTCGTACGCGGATCCAGTCCCTTTCTCGTTCCGATAGGAATTTCGGCAAGAGTTTGAACTGTGCGTCGATATGTCAGACAATAAATCAATCAAAACCGATGAAGGATTTCGATTAAGTTTGGTATAACTTAGATTGAGTGTTGTAGACTGGGTAGGTTATAACTTCATTAAAATACAAAGGTAGAATTATTTTCATTCCGAAATTATGAAGCGAAATTAATATCAATTAGTTAACATTACTATTCTAAAAAAAATCTTTATAGACTATACTTTTGGTTTTTCCGTCGGGTGCCAGAATATAAAGCCCGGAAGCGTTGCTAACCCTTGAGAAAGCAACATAAAGTTGGCCATCAGAAAAACAGCCGGTTCTCAAAATATCAGCCCCAGCAGCTTTCAGTTTCTGTCCCTGTGACTTGTTTATTGTCATGGCAAAGCATGTAGTCACAGGAAACTGTGTGCGTTTAAATTGAAAGGGGAAATTCTTGGCGATGAGTGGTATGCGTGGTAAGAACACAGTCTCACCGGCACCACTCCCAGTGAGGATTACAGCTACAATAATATTGCGTTGTAAAACCTCAACTATAAGTCGGGTTCCATTACACAGTTTCGGCGGTGTCAAATTTCGCATCAGCATTATCGGAACACCAACAACTTTGAGTCTTATTTTATGAGCAGGAAGACCACTCGCTGTGAGTGAATTGAGGAACTCAACTGGGTAATTGGTGGCGTCGTCCTGATTGACTACGTTATTAAAAGAAGTGTAAACGACTTCATCTCCAATAATTTCCCCCAATTTTTTTTCATTTATTGATGCAGCTTGTTCGTTTTTTGGGGTCGATATAACGCGTTCACATAACCACGAATTTTCATGGTTTCTTATGCTCTGAATCTCCCCAAATACTGATTGTATAAGTTCCTCTTCGGAGGCAACAACTTTTCCAAGTACCTATATCAGGAACAGTCACCAGACCTGAGCAGGAAGGAGACCTTCTCCAACTTTTAATAATATTTCTGAAAACTCTTGGGCATGTGAATTACCACCAAGCTGGGCTTATTCTCATTTTTATTGTTAATCTTAGCTTTTGTATGTGAGGCCATAGATACAAATGTTTTAATGAGGCGTTAATCTCATCTGTATAAAGTGATTTTCACATCAAATGTTCCTGATCCTTGATTTTTATTATCTCGGCGGAAAATACTCATCAGACCAAACAAATTTTGTTAAAATGTCATGTCTGTATATGCCATAGTTTAGCTGTGCTCTCCAAGTTCCACATCAGATGTTTCAATCTTCGAATTTTATTCTCCCAGCAGAAAATACTCATCAGACTGAACAACTTTTGCAAAATGTCATTCCTATATATGTTATGGTTTAGCTGTGCTCTTAGAGTTCCACATCAGATGTTCCAATCTTCGAGATTTATTCTCGCAGTAGAAAATGTTCATCAGACTGAATAACTTTTGCTAAGATGTCAAACCTATATATATTATAGTTTAGCTGTGCTCTAAGAGTTCCACATCAGGTGTTCCGGATCTTCAATTTTATTCTCGCAGCAGAAAATGCTCATCAGACGCAATTTTGTTTTAAGGCGCCATTTTTCTAACTCTTATAGTTTAGCTGGTCTGTTGCGGTTCTGCATCAGGTGTTCCAGTTTCCAAAATCAATTATAGCCTATATGTTGCCCAGGTTTAGTAGCTAGATAACAAAAAAAGTTTCATTCAAATCCGTCCAGTAGTTCCGGAGATTAGCGTGTATAAACAGACAAACAGACAAACAGATAAACAGACAAACAGACAAACAGACAAACAGACAGACTTTTTTTATTAGATTCGTGTTCTATTACTGTTTCTTAACCCCCCTCAATTATTCTTTTTTAAATATATTCAATGTACAGACACAACTTTTTTACATTCTTATTATAAGTATATAGATATAGATATTTAAAAATATAATTCATATGTTTACACTGAAATAAAGGAAATAATAATAATATCTACCTAATCTATGATATTCATCTCATAATATTCATCCATTGTAGAATCAAAACGAATTAGCTTCTAATTAAGTAGAATTTGACATAAATTCTCATCCACCCATAACTCTAAAATTATCTAAATCGATTTCTTTCTCATTTCTCTACAACACTAAAAAAATACAAGCAAAAAACATGAGGGTTACAGTCATACCCTCAATTGTTTTACAGTAAAAGTTTCAGGCCCCATGTGTTTTCAGGATTCAGTTACAAAAACATAATATAACTTGAAAACTTTTGTATTGGGCGGTGTAAGATTACTTGGGTGGGTTCCGTCTGTGGGAGCCATTTTGTTTTTATTGGGGTTAGTAACAGTTAATACGCAGGTTTGATTGTTCAAAGTTTTATGTTAATTAAATATTTTATTATTTATTTCTTTCTTCTTTTAAGCATGAAAAATGGAGGGGTCCGGCGCTAAATAATAACAGGCGCACAGTTCAATGAATCAGGGTAAGCTACGCTTGCCGCGGTTGGTCTGGGATGGGTGACCATCTTTACATACCGAGACGCCTCCGTGACTCGGAAAGCACATTAAGCCGTTGGTCCCGGCTGTCATTCGTGGTTCTTTGACAATCGTTACCGGTAAACTGAAGCAAGTCTGACTACCAGTCTTACCAAGGGGAATCGTATTACCCAGTAACTGGGTTGTGGAGGTCAGATAGGCAGTCGCTCCACGTAAAATACTGGTATTCAGCTGCATCTGGTTAGACTGGAAGCTGACCCTATCATAGTTGGGAAAAGGCTAGGTAGATAGTTCCTTTTTAAAGCTAATGCTCAATTTAAGTAACAAGATTTCCGTAGTTATACAGCCGATGATAAAGATAATAACATTTTTAGAAAAATGAGTTTTCGAAATTTATATTATTATATTCAGGGTAACCATGGTTCAGCGTTATTATGATTGTAGACGTAGAAATAATTATGTCAAAAAAAAAACAGCTGCACCTACTCCGTCGGTCAAAATGTATCGAACAGCAATTTTTATATAGAATATCCTACTTATATTATAAACGTGAAAGTTTGTATCGATGGATGGATGGATGTTCGTTACTCTTTCACGCCAAAACTCCTGAACGATGAAATTTGGCACACAGATAGTTTATAACAAACAGTGCGATTCTGTAACCATCTCACTGTGAAAACTCAGGTGAAGTGAGCGTGGAGTGAGCTGTCATTCCAACTAATGCTAGTGATTGACACTATTGACAGCGCACTTCACCTAACTTTTCACGGTGAGATTCGATCGGCAGGATTAAAACAGGATACTTTCTATCCCGATATTCTCACAGGGTCGAACTTATGCGGGTGAAACCGTGGGGCGCAGCTAGTTTATATATATAAATTCAATTTAAATTAGATAAATTAATTCAACGTTTGCTGCATAATCATCGTGAGTTTCAAAAATAAATTACGAAATTGGTGATACAAATGTAGGTTTTTCATCAAACCGTGCTTATTCCACGTATAATATATTAAATAAAATCTATTCGTTTTCAGAGTGACGTATCGGTTTCAGATCTGTATAAAACGATTGGGAATAACGTTGGTTTACATACAGATAATTTGATAGTAAAGTAATTACAACATGGAAATAATTATTTTAGATTATTTCGGTTATAATGGGGTGGGTATAATGGGTTTAATTTCTTGCTAAGAGATTCATCATAAAATAATATAATCATAATCAGCCTATAATGTTCCCACTGCTGGGACACAGGCCTACTCTCTGTGAATGAGAGTGGGCTGCAATCCACCACGAGGGCTCAGGGCGGGTTGGTAGAAGTCACATGTCTTCGAATTTTTGGTTCTAGGACATGCCGCTTTCCTCACGATGTTTTCCTTCACCGTTTTGAGAGGAATGTGTGCGGTGATGAAATAATTTGGCTAAAAACCACTCGTTGCTATAATAGAGAGATAAAGGGGAAAAAATACCAGTACCACTCGCCCCGGAACCCAGCAAAGCTGTTTGGTAACAGTTATGTGTTAGTATTATTTCTGCACATCGCACTGTGTCACTTTTTCTACGATATTTATGTTTTTCTATCGGCAACTTGTTTTTATATTATACTACCTACACCGATTCGATCCCGTGGGAAAGTCGGGATGAAAAGTATTTTATGTGTTAATCCTGGTTATAAACTATCTGTGTGCCAAATTTCAACCAAATCCGTTTAGTTGTTTTGGCGTGAAAGAGTAACAAACATCCATCCATCCATCCATACAAACTTTCGCGTTTATAATATTAGTAGGAAGCAGGATTCATTTACAGACGCCAGCACATCAAGCTACTACAATCTTTCAAATTTCTTTAATAGATTTCAACTTTATCGTAAAATCATTAAGGTTCAAGGTTGATTGGAAAAATTTGACAGTTTCGGGTAGCTTGACCTGCTGGCGTCTGTACTTTTATGTGTTGTGCCGTCTTTTGTGTGCGCCAAATAAATGGTTTATCTATCTTTCCTGCATGAATTTTCCCAAGCAGCTTTTCCACCACAAATATTTTTAGTCAAAAATACAGCCTCCTTCACAGGAAAACCACATTTTCAGCTAGATAATCAATAAAAATTCATCTCAAAAACTCATGTAAACTGTATCTTAGCCCGCCTTAGATTCTCATCACGTCCGCCTACCGTTTCCGACCAGACACGGCGTATGTATACTTACATATACATTTTCTATTCGTAGATATACATTTTGTATATAGACATGTATATGTACACTTAGCAACGGAGCCGAATGTACGGATCGCATCAAATTTAAATATACATGCTGACTATACGTGCTTGCTCATTATATGTGTACAGGCTGTTGTTCGGTTTAAAGAAACTTTATTCCCAATAAAGACATAAGTCACTTACTTGAGAACAATACTAAAAATATAGATTACAATAAGTTCATCATCAGTATTGCAATTTAGTAGTTACCCATCCAATGCATTCATTTCTCCAGAAGTGATCGATCCGCAATTATGTGCTGGCTAAGTTGAGTTTTGAATGCATGTTGTTAAAATGATTGTTCACAAATGGTTTGGGTTTTTAGTTTGAATTGTTTTAAAAGTGTTGCAATGGCAAATTAGATCTAGTGTAGAAATTTTTGAACATAAACATAGGAATTTGTTTCTTATCTAACTTGTCACCACATAAACGATGTCAAAGTTGAAGTCAAATCATTTATTTCAAGTATACACTTTTAAACGTTAAAATTTATAAGAATTGATGCAAGGCTAAACTATATGTTGGAGGGGCCTCCAAAATATAGTTTCCTATGGAGAAGATTGGTTAAAAAACTATATAGTTACTCTTTTAAAATGATTTAGGTACAGTATTTTGTATATATTCATTATATGTAATGTACCTACCTAAAATAAAATCACTACACTCAATGGTTACTGAAGTATTACAATTAAGCAATGACAGATAATGTATGCATTTATTATTTTAAAAATATTCATTTGCTTGTAAAACAAAGGAACTCTCCTTGTATCCAAGCCCAAGATATTCAAAAAAGCTACGAATAAATTGTCCAGCCAAATGTATACAAACTACCTAATAAAAATGAAGAAAAAGGTTGCAATGAATGAGCTTACAAGTTTTTTAACTCATGATCATTATTTAGTCATAACTTATTGAGTTAAATGCTTGCTCAAAAATGATCTCCATTTTAAAACATTATTAAAACATCAGCCTGTAGGTGTTAGGGTTGTGAGTTTGTATCGAAAGTAACCAACGCGGTAAGTGCTGTATTTTGTACGAAAATTATAGCATTGGTACTGTGTAGTGATGGGGGATGTCGATGGTTTTCGATATCGATGTTTTTGAGACGGCAGTTTGGAATGATGGGACTCAACGATGTATTTAACTGCATCCCTATACAAATATCTATATGTAAGAAATCTCAGTTCTAAGGCTGCATTTTTATTTGAATCAGCCTATCTTATTAGTACCTAATGTAATTTAACTTCAATATTTTAGATTACATCTGAAAAATAACCACATGCAACACACACATAATAATTATATCTTAATTACCTATCACATTTATTTAAAAATTAATTAGTATCGTATTGTATCAAAAAGCACAAATTTTCAAATACAAGGAGCTTCGTTTCAAATCGACAAAACGCTATCACATCACTAGCCTAATAGTTGTACCAAAGTGCAGTCTCGACGTCATAATGTCGATAATGTATAGCACTAATTATCGTATACAAGTCGTCGCATATCGATAATGTATTTAAGTTACATCACTATTTAGTCTGGCTACCTTTAGGTGCATTTCGGCACTAACGCATAAATAAATTCTAGACTTTGTTTATTGAAATAATATAACATCACGCTTCTATTCCTTTAAGGGGTAGGCAGACGTGTACCTATAGTATATCCACATATTTTCGCTATCTTTGTTTATTGAAATAATATAACATCACGCTTCTATTCCTTTAAAGGGTAGGCAGATGTGTATCTATAGTATATCCACATATTTTCGCTATTTATGTTTAAGTTGCTAATGGATCAAAAGAGGTCTTCAATCTGTAGACAGTTAAGCATTCTTTACAAATCAACATCGTCTGCGTAGCCTTTTCCCAACTATGTTGGGGTCGGCTTCCAGTCTAACCGGATGCAGCTGAATACCAGTATTTTACATGGAGCGACTGCCTATCTGACCTCCACAACTCAATAACTGGGTAAATACGATACCCCTTGGTAAGACTGGTTGTGTCAGACTTTCGGGCTTCTGACAAGATTATGGCAGTAACGACTGTCAAAGATAAACGAATGACAGCCGGGACCAACGGCTTAACGTGTTCTCCACACTTGGGTTGGGTCTTGATATGTACTAATGGTCACCCATCCACAGACCGCGGCAAGCGTGGCTTAACCTGATCGATCAACCACGCGGCTGTTATTACTTAGCCACAAGCCCCTCAAGTCTTTTGGTTTAAAACTATAAACCAATATAAAATAATATAAAATAATTCCAACTCAGAAACAAACCACTTAATATATCAAAAAGAAGAACGTATTAATAAAATATATTAATTTCTCTAATTACAAAATGACAAATGAAGCAATGAAAATAATTGGAGGTGATAATGAAATTGAAGAAGTTGACTATACGAAATTTTTAGGCATAGTAATTGACAAAAATTGTAATTGGAAACAACATATCGAAAATATATGTAATAGGCTAAATAGCTTTACATTTGCAATAAGAAATCTCAGGAAAACTGTTGGACGTGATGCCGCTCTATTGGCTTATCATGGATATGTCTCATCTGTGCTAAGATACGGCTTGATCATATGGGGCAATTCCACTAACAGCAACAAGGCATTTATTGTGCAAAAAAAGTGTTTACGAGCTGTGTTTGGTGTAGACCCATTAGAATCCTGCAGACCTATTTTTATAAAACATAAATTATTAACATTAGCCTGTTTATACATACTGGAAATGGGAGTATTTGTAAAAAAACATCCTCACCTATTTCGTACAGCCGATAGCGTCAATGTTTATAAAGTGGGCAAAATCTCAAGGGATCCAACAAAATTGGCAATGTCAAGATGTAGAACAGCGTACTGCCATAAAAACACTAGTCGAATGGCAATAGACATATATAATAATATACCAAAGGTTATTAGAGAGCTGAGAACTAGCTTATTTCAAAAGCATCTCAGAGCATGGCTTATCGAACATTGTTTTTATACTATTAAGGAATTTATGAATTCTAGGACAAATGGTAAAGTGGCGTGACATAAAATTAAATTGACATTTTGATTTTAAGCTATTTAACAATTTGTAACTTAGTTTCTTTGGTTGTCTTTTGAAAGCTATTATTTATACACTTATTTTGTAATTTAATTATTTTTATTTGACATTTTGATTTGACTTGTAGACGATCCTTGATTTAAAACATTTTTTTTTTGACCTTTGAATTCAATCATTTAGTTTAAATCGATTTATTTAATTAGAATTATTACTATTGTCACAATATTTGCATGCCGAATTTAGTAGGCGGAATATGAAGAACTATTGTGTGTGTTATAAAATCTGTAAAATACCATATTTCAGGCAAATAAAGAATCTAATCTAATCTAATCTAAACGCTAGAACATCCACGCCGAACGAATTCCCCGGGACACGGCGTAATGTTTCGGAGATCGCGTGCGAACAAACTATAAACATTTGTCAGGAGCGCTTAGTGTGGGGTGACAGTGTCTTGTGTAGGCAGGGAGATAATCCTGCTTATGATAGCGGGGGATATATTTTGTAACTGGATCCGATTCGAAGCTGAAGGCTCGATTGTGTAGCAATTGTGGTTTTGTGTTGCTTGAAATGTTTTGTTCAATATATACATACATGATCACGCCTTTTTCTTATGAGGTAGACAGAAACTACAGAACGCTACCCGCTGCGACCCTTACACCGTCATCCTCCTCTTTGCTTGGTTTCCGTTCACGGTCATACACGCACGCCGGTAGCGAGTTCCGCGCACCTGACCTTTCTACAGGGTTATTTGTAAAACACCAACAACCTCTTAAGAGGTCATTGTACTCATTATTATGAACAACTCTTATTAGAGGACCAAACCTGAAATCACGAAAACAAAATCAGCTGCTCCCTACATTTTGACGAGTTATGCGAACGTAAGCGTACACTGCTAACGCTAAATAGACAATAAAAAATATATTTATTTGCGGTTGTGTTAATTATATAAGTAGGTAAGTATACAAACTTTTTGCACACAAGTGGTACAAAGGTGGGCTTAATGCCCTAGGTATTCTCTAGCAGTCAACTAAGGGTGGTGAAGAGAATAGATGGCAGGTGCTTTGGTTGAGAGGAACATTTTTTGAAGTGAAAACTTCTCGATCGGCGTTGTGCACTTTTGTTGTGATGGGTAAAAAATGTTAAAGTCGCGTCAGGACACGTGACCTGATCGAAAATTCGTAAGATGGAGCTTGCGTCAGGATACGTGACCTGATCGAAAATACGTAAGAGGGAGGGAGAGTAGACCGCATTCCAAAATATCAAAAATGTACAACGTTAATATTCAAGTTTTGACTTCTGCCGGCACTCCTGGAGTGCAACCCGTTTTTTTAATTAAAAACATCATAATGAAAACCAAACCAAATAATGATATTCATTTGGTAGCTGTTTTATAAATTAAATAGGTACTTACTTACTTGCCCTTTACTTGAAACCAGAAAAAAGTGAAAAAAGCTAAAAAGTCAAGTCAAATTTCAGTGTCTGTCTTTCTGTCTCTCATTTTTCGACTCATGTATTCACGTTTTAATATTAGTCTCCCCTCCTCCAAAAACATGGACACTCTATTTTATGTGCAATGAAACCGGTCGAAGGGTAGTTAAGTACACAAAATGGCGAGTAACCGCCCGTCAACTGAATTACATCGACATTACTAGTTTAAAACATTTTTAATTTTATGTTTTACAGACTTTTTCGTTTCAGACTAAGATGAAGTGAATTATGTAGTGTCCTTGTGCTTGCTAATAAGAACAAAAACGACTATACTAAACAATCAAAAATACGTGTTTAAGCGTAGATTAACATCAAGCATGTATTTCCCGAAGGGATAGACAGAGAAAGAAAGAAAATACATTTATTTGCGGCAAACATGACGCATAAAAAAGAACAAACACACAAAAAAAAATAACAAGTTGGGGGTAAACATGCGTCACATTCACGCAAAACGGCCATCGCTCAGCATAATGCTAAGACCCTATACGAGACAGAGCCCCAGCGCTGGTTTTCAGCGGCAGCCGGCGTTGACGTGATGACAGATGCAGAGGTATTTGGTGATCTGGCAGTTTTGAGTAGCCTACTCAAATGTCCTTTCTTTGGTAGGTTTTGGTTCTGAGTTGAGCTACACGACTACTTAGAATTGCGTGCACTGGGTTGACAGCTGATCGATTCTGTAAAAATCTCACTGTGTGAAAAGTTAGGTGAAGTGAGCTTAGAGTGAGCTGTCAACAATAGTGTCAATCCCTGGCATTAGATGGAATGACAGCTCACTCCTCGCTCACTTCACCTAAGTTTTCACGGTGAGATGGTTACAGAATCGTACTGCGGGTCCAATCAAACCAGGGGGTCTACTCCGAAGTAGTATCGGCCGAATGTCCGGCCGTTTCCTGCTACGAAGTTACTATTTGGTTCGGTCGGTCCCGATCCTACACTCCTACACTCTTTCGAATATTGACTATGGTCCCGACCCAACTGAGCCGATCCGAACTTTTTTCGCATTTTTCAATAATATTCGATTCGGCCATGTGTCGGTCCGATCCGAACATTCGCACTTTGCACTTCGGAGTAGACCCCCTGGGTAGTTCTTTCCCCAAAATATAATTTCAGACACTAGACCAACATTATATCTGGACACTAAAAGAGACTGCTACTGTTTATATTGGTCGTTCTTCTCAGAGTATTCAGTTAAGACCGCACCGCACTCATCAAGTTGTAAAATATAATTGAATTTTGACGTGTACTCGTAAATGTGTTTTTTTAAACCAGTTTACATAATAAATATCATTTACCTGAGCGGTCGTGGCCCAGAGGTAACGGCCCCAACATACAAGATGTAGGTCGTGAGTTCGAACGCAGGCGCGTTACTTTTTTAAATTATGACATCACCACTACTCTCAAAAACGGCGAAGGAAAACATCGTGAGGAAACCGGCATATTTTAGAACCAAAAATTCGAAGACATGTGACATCTACCAACCCGCACTGGGCCCGCGTGGTGGATAGCCCACTCCCTCTCGAAGAGAGGAGGCCTGTGTCCCAGCAGTGGGAACATTATAGGTTGATTATGCTCCTTCTCCCTTACCAATTGTGTTAAGTCCTATGTCCCCCCACTTTTTATTTTTTTTTGTGTGTTTGTTCTTTTTTTTTATGCGTCATGTTTGCCGCAATTAAATGTATTTTCTTTCTTTTCTTTATTTAATAGGGGACGAGCCAATTGACTTTAACCGGTCTCAAATCTAGGCTCAGCTCAGTTTTTCTCTCAAACTACCCACCGTAAACTTTTTAATCTCACTCCCAGACGATACTAGTTAATAATACAGGGTGTGCCTGCATTTTATCACCGAAACATACAGGGTGGTTCGTGAAATATAATATTTAGTTGGAGACGAATGCTCTTATGTTATGGTGCAGTTTATTGCAGTCCTGCTGGAAATGTATTAGTTTGTTACTTGACGTTTAAATGTAGCTTTCAGATGTCCCTGGGGTTGTTAAGGAGTTGTTACATTTGTACCTACGGATTGGTTGGCACTATTAAATAACCGTAAAAAAGATTGGAAACTTTTTTAACAGACATAAAAAAATGATGTTGTATTTTACTTGTGTGTAACCTCAGAACCCCGTCAGTTATAAAACGATTTATTGTTTTTTTTATTTTGGAAGTCAGTGGCCAAAAACAAATACAAAACAAAAAACACCGACTTCTGAAAGTACGTTATTTTTCACTTTGTAGTGTTTTTTAGGGTTCCATACCTCAAAAGAAAAAAACGTTCTTCTATCTGTCCGTCTGTCAAGACCCTTTTCCTCAGGAACGCGTGGAGTTATCAAGTTGAAATTAATATCAAATACTCAAGGCTGCAATCCCTTGAAACCTTTTTTTTTAAATCGCCAAGATTCATGCACCGCCTAATTTGGGGACTACTGCGTACAACAAATTGAATGTCACCAACAGTGAGAGTCCGAATTATAATCTTAAGGTAATCATTTTAACAATATTTTTTTTTTTTTTTTTTTTTTTTATAAAGTCATGTATTCAAACTAGGCTGAGAATCAGCACTTTTTGAACATCACAATTACATAACACGACTGACCCCCAAAACGTGTGGGTCAGAATGACGGGTGTACTGTTGCAGAAATAAATATTTTATATAATTATATGAAAGGAATGTACCAGCAATGAAATTTAATGTACCTCCTTGAAACAAGAACAATTATAATAATAACTGCGACTTTATACACAGGTACATTGCATTGCGAGGTACATTGAACTTCATTGCTGGTAGGTACCGTCATTCTGACCCACACCCCAAAACGGTCCAACTTTACCACTTCCTAGTGTATTAGCTGGGAAGGAGAAGTGGCGCAGCCTAAAGCAAGAGTGAACAGCAGTGCGATTCTGTAACCATCTCACCGTGAAAACTTAGGTGAAGTGAGCGTGGTGTGAGCTGTCATTCCAAATAATGCTAGGGATTGACATTATTGACAGCCGGTTGATTCTGTAAAAATCTCACCGTGAAAACTCAAGTGAAGTGAGCTTAATGTGAGTTGTCAGCAGTGTCAATCCCTAGCATTATTTGGATTGACAGCTCACTCCACGCTCACCTCACCTAAGTTTTCACGGCGAGATGGTTACAGAATCACACTGCTGCTCACTCTAAGTTCACTTCACCTAAGTTTTCACGGTAAGATTTTTACAGAATCGATCGGAAGACATCTTCTGGGCACGCTTGTTCCTTGACCTCATCCATCGCTTTCCATCAGGCGTGATCGTGTCAAGACCAGCCGATGGATTCTGTAAAAATCTCAACGTGAAAAGTTATGTGAAGTGAGCTTAGAGTGAGCTGTCAATAGTGTCAATACTCCTAGCATTACTTGGAATGACAGCTCACTCCACGCTCACTTCACCTAAGTTTTCACGGTGAGATGGTAACAGAATCGCACTGCAGGCCCATTCAGAAATAAAAAAAAAGCTCCCCCCGTTCACAATATTTTTGTTACTCTTGTGGTGCGTACCAATCCGTACAAATGTGTGTAGTCCTTAAGATGCAAGGTATAAGTAATGGACGCCATTTCACAGGATTGGTTCAACTGCGTTTATATTCGTGTAGCGAGAAAATTGATAGTTATAAAGTAGCAATGTTCTTTAGACATTTAAAAAGGGATTGCGGTCTTCAGGGATTTAAGAAAGGTTTTAGGACCTACATGATAACTTCCCTAGGGTAGTTTTTTTATTTAAATCTTCGTACAAATAAATAAAATTGAAGTTTCTGTTTGTAATGTCAAATAACAGCTTGCTTGCTTGTTAATAACAGCTTAAATGCCTAACGAAGGTTTTAAGAATTATACAGTAAAAAAAAAACTTTTTATAATTTGTCTGCCTGTTCGTTCGTGAGCGTCAAAATGGCGGTATCAAGTCTCCAATTTAAAATGTATCACATTAAAATGTTTGTACTACATATGTACTAATTGTACCCTTAAGAAGACATTTGTACCTCTAAAGGTAAAGGAAGTATGTCAAGAGATCCCTGGTCCCGCCACTTTGACATCAAAGTGGCGGTACCTTCTGGAAGCGCTACTCAGAGGCAGGTAATTCACACCCGAAGACTTAGTACTACATATGTACAGGTATATACTCAATTTTCAATACAATTGTAAGTGCAAAACTCAAGTTATGTGATTAAAACACTGGTCCCGCCAATTTGATGATTCATGTTATCGCTAAATTCATATGAAAACCGTTAGAGCTCGTGGAAAATCAAATGTGGAAACTTAGTACGTACTAAGTACATGAAAGTGTGTAATTTTCATGTCCATGACCTAAGTACATCAAAAGTTATCTATCATTCATCGTTATCTTTGAAATGGACACATCTATGCAGAAATGAAACAAGCCAAAATGTTTTTGATAAAATAATTGTATTTATACATATACATATATTGATCCAACTATGTGCAATTAATTTCTTACATCGGACTTCACACTTTTATTTAATCTTTTTTTTTATTGTTTGTTTTATCTGATGTATTGTGTCTTTTAGTTTGTGCCAAACAAATGTATTTTCTTTCTTTCTTTCTTTCAATTATAACTTGTATTTGTTCAGATTATACAGGAAATTTATCAACATCGTAGTCACTACTGTCATCATGTTCTATTTCCTTATCGTTATTATCGCTATCCGTTAAAGATTCAGTTACATACATAAAAAAAAAAAAATTGCGTTTTACCGACAGGTATAAACATTTCGGGGTCATTTTAAAATTTGGTTGTCTACTAATATCAGTAAACACTACGTCATTCGATGATGGTATTCCGTGAATAAAAGATGATTTGTTATTTTCAAATACCTTTTTTTGGTCTTCCAACAGCACTATACTTTTCCTTCCTGTTTGTATTTTTCTCTTCATTGTTAATCCTTCGCATAGCTAACAAAATATACTATTTATTTATAATACGGATATTAAAATAGGCAATATTACAATAATTAACTGTTGTTATCAAACGCATTCACATACAGAATGACAACACGGTTCCGCCGCAAAAACAGTATGGTTGAAACGCAATCTACCCCCAAGTTCAATTATATTTTCTCATAACTTATAGAAACGGTTATGAGTTAATTATCTCGTCAAATACAAACTACGTAACTAGGGTTTCCACTGATCAAAATATATCAGAATTATTAAGATTGCTTGTTTCATTTCTGCATAGACGTGTCCATTTCAAAGATAAATGATACGATTAAACGATGAATGATACATAACTTTTGATTTACTTAGGTTATGAATATGAAAATTACACACTTTCATGTACTTAGGACGTACTAAATTTCCACATTTGATTTTGCACGAGCTCTAACGATTTTCATATGAATTCAGCGATAACATGAATCATCAAATTGGCGGGACCAGTGTTTTAATCACATAACTTGAATTTGGCACTTACAATTGTATTGAAAATTGAGTATATACCCGTACATATGTAGTACTAAGTATTCGGGTGTGAATTACCTGCCTCTGAGTAGCGCTTCCAGAAGGTACCGCCACTTTGATGTCAAAGTGGCGGGACCAGGGATCTCTTAACATACTTCCTTTACCTTTAGAGGTACAAATGTCTTCTTAAGGGTACAATTAGTACATATGTAGTACAAACATTTTAATGTGATACATTTTAAATTGGAGACTTGATACCGCCATTTTGACGCTCACGTTCGTTCCTGCTAATCTCCGAAACGAATAGAAGTATATAAATTTCAGACATCGATTTACGTGGTCTTCTATGATCTGACCAAGATTGTCTGGACTTTAGAAGAGACTGTGACCTCGTGAGTTTGTTTCGGCCTTTCTTCTCAGACTAGTCAGACAGGAAACGCCGACCTCATCTAGTTTTTAAAACATAATTGACGTGTAAAAGTGTTTGTACAAACATACTTAGGGCTGATTTTACCATCGCCAGATAACTTTAATTCGAGGAATAAAATTGACGTTTGACAGTTTTTGTATGAAATAACTGTCAAAAATTCAAAATTATTCCTCGAATTATCTAGCGTTGGAAAAATCCGCTCTCACAGAATTCATAATTCATTAATCATTTATTTATTTAAACTTTTCGCACAAAAAGATACAAAGGTGGACTTGATGCCTTAGACATTGTCTACCAGTCAACCAACGATAGTATAATACAGGGTTTATTTTCAAAGACCAGCCAAATTTAAGGGTGTGGTACAGACCATCCAATTGAACAACTTTCTTTATGGGACCAATATCGTAATCGCGAAAAATTTATCAACTGCCCCATAGACACCTTCAATACCTACTCGACCTAAACGCATGGGATGGCTTTTTTTTTGTTTGGATGGGAAATCATCACCCCCTCCCGCTCTGGGTGGAGCGGAAGGGAGTGTCAGACTCTTACTGACTAAAACCCACCCGTGTTCCTTCCTTAGCCCTTTCTGTTCCAGGGCAGCGGTAACCCTTTCGGACGATCCCGCCGCCCTGGTAGGCTTCGGCCCTATCAGGCCCCGGCATACGTATGGGATGGCTGAATTTTTATTCGCGATTACGATGTTGGTCCCATGGAGAAAATTGTTCAGTCTGATGGTCTGTACCATACCCTTCAATTTGGTTGGTCTTTGAAAATTAACCCTGTATAAAGTGTGGTATAGTGTATCATAACTGCAAACTAGGCTGTATCTACCTAATGCTGTAAATAAAAAAGACAAAAAAACTTATAATTCATAATTTATTTTCATTTTCTTCATTGTCTCGTAAATCCTACAAATAAACTCTAATACAAATAATGTCACTAAAAAACGAATATTTCAAAACATAATTACAAAGTCAAAATTACTGTTCAAGGACCTTGTAGATAAGAAGAGAAACTTCCCCCTTTTTAGAAGTCGGTTAAAAGGATATGACATTGTAATAAACATGAAATCGCGAAAATAAAAATCTGCTACTCCATACATGAGGCCGCGAGCACTGTGGGCGCGTTTTCGAACGAATTTTAATCGTGCGAGCACGTATAAACACGCACGAACGGTCTGACCTGCCAAGTACTAATGGAGCTCGGATGCAGACTGAATGAGAGTTAGTCTTACGTACACGTACGTGTAGTTCCGACGTTTAAAAACAATTCGAACTTGATGGGATTTTAAAACACTTTCGTGTGTGTTTACGTACGATAGAAATTCACGTCCGCGCGAAAGTGCGCGCGGTCAACTCCTCAAAATGTATGGAACAGGTGATTTTTTTTCTGGATTTCACGGTTGGTTCCATAGAAAAAGTTATTCATAATGATGATTTCAATGACGCCTGAGATTTTCAGTTACTTCAATTATTACACCTTTTATAGAGAATCTAAGTTTTCAAACAATACATTTACTTTTTGACACCGTTGAACGATGAAATCGATCAATCCGCAATAATTGGGCAAGATCGACGTCGCATAGATCTCAATGAAAATAGATCGATCTTGTATAAAATTACATAACACCCTAATACCCGATGCGTGACCTATAGAGGGCCCACTTTGAGAGGACATAATCAGCCTATAATGTTCCCACTGCTGGGACATACTCTGTGAGAGGGAGTGGGCCGTAATACCTACACCACGCGGGCCCAGTGCGGCAGGCCCTCTCGGAGAGGAGGCCTGTGTCCCAGCAGAGGGAACATTGTTAGGCCGATTAGGCACCTAAATGAAAGCACACTGTTGGATTTTCAACTTTTAGCACTAAACCGAGGGTTGAAAATCAAACAGCGCGGTTTTATTTAGGCATTCACTAAGCTGTCACTGTGTGCTAAGGAAGAGCAGTGGTGGCCGAGTGGTAACGGCCGAGACTTGCGAGTTGCAAGTCGTAGGTTCGAACCCAGACAGGCGCTTTACTTTGTGTAAATCATATCATCACCACTGCTCTCAAAACGGTGAAGGAAAACATCGTGAGGAAACTGGCATGTTCTAGAAGCCAAGATTCCAAGACATGTGACATCTACCAATCCGCACTGGGGCTGTGTGGTGGATTACGGCCCACTCTCTCTCATAGAGAGGAGGCCTGTGTCCCAGCAGTGGGAGCATTACAGGCTGGTTATGTGTTATATGTGTAAGCTATCACAAGTCACAGTATCTGCACAAAGCAGTCACTCATGTCCCATCGCAGTACTACTCTCCAAACGACTACTTTCATCTTTCTTATGGATATTCTTAACCGAAGAAAACTTCTTAGCTTCCGCAATAGCTTTATAATACACATCTTTTAAATTTCTCTTCGTCATTTTCTGATGAACGTTTTTATCTGAAGCCGGGTGTATTGTGTCTTTATTTTCAACTGTTTTTCTGTTCATTACCATGTCTGTGACCTGGGCTTCGTCGTGATAACCTGCTGTGGTCCTGGTGTGCTTTTTGCCGAAGTTCTTGATGAATTTGTGTGGTCTTCTACGCGGTCTGTGCTTTGTTGATTGCTGTTTAATTATATAAACATCTCTTTTGTTCCTTGTCATGTCACGTTTCTGGAAAAACTATTAGCAAAAAATATTATTTATTTATTAAATACTTCAAGCACATACATGTACAGAGGCGGACTTAATGCACTCGAAGTTTCAGTTTTCTTAAAAACGCATACTTTAGGACTTCTATTGAGAATAAAAAAAAAACATGCGAAAATTTCGCGATTTTTCTAGTGCTGCAAAGTTAGCACTGGACTTTCGAAGCTGCAAACTTGGATATACGCAAAATCAGAACTAGCCGTTAGTTTGCGATTTTAATGTTCGATATGACTGGCCTAACTTTAATCCATTCTGGTGAAGCTTTCTCAGAACCTATCCATGAATTGAGTTTACCCTCCCAATTTTTCAAGTGCTAAGAATATTTTTATTTCATCAACATCGCAGCAGAACATCCAGCTAAAAGAAGTGGACCATTTCAAGTACTTAGGGTCAGTCATCAGTAAAGATGGCTCAATAAACACTGATGTCACCCATCGCTTAGGTACCGGGTGGATGAAATGGAGCGAACTATCCGGCGTGCTATGCGACAGCCGAATGCCCGTGTCCATAAAGGGACGAGTGAACAGAGCAGCAACCGACCGGCCATGACACACGGAGCCGAATGCTGGCCAATCAAAAAGCAGCATGAAAATCAATAACACTGCGCCGAGATGAAGATGCTCTGGTGAGCAGGTGGTGTAACTAGGCTGGATCATGTCAGAAACACACACGTAAGAGGCACCTTCAAAGTGAGACCTAGATTTCAGATAAACTACAGGAGAGCCGTCTGCGGTGGTACGGACACGTTATGAGGCGACCATCCGACCACATGACCAGAAAAGTGCTGGATATCAAAACCAAACCCCGAGGACGAGGAAGACCCCCAATCACATGGATGTCCGTAGTAAATGAGAACCTCAAAGAAGCCCAAGTCAATAAAGAGACGACCCAGGACCGAGCTACCTGGAGACGCATGACACGGAGGGCCGACCCCAAATAAAATGGGAAAGGGCCAGGCAATGAAGAATCAACATCATTCACCTGCCCTTACGCCAATATATATGTGATCGGCGCAACATGTCTTTTCCTTCCATACTTCTCTATTAGTAATCATCTCGGTAGTCACCCCCTTTCTAGCTATATTATCTTTCACACAGTCCATCCATCGTTTCTCTGGTCTTCCCCTACTCTTAAAAGCCATCAAAATGGTTAATTAATCAACTCACTCAGCCTATCGCAGTCCACTACTGGACATAGGCCTCTCCCAGGCTGCCCCACAAAACCCTGTCCTCCGCCTTCCGCATCTAGTCTACCTCAGCCACCTTCTTTAGGTCATCCGTCCATCTAGCTGGGGGGCGTCCGCTTGCTAATACGCGGTCTCCACTCCAGGACTCGTCTGCTCCACCGGCCATCGGTCCTTCGACAGACATGGCCAGCCCACATGGTTGAAAATCATAATTAATACTTACTCTGTAAAGTTCGTAGGCGGAAAGCTGCTGATTGAGATACGCCTGTTGTTTCTCCAGATAACCTCTCACGCCTAACAGTTTACTCTGAAACAATAGATATTTCTCTAAGTTCTGGCTAGTAAAAAGTCGTCATTATCAAAATCAAAAGTCATTTATTCAAATTAGGCTGAGAATCAGCACTTTTCGAACGTCAACATTACAAAAGACAGTCCCCCAAAAACGCCCGCCCTTCACCTGACTATCCTTCCTGCTTCCTGTCTAACTGGATGCAGCTGAATACCAGTATTTTTACATGGAGCGACTGACCCCAATACAGTTGGGAATAAGGCTACGCAGATAGAGAATGTACAGTACCTCCTCTGGTCTTTGCTCACCTTCTCATCATCTGTCATATCGTCATACTGCCCCAGCAGATCCTGGACGGAGTGGATATTGTCCTGGTAGCGAGTCTTGTCGTCAGCTGTTAGATCTTGTGCGTCTCTCAGTCGTATTAAATCTGGAAATTCCGATTTATCTACACCTATAATACAAATAAATAAAATGTAGGTGTCTGTTTGTCATTAAAATAGCAGCTTTTTACTAGTTGCATATGAAAGTACAGACGCCAGCACATCCAGCTACTACAATCTGTCAAATTTCTTTAATAGATTTTCAACTTTATCGCTAAAGCAAAAGCGGTTGATTGGAAAATATTTACAGTTTCGGGTAGCTTGACCTGCTGGCGTCTGTACATACGGTACTTATATTAAAAAAAAAAGCCAAGTGCGATTAGGACTCGCGCACCAAAGTTTTCGCACAAATTTACGCGCTTTTGGATTCTGGCTTCGGGTTTTGGTTTCCCCATCGAGTGTTTTGCCTGTTCTTCTCCATAGGAACCTACTACGCTTTGGAATTTGATAATCAGCTTCATCTTTGTGACTGACTGACAATTCAAAAGTGCCTGTAGTTGGTTTAATTGAAATAAATACTTTCCGTCTTATTACAAAACGATTTCTAACAGACCTGAACGCCAATTCTCGTAATTTAAAAATCTAGTCGCAGTTCTCATCTCGGCGACAAACAAATGTCAAAAACTTGTCAAAATGAATGAAAATTAGTGGTTTTTTGACAGATTCACCCTGAGATCAGACTGTGAGCGTTCTTTAAATTACGAGAATTACCCCTCAGGCCGAAACCTTCCAGCCAGTTACTGTATTTTGAACTTTATTCCGACAAATGTAAAGTTCTTAATGCAAAATTGACAACTTACGACTCGGGTTTAACGTCAATTTTTGTAATAAGAACTTTAACTTTGTCGGCTTAAGGATGATTTCCACCTAACGGCTCGCATCGCCTCGGGTCGGAAAGGATACGAACGGATGCAGCGACAGCCGACCGCGTCCGGCAGGATGTCGATGCATACGATCAGCTCCGTACCGTCGCTTGCGAACGTATCTGTTTCTGCGCCTAGTCAAGTAGTTTCATTCCTACCGTGTTGACGTGTCCTAATGCCGAAAGGATTCGATCGGATACGACGACAGGCGAACGGAGCCGATCGCGCGTCGCAGCATACTTTCGGCTACGATCGCGTGTCGCGGAAGACGCCCGCGGAAAAGCTGCTGTGCGCGGCTTGCTAATCTAGACTGTAAGTACTGTATACACGATTTAATATCGTTTAAATATTGTAAAATCCGTTCCGCTCCGATCCAATGCGAGCTGTTTGGTAGAAATCATCCTTAAAGATAAACCTTGTTTTGTAATAAGGCCGTTTGAGTTTTTTTTTTACCTTCCTGTCGGTCTCGTAAGTCATCAATCAGCTCTTCATTTTCGTGGTTAGGCACCTTGAATAGAAGCTCTGACTGTTTGTCAAATTCCTCTGGCTCCTCCTTGGAGTAAGTCAGCCATTCCAGAAAGGTTTGTAGTTCTACTGGCAGTTCTGTAAAATGGACGGAGAAAGAGTAAGATTTTAAAATTGATCAACGCGAGAGTCGTCATGTTGAATTTTACATAGAGCGACTGCCTACCTGACCATGGCGTCGCGATCGCGTCTTACAACCAGTCATACGGTTGGGTAACCCCATAGATATAGATGGGTAACCCCCATAATCGGATTGGTTGTAAGACTTCTAGGCTTCTGACTACCAGACAGAACACCCGTCTGTTGGGCCACTGCCCAACGATTCATATCAGGACGTTGTATGTATGCTAGTTGCGCGGTTGCGCGGTAAACTCTGCTTGCGCGATGCAAGATTTTGCGTGACGTCACGTGTTTTCCGAGAAAACACATAAAAGAGGGTACAGAGAAAAGTTAGTATAATTAGGACCGAAAGTAAAACATGGGCATCTTTTCATCCCGAAAATTGAAGGGTTCCTGTGTGATAGGCTACAGGAGTGTAGTCGCAGGTAAAAACTAGTCTAAACTTAAAAAAATAAAAATAAATAAAGGGGTAAAATTTGTGTAGATCGTTGGAACTACTGATCCGATTTCAAAAATTATTTCACTAACGGGAAGCTAGTATTGCCGAGTATCATAGGATATTTTATGTTAAAACAAGAAATTTCACGCGGATAGAAGCTATTATCAAATAGACTAACTAGTGCAGGTTTTCTGCTGAACCTGGTAGTCCACTAAGTCCGTCAGAAGACGCACCAGCTGCTGCATCAGAGCATTTGCAATAGAACCCTGTTTGGATTCTTCTCTTGCTCCTCCTGAAAGATGAGAAGAACTAATTGAATGCGATTAACAGACCAGCACCCTAATTGTGTAACACGCGATTAATCGGAATCGGTTACATTTTGACAGTTCAACAACATTCATTGCGTTATTTACGTGTTGAGCAGACAAATTTTTCGAACTTATGAAGCAATGGATTAGCAATTTGCTTCAAAATGATTCAGATTCCGATTGATTGTGTGTTACGCAATTGGGGTGCCGGTAGTGATCTCTTCTATTTATACTATTAATAAAGCTGAAGAGTTTGTTTGAACGCGCTAATCTCTGAAACTGCCCAATGGGAATTGAAAAAATATTTTTGTATTTGATAGCCTTACTTTTGAGGAAGGCTATAAGCTACTTAAGATCACGCTAGAACTCTTAGAAGCCGAGCAAAAAAAAAAAGAACGCTAAACGAAAATGAAGTAATAGCGTTAATTCTGTCATCTGTCAGGTAGGACGACACCTCAAAATTTCCCGTGGTTTTCAATTTTAATGTTTTTACTTTGAAAAATCATTCGGCTTCAAAAATTCGCAATGAATGTGCGCAATATAGAAGGAGTGTTGAGGGGCTATGGAGAAATGCTGCACTTGCACGCTGCGTGAGCGTGCGTGATCTATCCCCACTCGTTCGATGTCCACCGCGCACAGGATGGATGGAAAGCAGCACATGAAGTGATTTTTTACTCCATTGGTGTAATTGCTGTATGGTGTTCCAGTGTGAGGATAAATAAATAAGCGTTGGGGTAGGCAATGAGATGGGACTGCGTGAATTGGGGGAGCAAGCAGCTAGTAATCTATGTAACCGATAACTAATATTTAGTAATGTAAATTGGTTTTAAAAAACTCATCCGGCCTTATTACAAAGCAAAGTTTTCGTTTAGACCCAAAATACCAATTCCCGTAATTAAAAACGAGTCGCAATCTCATCTCAGCGACAATCAATGTCAAAAACTTGTCAAAGATTTACGGAAATTGAGGTATTTTTGACAGATCGAGACTGAGATCAGAGATGATATGTTATGTTACCGTTTGTCCTCAGGTTATCCGGCACATTGCCAATATTTCTTGTCTGCTGCACTGCTTTGGCAGCTTTCTTGCATACGTCCTTCATGTTAACAGACAATGCGGCGAACAAAGACTTCTGATCAACATCTGGATAATCCTCCTAGAAATATAATATAAATGTTAGGGTCAGCGGTCACAGCTCGCCATCTGGCAAGGACCAGGCCCGGGTCGACGGCGCATTGTGTTCCACGCGCTCCTCAAAAAGATATCAGCACTAACTGATGGGGTCCGCTAGGGCCGATGCCTGCCAGGGTCGCGCGTTGTTCGAAAGAGTAACCGTACAAAAAAAAAATTGTATATAAGTAGTTTATCAGCCATCTTGTTACCATAACACAAGCATTAGGAGCTTAGCTTGGGACAAATGGTGCTGTGTGATATGTCCAGGGATATTATTATTATTATTTAAAGTGTCATTAAACGAGTTATTCTCAAACACAATAAAAAAGATTCACCTCTATAATTTCATCTCTATCGTCTTTCTCTTTTCTACCAAGCTGGTCATCCACTCTGCCATATGTGTGCGGTGGCTCTACCAAACTGAAAAAACAAGGTCAAGGTCAGGTCTTGTTAAGGTCATCACTTATTACAACAGCACTGCTCCGACACAGCAAATGACTTCTCATTCAAGTTAGGATTTTAAATCAATTGCATTAAAGTAAATTTTACAATCGGTAATCGGTAAACTTAATGCCCTCTGGCTAGGTGGAGCGACGATCTTCGCAGGATGGCTGGTAGCAACTGGATGAGAGTTGCCAACAATAGAGTTGAATGGCGTGCAATAGGAGATGCCTATGTCCAGCAGTGGACTGCTTTAGGCTGGTGATGATGATGGTGTTTTACAATAGCAATAAAGTATAGTGGACAGCTCGCGGGCAGCGCTCTTCGCCAGCCGTCACACGTCACGCCAACCGCGCGCTTCGAGCAAGCAGCCCGCTCCCCAGCGAAGAAACATGCATGTCGGCGCCTCGCCGTCCGCGCGGAGAGAGTCGAGGCGGTGCCCGGGCTGTTACTACGCTGGATCTGTGTGGTTATAATGAGTGATGACCTTTAGGAGGTTCCTCTCTCTGGAGCCCTGACCGCCTGTAGATTGGACTCTGTTCCTAATACCGGTGGGCTAGAATTTATTTTTAAATGGTTAGATAAGAAACCAGTCTTAGTCGTACCAAAAGCTACCGTGTTGCCCAGTCTGCACATGTTTTTCTTGCCGTTAAAAAGTACGGTTTATTCACCGTGTGTCGGCACGGTCGTCAGTGTTGTATGGATCACTGGAAGCTTGTTGATGAACACGTTTTTTCTACGGCATGGTATAGACACCGTACCGCAAAGAAACCGTACCGTAAACGAAGGGCGTCACTGGGTTGTGGAAGTCAGATAGGCAGTCGCTCCATATAAAATACTGGTACTCAGCTGCATCCAAATAGACTGGAAGCCGAGCTCAACATAGTTGGAGAGAGGTAAGGTAGTTGATGATGATAAATAATATGATAAAAGACTTTACCCATGATTATTAAGCCTAATGGATCTTGGAACTCGTTCCTTGGTCTCCATGCCAACTGAGTGAACACTTGTCGCATCATTTGAGTGTGGGTTAATTTTTAAGTTCTTAGCAAACTTCCTTATTTTGTTTTGTACCCATCTTCCTGGAAGCGAGGGACTATTATTTAAAAGATTTAAAAATAAATTTGAAACTAGTTTTTATAAACGTACAGATGCCAGCACATCAAGCTACTACAATCTGTCAAATTTTTTTAATAGATTTTCAACTCTATCGCTAAAGCATTAGGTTCAAGGTTGATTGGAAAATTATGACAGTTTCGGTAGCTTGATGTGCTGGCACATGAGACACTGAAGCTCTGTTATGGCAAAGCACATGCGACACCTCTTATATAGCAGAGAGGCAATTCTCGTAATTTTAAGAACGTTCACAGTCTGATCTAGTCTCAATCTGTCAAAAATACTTTTAATTTCACTACATTTTTGACATTGATTGTCGCTGAGATGAGATTGCGACTAGGTTTTGAACGTTGTTTATTATGGGAATTCGCCTTCTGATGTCCAGGCAGCAGTACGTACTAAATAAGAAGAGTCGTCAGCTTGTTTGCCATCCAAAAACCTAAAAACCACACCTGATCTTTTAATAAAATCTTTCTCCTTCACAGAATGCTTGTCCCTTACAGCATCATCCATTTTATCCTTCATAAAATTATCCATTTTATCCCTTTGTATACCATACTCGTCATCATAAATATCGTTCCAAAATATCAAATTGCTATCGTCTGCATTTCTTTTGACAATTGCCTTGACTTCGGTTTTACCGTCTTTTTTTATTATAGGAGGGGTTTTAACATCTGGGTTGTCTTTTGAAGTGGTAACATTGCTTCTGAGGTCAGTTGTAGGTGTTGTTGAGATGGATATGTTAAAAACTACAAGAAATTGTTTGGTTAAAATTAGCAGGGCCGATAAACAACAAGAACTATGAAAAGAAGGCTTTCTTTGGAGGAAGATAATATGAAAAAAAAAAATCCCCTGACCGATTTGTGTGGCCCATCTCAACGGAGATTAGCCAGCTTCGCACGATATATTATGGTGCACCAATGTGTGCGCAAACACAGGTGCACTCTGTTCCTTTATTCTTATAGTCCTATGGGACGGCATCCGACACGACCGGGGAGAGATCAGGCGCAGGACCAACGGCTTTACGTGCTTTCCGAGGCACGGGGGTATCACACCACCAATTTCCAAACTGCGGGCGAGAAATTCCTGATGGAAAACCCAATACCACTTTGCCCGACGTATGAATAGAATCCAGGACCTCATGGACAGCAATCGCGCTTGCAACCACGAGACCAGCGAGGCAGTCATAACTTGCAGTGTAAAGCTACGGTTTCTTAGAAGAGCGGTGGCTGTCACATAACGTTCACAGTGACGGCCGCCTTCATGAAAAAAGATGGCAGCAGGCTTTGACTTTACGGAGTCAAAAACACTCTCTAGGAAAATACCCCAACTTACTTTCATAAATAAAATTTCAGTGACATTCGTTCGCCGGTAAATTGCGGAAGCTATGCGGCGGCCACCGCAGTCCTGAGAAACCCTTGCTTTAGCGAGTAGAAGCGGCAGTGGGCTGATCATGTTTTTTGACATGTTTGAGGGGCCGTTGGACTAGACGAGTCCTAGAGTCCGCAAGAGTAGCGGAAGAGGCGAGGAACATCCCCCAGCTATATGGGCCAACCACCTAAAAAGGAGGTTGGCCTCTCAAGGTGGAGAACCGGGTAGAGATGGAGAACCGGCGAGAAGAAGTCACGATCCTCAACATTGAGAAACAGATTGCCCAACCAGCCAGAAACCAGCGCTGGGGCTCTGTCTCGCATAGGGTCTTAGCATTATGCTGAGCGATGCCCGTTTCGCGTGAATTTGGCGCATATTTTCCCCTTTTAGAGGTATGAGAAACAGGGTGTAAAGTTCACTCATCCTCCATAGAAAAGGGAGGATCCTCCGACCAAACGGGTGTTGTGTCTGGCGGGCAACTGCAACGACTGATGTCGGGAAGTTTGTATGTATGCTAATTGCGCGGTAAACTCTGCTTGCGAGATGCAGGATTAGCGTTACATCAGTATGACGCATTGTAAATACCGCTACACCCCAATTTGTTTGTTTTTTATTATTGTGTTATTTCTCTGCATCATGAGAGGAGAGGGGAATATGATAAAAAATAAAAGGCTAACATACCTACCATTACCTTCGGCGGCAGTTGAAACAGTTACTTTGGTGGCATTAGTAATGTTAACTAACAGATTCTCTTCAGTAACGTTGCTGACGGTGTCTTCAACAGAGAGAAGCACTCTGGATCTATGGCCAATGTTCTCGATCATGTCTGAATCGTACAAGGGGTAGGCAGAGTCGGTGCTGCTGACGTTAGGCTCATTGGTGATGTTGCTGTTAAGCGTTAGTAACATATTGCTAAGAACAGAGCTGAAAAGAAAGTTCAGCTTTTAACATACACATGTATGTACTGCAAGTGCTTTATTTCCAGTAACCTAAACATACAAGGAACCGCCGTATGTCATTACTTCCCAGGATTCGATCCTTATTAGCGACACTGTCGAATGGTGTAATAATACAATGTGTATCTGCCTTTTAGAGGTATGAGGAACAGGGTGTAAAGTTCACTCGTACTCAATAGGAAAGGGAGGATCCTCTGGCCAGACGGGTGTTGTGTCTGGCGGGCAACTGCCCACCGATTGACGTCGGGAAGTTTGTATGTATGCTAGTTGCGCGGTAAACTCTGCTTGCGAGATGCAGGATTTGCATGACCTCATTATCACGCGTTGTTCGCATGTGGCGTTATAGATACCGCTACAGCCTGTTTAGGTTCGAACCTACGACCTACAACTCGTAAGTCGCGGCCAATAGGCCACCACTGCTCACAGAATCATGGTGAATGCTGTGCAATTGGAGAGCCTCATAATCACTTTCGAAATAATCCTACCTATTCAGCTTTCGGAGATGGCGGGATGAGCTGGACTCCTTTCATAAAGATTAGTCCTTGGCAGCTCTGGACAGAGAGAGGTGTTAGGAGAGTAGGGAGGCCTTTGCCCAGCGCTGGGACATACATAAATGGCAAAAAAAATAGCTTTTCAGCATTATAATTAGTTAAAAACACTTACCCAGAAGTGTCTCTTTGAGGTTTATCTTCTTTCCCATATTCAAGAGTTCTAAACCAGTTAGCGACGGTACCGAAGAATTCACTGAGAGTCATATTATCGCCTATAGTCGCCGTAGAGTTCGTACCACGACCAGCTTTTGGAGTAGGGGTTGAAGAAGCAGATCTATTTTGTACCAGTTTTAGAGTTACAACAGGAGCTGAAGAATCAATAGAGTCGGTACTATTAAAGGTAACAGCGGGTACAGAACTAACTTCCTTTCCAGGCTCTGACGAATTTTTAGCAACATTCGAGTGTTGTTTTATATGTTCTGTAGTTTCGGTACTATCAGACCAAGTTGCGGTTACGTTGGTCTCTCTCTTGATCCTTTTCGCAATAATCTCAGTTTGATGAAACTCTTCGGAACCATGATCGGGATAAAAATCCATATCTGAGCTTTGCGGATTGACTGTCGAATCATTGTAAATTTCAAATTGATTAAAAACATTAGGGTAGTTGAAGTTGTCATTCAACATCATGAGTTCTTCCTTGAAATTCATTACTAACGGTACATCGAAAATTAGATTAAAATTTTGCAAGCCAAATTGTGGGTCTTTTACTGTTAACAGTATTTTTCCGAAGAAACTGTCGCCTGTGTCAACTTTGACCAGACTCTTGTTGATTGTTACTTCTGAGTCTTGTAGTTCAGTATCGACTTTAAGAAATTCCACAGGATATTTTCCTACTTCAATAGGATCCGTGGGCGATACACTCTCTTCTCTGGACGTATGTTGTGCTTCACTAGCTAATCTACTAGCACCGTAAGACGGACCTGGAGTGCTATAAATTTTTATATTCATCTGTTTAACACCTTCTATATAGTTTTTTAACGCTATCTCATCCGCCGAATGTACGTCTTTGTTCATATGAAGTTTGTTAACAAATCTGTCAATACTGCTACTATTACGTTCTGTGTTACCTCTGCGATATCCAAGAGTATTGTAATCACGAAAATCAGAACTTTCGAAGTCATTTGATAATAATCGTCTAATTCCTCCACTCATGGAAAAAAGTAATTCTTTTTCATTCTCTAACTCGTCAAGAGTTTTAAAAACTGTTGTTTTCGTTGTGGTAATTTCAGCTGGTTTTGTATTATGTGGTAGTCCCACATCGGGGCGGTTCGAAATGAGGGTAGAATGAATGAAATTTGGAAAAAATCTTGTACTTTTTCCGTAATGTGCTGTTTTGGGTTTTAACTTGAAATGTTCAGAGACGATTTTCCTAATGGTTTCAAAGTTATTCGAGATGTCTTCTCTGGCTCTGGTTGTGGGTATCATTTCGATTCTTATGCCTTCCGATAGTGAGTGTGGTTTTGGTTCTTTAGTTACTTTAAAATTATTAGTGTAGATCCAGGTCTGTGCTGGTGGCAATAATTATTATGAACGTTATAAAGCTATTACATAGTTAAACTTTTGAAATACGATATTTTCTGAATCTCTAAAGTATTTACATAATGTACAGTGTACTGTACATCTATGGTAACATTTCGACTTTGTCAGATCCACCATTTTGTAGCAGTAGTGGTTTTCGTAGTACAAGTGTTGTCCCACTAACACGTGCGTTTGACTGTACGAAGCAATAAGACCAATGCGGCAACACTACACCGTCATCACTCTGTTGCCGTTATCCCAAAATTAATTTGTGATCAAGATGTGTTTTTCTCCCATACTTCTCTATTAGTCGTCATCTCGGTAGTCACCCCCTTTCAAACTCAAATTTAAATTATTTTTTTCAACTAAACCAATTACAGGCACTTTTGAATTGTCAAGGGGTCGGTCAGTCAGAAAAATGAAGCTAGTTGCCCATTCCAAAGCGTAGGT
This sequence comes from Apamea crenata, assembly GCA_949629185.1. Taxonomy (NCBI): domain Eukaryota; kingdom Metazoa; phylum Arthropoda; class Insecta; order Lepidoptera; family Noctuidae; genus Apamea; species Apamea crenata. Next base: position 1,287,670 of record OX451379.1, read on the forward strand.
ACCTATGGAGAAGAACGGGCAAGAAATTCCACGGACACTCTTTTAAATCATAAAATTGTAACAAAATATTTGATAACATCATTCGTGTTGAAATTAACCATGTGAGAACGATGTAGAAAGACGTGCACGTTAAAAGCGTCCGTATTAAAATAAGCCGTGGCAGCTAAGAGATGACCAGTGCCTACCAACCATTTTGAAGGGAACTGAATGATCCAACACACGCCACCACCAGCGAGACATTAGAGTGAGCATGACATGCTATCAGCCGCCAGGGCCTGAATGGGCCCTGACGGCTGAGAGCATGTCATGCTCACTCTAATCAGCAACAGCATCTAGCATTAGGTTGCTTAGCTTGGGACAAATGGTGCTGTGTGAAATGTCCAGGGATATTATTATTATTATTAATCAATGATCAAAAATCTTTCTAACTATATCATCTTTAACACATTCCATATACCGTTGCTTTCGTCTTCCGCTACTTTTATAGCCATCCACATTCACTCAAACATCATCATTCTTGTGCTCTTAACCCATTTAATTTAGTGTCGACGATATATTTTTCTTCAATACTTCTCTTTGAGTCTTCATCTCGGTAGTCCCCCCCCCTTCCAGCCATATCATCATTCACACAGTCCACCCATCGCTTCTTTGGTCTTCCCCTACTCTTATAGCCGTCCACATTCACACTCAACAGTACATTCTGTTAATAATAAGGCAGTCGGACACGTTTGCCGAGTTATGGGCCAAAACTACGTACAGAAAACTTCCGGCGACATCGAGACAGACAGTGAAGATGGTGAGATGAGCTTGACGCCTGCAGATAGGATTGGTCCACACTAACTCAAAACAGAGAGGAGTGGAAAGAAAAAGGGAGACGTTTGCCCTGTAATGGGACAACAAAGGCAATTTTTTTTTTTCTTTTTTTCGTTAGCCTACTTTGTGCCCCTCTGCTAGGGAAAGGCCTCCCCTTGTTTCTTCCAAACCTCCCTGTCTTGTGCGATCTCTGGCCATGTTGGCCCTGCGAACGTTACCAGATCGTCACACCACCTTCGCCGTGGTCTACCTCGACGGCGATGTCCTCAGGCGTCCAGTGAGTGACGATCCTTGCCCATCTCTCGGGGTGCATTCACGAGACGTGTCCGGCTCACTCCCACTTCAATACTCAACACTCAAGTCTTTATTGCATTCCATATGTGTTACATAGATGGTATATACAAAGTAAAAGATCAATATGGACCCTGTCCGGTACAGCAAAATTTAGGAGAGAGGAAGAGAGCTAAGTGGGGGTGGTGGTGGTGGTTCAGCCTGGCTGTTTTTTCTCCAACATCCGCCACTTGAGTTATGGAGCGCAGCGCGGTGTTTCTAACTATGCTGCGCTCCACTGCCCGTTGGCAAATCTTGAGTTTGGACTTCTGATGTTCAGTAAGTGACCAGCTTTAAAAATAAATAAATAATAATAAAAAGACAACCTGGGGACCCTGGCGAGGTTACTTCAATCTCATTTAAGAATGCAGCAGGTTTCCTGATGTCAGCAGCTTCTCTCGTCACGACACTTGGCACTATCCCTTTAAAAATAAAAACATATTTTAATTCTGCATCCAGTTCGTCCATCCATCCATCCATCCATGAACCAGGGGACGAGCCTATTGCCATCCACCAACCGGGCACAAATCCAGGCTGCTACAAACCAAGTAACCTACCTATATTCAAATTTTATTTATGTTTCAAGTTGACGTTATTCCAAGTTAAACAAATATAAACTTTATTTTAATAGTAATTAAGTTGATTTCAGAGTGACGAGTTCAATTGAAAAAGTTATAAAAATGTTTGAAGCTGTAGCGTAAACTGAACTTTATTGTGTAGGAATTAAAGTTATTTTTCCATAAACTCATGTTTGTTTACATTTTTGGCGAATATGTCGCGATTCAAATTTAAATCATCTTACACGGCTTGATCTAGTCTCATCTAGATCTTTACCCAACTGTATTAGGGTCGTCTTCCAGTCCAACTAAATGCAGCTGAATTGCGACCGACTGCCTATCTGACCTCTACAACCCAGTTGCTGGGTAATACGATACCTCTTATTAATACTGGTTACCAGCGGGTACCAGCCGCTTAACGTGCTTTCCGCGGCACGGACGGGTCTTGGTATGTAAAGCCATCTTTACATACCAAGACATGGGTGATCATTCACCCATCCAAACCAACCGCGGCAAGCGTAACTTGACCTGATCGATCAAGCCGTACATACGACTTTTATTACTTAGCTCACAAGCCCCTCATCCATAATTTTTTTTTTCTTCTTGCATGGTATTCATAATATTTTTTTTTTATTTGGCTCTCGAATTATTTTTTCATGGAATGACTTTTTCACTTGGTTTATTTTGTACCTAGAATGCTCCTTTTCTTATACTTAATTAATAAACTATAATTATAATATTAAGCTTTATGGCTCTAATGAATATTTAATATTATGTGATTTTCCAAGGAAACCATAGCTTTATCAGCAGGCCTGTAAAAACTCAAACTAGCTAGAAAAAGCAACGAAATTACCTCTTTTAAGCCTCGCAAGCAGTCCAATTCTATTAAAATTCTCATCTGCCGACAATTTAATCTTATGGTTAGTAGCACTATCAGCTGTTGGCGACTCCTTCTCATTCCTGGACTCTTTCTTTCCATCCAGCACTCCATAGTCACTGTAGGCTTGTGCCTGTTGCACCAGTCTGTTATATTTGCTTGCTAGATAATCCTCCACGTATTCTATGTCGGAGAGATCCCTGCCTTTTCTCTGGGCTGCTAAGAGATCTTGGAGTTCTTGTGTTGGTTTCGGGACGTCCGCCTGCGTGTTAATAAAATCATCATCACCTGCCTAGTATTTTTCCAACTATTGAGGGCCAGCTTCCAGTTTAACCGGATGCAGATGAATTCATTTCGAGCTACTGCCTATTTGATCCTCACAACCCAGTTACGGGGTAGCATAAGCACAATCAGCCTATAATGTCCCTACTACTGGGACACAGGCCTCCTCTATAAGGAGTGAGAGAGTGGGCCGTAATCTACAAAGCGGCCCAGTGCCGATTGGTAGATGTCACATGTCCTCGATATTTTGGTTGTAGGACATGGCGGTTTCCTCATGATGTTTTCCTTCACCGTTTTGAAAGCAGTGGTGATCCATCACCACTACTCTCAAAACGGAGAGCAGTGGTGATGGATCACCATAGACGAGTAGATAATCATTTATATATTACTAGCTTCTGCCCGCGATTTCGTACGCGCTAAAGTTTCTAATATAATTCAATCATGATTCGAAAGACACGTGGCGCCATCTACTATCATAATAACGTTATTGTTGTTTTCCTCGGGAACAGCACTTTTTTCGGGATGAAAGGTACCCTATGTCCGTTTCTGTACACCTGACAACGCAAATGCAAAATTTCAGGATGATCGGTTCTGTGGTTTAGGCATGAAAAAGTAACAAACTTTTTTTTTTGCGGATGGGAAATCATCAAATGACCCCTCCCGCTCTGGGTGGAGCGGAAGGGAGTGTCAGACTCTTACTGACTAAAACCCACCTGTGTTACTTCCTTAGCCCTTTCTGTTCCAGGGCAGCGGTAACCCTTTCGGACGATCCCGCTACCCAAAGTAACAAACTTACTTTCGCATTTATGTATTAATATTAGTTAGGATTATACTAGTATCCAAACCTTTGTAGCGAGCATAGAGTTTATTTCATCCGGGTAGAGTGGCATAGCACCCTTCCAGTTTGGATTGTGAACAGACTGAGGTGGGTTGAACTTCGGATATTTCAGTGGTTCTGGAAGGTCCTGGAAAATGAGTAGGCTTACATTAGAGTGAGAAGTGCATTCGTATAAAAGTGCTTTTGGGCTATTTTTTGTTCCGGGCTGGAAAATCCTCATGGATATCCTCCACCCTGGAGTGGGCAGAGGGGTCTGTCAGACTGTTACTGACCAAAAACTACCCCGATATTCCCTTCCCACACTCGGACTGGGGATCATGGGAACTCGTACGAGCCTTTTTGGCCCTGCATTGGTCTTCCTTCCTTAGGATTTTACAAACAATAATCAAAACGAAAAAGGCACACAACGGGTGCCTGAAGATGGACGGTGTCACCGAGGCCGGCCCAGAAAGGGATGGTGAGATGACCTGGACGAGTACCACGAGGGCTGGTTCGAGGTGGCGAGGGAAAAGGGTTCCTGGATAGATCTGGGGGAGGCCTTTGCCAGCATTGGGACATTATAGACCAACAAAAAAATCAAAACCGTTTAAAAAAATATAAATAGTAATATTATCCTACGCTGGTCTCTCAAAGAAAAATCACAGTCATACACTATCCCTCCTTTTCCGATCTCTAAACTTTTCTGCTTCATCATGGTTGTCCATGTCATCAGTCAGCACTTCCTTGAAGTCTTCGTAACCCAGGTTCTCCTCATCTTCACCTGCTTCAAGCTGCATCAGCCTCCGTAAGTTAGGAACTCTGTCTAAAGTTGGCAGTTTCGTTCCTTCATATCCAATCGAGGGTCTCTTGCTCATTTTTTGTAATTCTGGATTCCTGAGTTTTAATAAATAACAATATTATTGACGTGTAAAAGTGTTATTGACGTGTAAAAGTGTCATTGACGTGTAAAAGTATTATTGACGTGTAAAAATGTTTGTACAAACCTACTTACAAAATAAAATCATTTGTCATTATTTTAACATAAGAATACGCTAGTATTCCTCGTAAGGTTGGGCAGAGGTAAATAGTACAACCATACAGGGTGGCAGGGACATCGAGGCGCACACTCGCGCGCATGAATCATCTGCCTAGCCTTTTCCCACCTATGTTGGGGTCGGCTTCCAGTCTAACCGGATGCAGCTGAATACCATTATTTTACATGACGCGAGTTTAACATTTTTTACCCATCACAACAAAAGTGCACAACGCCGCTAAAGAAGTTTTCACTTCAAAATCCTTATGGGCAAACCCACATACACTACCACGTATACTTCACCCAAATCGGGGATTCTAACCCATTACTTTAACTTTGTAACACACTTTCAATCACAACCCGAAAGGTTTTGATGAAAATGCTAATCCATTGCTTTATATGTTTCAAAAATTTGTATGCTCAGCAACGTAAATAGCGCAATGAATGTTGTTGAACTGTCAAAATTAAAGGAGTTTCTATTGTAACGGCAGATTTTACCAAAGTTTCCGTGTTGTATGTGAGTGTTATTTTTTATCTGTGGAATTAAATTGACGTCTGACAGTTTTTGTGTGGAAATACCGCCAAAATATCAAAATTTATTAACAGGATAAGACTTATTCTAGGTATAAAATAATTCGCCCTAGGTAGGTCGTATGTTACGGAGTTACCTTACAGGATCTCATGTTCACCAATAACCAGTCGCGTTTGGACCAATGTGTTAGTTATTTCATTCACTCAAAAAATAATCAATATCGAAAGCCGTGTCTCCTGCGCGTGTTTTTTCGAAACATTACACAAAAACGTCCAAACAAAGAGATGGCCATACACATTTTTGTATGAAAACAAGATGTTTTTGTTTCCCGAGCTGCATGGAAAACATTCCCCGCGTGGGTGAAGCGGGGAAGGGTTTGTTTCATTTTCAACCGCCACGCGCACCGCGCACGCATTTAGCATTTTGAAAGCTAATTCCAACTGACACAGGTTTTGAGGTTATACTGTCATGTATCGTTGACAATAATCTAAAAATATTTTAATACGCAGGAGACAGCTTGTGTATGAAAACAAATGTTTATGTATAACTAGGTTTTTTGTGTAATGTTTCGTAAAAACACGCGCAGGAGACACGGCTTTAGATATTATTAGAATTTTATTAGGATGAGATAGATTAGGGTTGGTTTCTTATTGTTTAATAATTTATTATCAAAATTTGAAATCTTATAATGCTATATTGATTATTATTTGAGTGAATGAAATGACTAACCCATTGATCCAAACGCGACTGCTGAACATGAGATCCTGTAAGGTAACTCCGTAACATACGACCTACCTAGGGCGAATTATTTTATACCTAGAATAAGTCTTATCCTGATAATAAATTTTGATATTCTGGCGGTTTTTCCATACAAAAACTGTCAGACGTCAATTTAAGTCCACAGATAAAAAATAACACTCACATACAACACGGAAACTTTGGTAAAATCTGCCGGCTTATTGCTGGTCTGATCTGTCTTTGGTAAATCACTTACATTATAGTCGAAACACTCAACAAAACTTCAAAATCATTAGGACTAGCTGTCACAATCTTCATTTTCTGCTTCCCAATCATTTTCGCTTCATGATTAAAGAAATCCCTCTCATACTGCGTCGTGGACTCCGGCCTCAACATCTTGTAGAGATCGGGTGTCGTACTACTACCAATAATGTTATCCTCCTTTATCTTTTTGAGCTTAAATTTCGGTTTTGGTATCTGGTCTAAGAATTGCTCATCATTGACGACATTAACATTTTTATGTGGTTTCGGATGCTTGCATGGTTTATTAAGTTTCTCATGTTTAAAAAGTTCATCTATTCCAAAGGGATCTGTCATGATTTCTGGTAAGTTTTTGTTTAAAAACTTATCTAGTAATAGGTCTAACCGTTGTGTGTTTTTGTAGAATGGATGCATCATTTGTTTTTCGTGGGTATGTGTTCCTACTGGAGCGTGTTGGCACTTTTTGACCGGTATCCTTCTTTTGCCTGCTGGTTTGTATTGCACTAGTAGTTTCTTCTTCTCTATTATAAAGCCAGTTGGTTCTTCAGCTTCATTGTTAAATCTTTTCAGTCTAGTTTTGTTACCAGACTTTGTTTTTGCTACACTGGTTTCGTTGACCTTGTGCTGTTTTCCGTAAATAGACCTTCGTCGTCTGAGAAGACGGTATCTTTTTGGATAGTGGTAAAGTTTCAATGATCTTCTGGATCTTTCTGGTGACTTTTGAACGACGTCTTCTACGTAGGAGTCATCTTGATTGATCCGCTTCAGGGATTTTATTTTTGCGTCTGTTTGTACTAGTTTCTTGTAGAAATCTGGAAAATGATAATGATGCAATAATTTGATTATTTATTTACGCTTTATTTACCTACTTACTGTTGTAATAAAAACGAGTCTCTATAAAAAACTGTAACATTTAAATTAAAAATAACACTATATTAAATGTTTTATGATAAACATATTTAAATATTGTACTAAATATGTTTGAAAAGAAATAAACGAGAATATTTTATTAATATGTAACATTTATTTTATTTTACTTACAATACCCTAAAAATGAAAAATGCACCTAATTTTCATAATTATTGCACGCCACACTTGGCAGAATGTGATGATACCATTGACTAATCTTAAGGCTACAAAATGTATCATATTCTGAGACAAATACCATTACGCGTGGGTCATGGCGAGGTGATCCGGCAGAGAACCAAAGTAATTTTCGACATAGCTCACAGAATAAGCAAGCTGAAGTGGCAATGGGCCGGCCATATTAGCCGTAGAACGGATGACCGTTGGGGTAGACGTGGAGACCGTGAATCGGTAAACGTAAGGTGGAGCAACAATCTTCGTAGGATGGCAGGTAGTAGCTGGATGAGAGTTTCCATAAATCGAGTTGAATGGCTTGCAGTAGGAGACGTTTATGTCCAGCAGTGGACTGCTGTAGGCTGATGATGATGATGATGTGGGTAATGGCGGCCGTCGGTGGTTATACCAACCAGCCGACCTCCTCTCAGAAGTTGATTACATCTCCTGGGTGTCTACTACGAAGTGCAAAGTGCGAATGTTCGGATCGGACCGACACATGGCCGAATCGAATATTATTGAAAAATGCGAAAAAAGTTCGGTTCGGCTCAGTTGAGTCGGGTCCATAGTCAATATTCGAAAGAGTGTAGGATCGGGACCGACCGAACCAAATAGTAATTTCGTAGCAGGAAACGGCCGAACATTCGGCCGATACTACTTCGGAGTAGACCCCCAGGTCTGTTGCATGCTTGACTATATACATACCTCGTAGTTTTTCACTGTTCTGAATATCCATATTGTCACCATCTAAAATGCTCGACAGATCGATGTCATTCGACTGCCTGTGCTCAGATTCTTCCACAGAATTCTGTAAAGATATACAATCAAAATCATTACGGCCCTAATATTATTTTCCAAAATGTTACTTGTAATGGACAAACAAGAAGTTAGTTAATCTTTCAATTTAGTACCTAGTGTAAATAGTTAGTTAAGAAAATGTAGGTTATTGATATATTAATATCAAAATCAAAATTAAAAGTCATTTATTCAAATTAGGCTTAGAATCAGCACTTTTTGAACGTCAAAATTACAAAAGACAGTCCCCCAAAAACGCCCGCCCTTCAATCCCATACAAAATATATAAATCGGAAACCAAGGTTATAAGTATAGGGTTATAAGTATCTTAACTTATCAAGTATCTTGACTTGGCTCGCGAGGTTGTCGACATGTGGCATGTGGACTCAGCAATTATTGTGCCGATAGTCGTGACAGCCAATGGGTTAATAATAACCAAGAGACTCGACCAACACCTGAGGAGGCTCTCGTTGGGCAGCTGGATCAAGGCCTTGATTCAGAAAGCGGTACTTCTGGACACGGCTCGCATTGTCAGGAGGTTCCTCTCTCTGGAGCCCTGACCGCCGGTAGCTTGGACCCTGTTCCCGATACCGGTGGGCTACTATTTTTTATATTTTTAAATGGGTCTATATTCTATTTTTATATTTAAAAATATAATTTATATGTATTTATGTTGAAATAAAGGAGAACTTTAGTTCTTATACGGAATAAAAAAGTAACTATTCAAAACATCATAACAGTTAAAAAACTCGCCAGAAATTCGCTCCACTAATTTATAAGTTGGTCAATTAACCCTTAAAACGCGTCCGCCGTTAGCACTCTAAAAGGGGTACTTTGCGATATTAACCCTTAACAATAAATATGTCAGGGTATATATAAAAGTTCCCAGGTGGTACCCGTGACAGTTTGAGTTACGGTACCGTTTATAGGCGGTTGCGGGGTTAACTAACGGAGTTGCGGCGTGGAGTATTGAAGGAATGGAGAGCTCATAATCTATTGGTCACAGACGTTGGCAGCCGCGATTTATTTATTTAAACTTTTCGCACAGAAAAAAGATACAAAGGCGGACCTAATGTTTTAGGCATTCTTTCCAGTCAACCAAGGGTGGTGAAGAAATTAGATAGATAGCAGGTTCTTTGGTTGAGAGGAACAATGATAAAAAAAAACTATTAAAACTATTGATGACAAAAAAAATAGGTACACAAATGTATAAATAGGATTTTGTTTTATTTTTTAGATTGATTGAGATTTTTAATACGGAGACGGAGCGACGATACTCTTCTCTCTCTTCTGCTCTATTCTTTCTCGTCATGTCGATGGCGTGACAGATTTATTATTATTTATTTTTATTTAATACTTCAAGTACATAATTATGTAAGCGGACTTAATGCCATGGGAATTTTCTACCAACCAACCACCTTTGGGTGATGCAGTACAGTATTAAACCTTGTTGATCCAAAATTACGCCACGTAAAAAGATAATCATTGATCACCACGGTTGTTCGCATTTTAAGAATTACGGGCTAAAGCTTGGTTTCATCACGATGTTTTCCTGAACAAACTAGGGCAAACTTTTAAGATAATTAAAAACCCTGAAAACCAGCTCTGTGGCTCTGTCTCGTATAGAGTCTTAGCATTATGCTGAGCAATGGCCGCTTTGCGTGGATGTGATGCATGTTTACCCCCAACTTGTTATTTTTTTTGTGTTTGTGTTCTTTTTTATTTATATTTATTTATTTATATATATATACTTTATTGTACACCACAAAAATACATAGCATAAAAAACACATGATACACTACAAAATATGCAATGGACGGCCTTATCGCATTACTGCGATCTCTTCCAGGCAACCTCAGTATGGACAGCGATTTCCCTGGATACAAAATGGGACCGTCGTTGGTGCAAATATTATGTATACAATACACTAAAATAGACAAATATATACATATTCAAAATTATAAATACATACATACTATGTATACAAGCAACGAAAAATAAGACTAGACGCTTGCAGTTAGGACAACAAGATCACAACGACAAATAGTGTTCCTTTACAAGTTTTTTGAACACCTGTAACGACTACACGCGTTTTATTTCAACTGGCAATGCATTCCACAAACGAGCGGCCTGGACAGTAAATGATTTATCAAGGAAAGTTGTGGAATGCATAGGCATTTTGAGCTTCAAGTTATGCGTCATGTTTACCGCAAATAAATGTATTTTCTTTCTTTCTTTGTTTCTAATTAAAAAGACGAGGTAAGTCATTTCTCTAGATCAATAATAATTTGCTATAAAGTTTTGCAACGTTTCATCCATGCCTTAACCAACCCCACTGTATCCGCGGGGTGGAGGAGGCCTGTGTCCTAGCAGTGGGAACATTATAGGCTGATTATGGTACTCTAACGAAGATGTGTCCTTCACATGCATGATATTATAATGAGCTAACACTCCATTTTTATTTACTCAATGATTTGTAGTGACTTACTTTTAAAAGGCAATTTGCGTTGCGACAGTTAAGAGTAATTTTAAAATAGGAATAGTATTGTGGTTTTGTTTATTCCTTCTAGATACTACTAGTGTTATTTTTTTAACAAGAAAAACATGCATATAACGAAGCAAAAGGAAGAAAAAGCTGTTTAATGGTCGTAGCAGCTGGCTTTATGTAGTTTCTGCCTATCTCAAAGGTGAAGTAAAAAAAAAGGAGGTGGTAGGTAAAGGTGATCTCCAACTCATGTGTGTAAAACACATTTTATGTCATCATCATCCCGTTAGGGTATTTATGTTCTGTGATCATCATTATCTGCCCAGCCTTTTCCCAAGCGACTACCTATCTGACCTCCACAACCCAGTTACTGGGTAATACGATACCCCTTGGTAAGACTGGTTGTCGGACTTTCGGGCTAGTGACGACCCGTAGTAACGACTGTCAAAGATCCACGAATGACTGCCGGGACCAACGGCTTGGGTCTCGGAATGTAAAAATGGTCACCCATCCACAGACCAACCGCGGCAAGTATAGCTTAACCTGTTCGATCGACCTGTGCGGCTGTTATTAATTAGACACACAACAGTAAATAACTTTATTAATTAAAAATAATAAACTAAGACTTGTCAAAACACAAAATCACAATAAACAATATATTAATTACTCTTGCAAAGAAACCCGGAAACACAACACACGGTACATTGTCAAGTTATAAGTAATTAATACTCGTATAATTATAATTTGTAATCAATGAAGTAAGTAATTGATGAACATTACGGAGGCTGACCCGAAACTTTGTTAACTTAAAACTTAAAACACACTTGAAATTAACTTGGATATTAACTTGTGTGGATTTTGTTAAGGGGGAGTTCTTGTTCATGTTCATAACACAAACTTTTGTTATATGTATAGTGTGGACACATCTTTACTTAATAAAATTATTAGATTAAGGGCTGATTTTTCAAACGACAGATTATAATTTTATTTGTGGAATAAAATTGACGTCTGACAGTTTTTGTATGGAAGAACTGTCAAAAATTCATAATTATTCTTCCGATAAAATTATCTGGCGTTGGAAAAATCAGCCGTATCCATTCATTCAGTTACAGACAACACACAACCTAAACCGGGTCGGTCTTGAAGCAAGAAATTATGCTCAAGAGCTCTTTTTGTAACAAAGGTAAAGTAAAGTAACACTAAGGATTATAATTTAGTATATGATTTTTGATAATTCATGCTAAATCGGTAAAATGGTAGATGAAAGTTTGTATGGAAGGTCAAAACAAGGGAGTTAGTACTAAGACTTTTGCTTTGAAGTTAAAAATAGTAATTTCATTGATTTTTGGAAACTCATCCAAGATTGCTGAGAATATGCCGAAGGAAATACCATCGGGAATACAGCTTGTAACTTCTTTGATGTGCAAAATGCAATCAGGGTCCGTACAGTAATCATTTTCAGGTGCTGTATCATGACGGTATAGTGCCATCATGATTTCAGTGTAGTGTAAGAGAGAGACGCTATACATGACCGATATCACCATCCCTTTTTCATGATAAAAATCATGATGGAATCATGATGGCATTAACGCTTCGTAATACGGCCCCAGGACAGTGTTTAAAAGTACAGGTCAAGTTTAGAATCAGTTGCTTCACACAAGATTTAAAACTAACTGCTTAACACATCACCTGGGGGTCTACTCCGAAGTGCAAAGTGCGAATGTTCGGATCAGACCGACACATGGCCGAACCGAATATTATTGAAAAATGCGAAAATAGTTCGGATCGGCTCAGTTGGGTCGGGACCATAGTCAATATTCGAAAGAGTGTAGGAGTGTAGGATCGGGACCAACCGAGCCAAATAGTAACTTCGTAGCAGGAAACGGCCGAACATTTGGCCGATACTACTTCGGAGTAGACCCCCTGACACTTTGTGACAAATACTGGCCTGCTTTCTTGTGAACTTTTTTTTTTGTTTGAAACCAGAAACTGCCAATTATTTACCGAACTGTGATTATTAATAGAACTTGCCATTTATTTTCTTTCTTTTCCTTATTTATAAGGCAGCTACCTACTATTGGCTAGATAAGTTGACAGTAGGAAGGATAGATTCATGTCCAAATGGAGCTTGAGAGTACTAGAAACGTAGGAATAAGACCGATGCCAAATGAGTCAAGATCTAAGTACCTAAATTATTAAAAAAAAAGAAAAATGATTAAGGTTAGTCTGGACCAAAGAAACGATAGATGGACTGTGTGAAAGATGATATTTATGGCTAGAAAGGAGATGACTACCGAGATGACGACTAATAGAGAAGTGTGGAAGAAAAAGGCATTTGCACCTACACCAAATAAATCAGGATAACACTGACAAGACGTGCGCAAACCAGGCAAGAAAAGTATAAGAGGCAAAAATAATTTGTACGAACAAGGATGATTAAAATTTCCTTTCAACTTCTAAACACGCAAACAATCTCAACAACAACCTTCCCCTTAACAAATCTCCTATATTAACCGGTCATTAGGAACATGTGACGGGCGCCGAGCTAAATCACGCTCTATCTCGCTCACTCGCTGAAGAACAGAGCGAGAGGGATGCTAACGAAGTAACATATTGAGTGAGTTAATGTTTTGTAGCTTTTCTTGCGACTGTGTGGGGTGGGGTGACAGTGTCAGCTGGGTTCAATTTGTTAACATTTTTTTTTTATTAGTGATTTCTGTCCCACTTGTGGGCAAAGGCCTACTCCCCTTCCACCTCTCTCTGTCCAGAAGATTGGTTTTTTTGAAGTGAAACCTTCTTTAGCGGCGTTGTGCACTTTTGTTGTGATGGGTAAAAGATGTTAAACTCGCGTCAGGACACGTGACCTGATCGAAAACTCGTAAGACAGAGGGAGAGTAGACCGCATTCCAAAATATCAAAAATGCACAACGTTAATATTCAAGTTTTCACTTCTACCGGCACTCCCGGAGTGCAATCCGTTTTTTTTTTTTTTTTAATGCGCGTAACCGATCCAGACTCACCCAGTGAGGCCTGCAGCAAATTATACCATGGAGTCTCTTGATAAAACTTGGTTTCTGTAGGTTCTAAAGTTTAGAAGATAAAACAGAACGATACTTTAACAAAATATTTTTCTTGATATTACACTAGTCAAATCAGTATTTCAAAACGAAGAACGAACGAATACTTACCCAATTTATGTCTACAAACAATGCTTAGTGTAGTAGTTTTTATTTTTACTGCCCCGTTGGTCTCGTGGTTGCAAGCGCGACTGCTGAGCGTGGGGTCCTGGGTTCAATTCCCAGGTCGGACACAGTGTTACTGGGTTTTCCATTAGGAATTTCTTAGTAACAGTCCGGAGTTTGGAAGCTGGAGGTTTAATACCCCCGTGTCTGGGAAAGCAGGTAAAGCCGTTGGTCCTGCGCCTGGGCGGCAATTCTCGTAATTTTAAGAACGTTCACAGTCTGATTTCAGTCTCAATCTGTCAAAAATACGTCTAATTACATCTACATTTTGAGAAGTTTTTGACATTTGTTTGACGCCGGCTGACCTGTTGACCAACAGGATCCCATGTAAAATATGAGCCCTGGAAAATGGGAAAACCACACAGTAACTGGGTTGTGTAGATAGACAGTCGCTCCATGTAAAATACTGTAAGCACGTTAAGCCGTTGTTCCCGGCTGTCATTCATAGATCTTTGACAGTCGTCACGGGTCGTCAGAAGCCCGAAAGTCTGACAACCAGTCTTACCAAGGGGCATTGAATTACCCAGGTACTAGGTTGTGGAGGTCAGATAGGCAGTCGCTCCATGTAAAATATTCATCTGCATCCGACTGGAAGTCAAACCCAACATAGTTGGTTAACGGATAGGCAGATAGATAGTATAAAGTCTAGGTATTCAAATTTGTTTCAAATTGATATTATTTCAAGTTAAACAAATATCAACTTTATTGTAATGGTAACTTAGTTGATTTCAGAGTGACTAGAACTATTGAAAAAGTTACAAAAAAATGTTTGAAGTTGCAGCGTAAACTGAACTTTATTGTGTAGGAATGAAAGTTGTTTCCATAAACTCATATTTGTTTACATTTTTGGCGAATAAATCGCGAATGCAGAGTAGATGTTTTCGCACAGAAAATTCACTATGCCGACCACACTTCCCATTTCCTTAACAAAACAAACAGTGGCGCCACACCCACACAATAACATTCCTAATCCTTTCACCATACGACTGTTCTTAACTTTGTTTATATTTAAACAACAACAAACAACTTATCAAAATAAACACTTCGTATTTATGCTAATCAATACTTCCCTACCTTCATTTATTTCATGAATAAGTTCAACGCACTTTTAGTTCTAATGTTCAATTAATTTGCATAAAATTTTCCCAACTATGTTGAGGTCGGCTTCCAGTCTAACCGGATGCAGCTGAACACCAGTATTTTACATGGAGCGACTGCCTATCTGACCTCCACAACCCAGTTAGGCCCTTCGTATACGGCACGGTTTCTTTGCGGTACGGCGTATAAACCGCGCTGTAGAAAAAACCTGTCCGTCAACAAGCTTTTATAGCGGTCCTGATACTCGAACAACACTGACGACCGTGCTACGTGGGACGACACCCCTCGGTAAGACTGGTTGTCAAACTCAAACTCAAAGTATTTATTTCAATTAAACCAATTACAGTCACTTTTGATTGTCAAGGGGTCGGTCAGTCAGAAAAATGAAGCTACTTGCCCATTCCAAAGCGTAGTAGGTACCTATGGAGAAGAACGGGCAAGAAACTCCATGGACACTATTTTAAAGAAGTTAGACCCGTACCGACTGTCAAAGATCTGTGAATGACAGCCGGGACCAACGGCTTAACGTGCTTTGCGAGGCACGGAAAGGTCTCGGTATGTGAAGATGGTCACCCATCCACGGACCAACCGCGGCAAGCGTAGCTTAACCTGATCGATCAACCCGTATGGCTGTTATTACTTAGCCACAACCCTCTCTGCACCCTGATTGGGTATAACAGTTAATTATATTTTTGTATGCACGTGTTTATATGACAAATAAACCTATTTTTATTTATTTTCTTTAATTGCACAACACACTATCAATCACAATCTGAATAATTTTGAAGGATATTGCTAATCCATTGCTTCATATGTTCGAAAAAATTGTCTGCTCAACAACGTTAATAACGCAATGAATGTTGTTGAACTGTCAAAATTAAAGCCATTACTACTGATAATTTGTTGCGCAATTAACCCGCTGTTTCAAGAAAAAACAGAACAGAAAAATAGATACAGAGGTGATGCTTATTTCATAAGAAATCTCTTACCCTGTGATAGGACAATTAGGTAATAGATAGAGAGATGTAGAAAGCGTGTAAAAGAGTAAAGGAGACAAAGAATAATACATAACATAAAAAACAATTCACTTTTTAAAACTATACAAAAAATATGAGAATACTAGCTGCGCCCCGCGGTTTCACCCGCATAAGTTTCGATCCCGTAGAATATCGGGATAAAAAGGTATCCTATCTGTTAATCGTGGTTATAAACTATCTGTGTGCCAAATTTCATCCAAATCCGTTCAGTAGTTTTTGCGTGAAAGAGTAACAAACGTCCATCCATCCATACAAACTTTCGCATTTATAATGTTGGTAGGAGAGTAGGATACTTACATACTTACTTTACTAAAGTATTCACGGTAAGATTCTTACAGAATACATATTTATAGAAGGCTATAATTATTTGAAATGGAGCGACTGTCTATCTGACTTCCACAACCCAGTAACTGGGTAACACGAAACCCCGTAAATTTTTTTTTTTTTTTTCTCGGGACCCTGGGGTCCCGGTCCTTTGCAAGGCGTACGAGGGGCCGAAGCCAACTCGCAGAGGCCCCTTAGTAAATTTTAATGAAATGCAGCACCAACCGACGATTATCCCTGTAAGCACTATGCAAGTGCACCCAAGGACAACCCCCCCTTGGTGCAGGACTATTGCAGAATATGGAAAAATAAAAAGTTGGACTATGGGTTTGGGTGACTAAAGTCGGCTGGTTACCAAGACCTATGAAACAACTATGGCCCCTGCCTGATCAATGTTTTATATAAATTACACGGATAAATGGCAGGGGGTGACTTGTATTATTATGAGCTTGCGTTGTCCTACTGTAGGGCAAAGGCTTCCCTACCCTCCTTCCACTTTTCCCGGTCTACTGCGATTGTTGGCCAATCCTTTAAGAAGGAGTCCAGCTCACCCCACCATCTCTTTCTAGACCTGGCGCGCGGTCCTTTCCTGCCATTTGGGATCCACCCTTAAAATACCACTTCATTATACTTAATTATTACTTAAGCGTAGGCATAGACAATATAAATAAAGGTACGCACACACAATCCCACCTGACACTTATAAAGGTGTAATTACACTGTGGCCTTATGAATGGCATATCTATCAGGCCCCTGTAATTATGTAAGACCCATAAATAGAGGCTTAGTTACAAGGGGGAATCAATTTATTTTGTTTAATTATGTTCAAGGGGTACGTAGAGTTACAGGTGTGTATTTTTTTTAAAGTTATGGTGTGCAGTTGTAATGTTTTGTAGGTAGTGAAATGAAAATGGTTTCCTTTTGTTCAAGATTGAGGTACCTAACTGGTCTTGCGAATTACTGAAGGTTAATTCCCGTAATTATAAATGTTCAAAATCTAGTCGAGATCTCATCTCAGCGAGAATCAATGTCAAAAACTTGTCAAAAATGTAGGGAAATTAGAGGTATTTTTGACAGATTGGGACTGAGCTTAAAATGCGAACGTTCTTTAAATTACGAGAGTTGCCCCTCTGGTTTGAGAAAACTATTACTATTCGTAACTGTTACTAGTGAAATCCAATATTATATTTCTATGTTAAGATACAAATATCTTAACATAATGGGGTTTATTCATAAACGATGACTAAAGTTAAGTAACGTTTAAACGTCACAAATGTATGTTTAAACAGTCGCTAATCACTGCTTAACTTTAAGCAACGTTTATGAATAAAGGGGAATATTAGGTCATGTGAACACTCGAGGTACAAAGAAAATATAGAACTTTGTCAAATTAATAGCTCTATTAAAAGTTTATCTGAGGACCTGAGAAACCTTAACAATAAAAAAGCAAACCAGTACAGGAGCGACTGCCTGTCTTACCTTCACCACACAGTTACTGGGTAATACGATACCCCTAGGCAAAACTGATTTTCAGACTTGGGATTCTGACTACCCATAAAGATGCAACATGCTTTCCGATGCGCGGCAGGGTCTCGATATGTTAATGGTCACCCATCCTCAAACCGACCGCGGCAAGCGCAGCTGAAAAATCTGATTATGTTATTACTTAGCCGAAGACCCTGGTTTCTGAAGACGCCAGGTAAAAAAAAAATAATAACTTTGTCGAATTAATAGCTTCAGTAAGAGCTTGTTGGAGGACATGAGAAATATTAATACATATTATACAGGGTGGCAGGGGCATCGACGCGCAGCCATGGATTCAGTACATGATTCTGGATGCCATTGCATTGAACTTCAAAAAAATTGCTCTTCCGTACATTTTGTCCGTGTGAGTGTCCGTGGAGTTTCTTGCCCGTTCTTCTCCATAGAGATCTACGTTTTTGGAATGGGCGACTAGCTTCAACTTTCTGACTAACTGACCGACTATTTAATTTTGACAATTCAAAAGTGCCTGTAAATGGTTTAATTGAAATAAATGATTTGAGTTTGAGTTTGAGTTTGACCGCGTAGTAAGTATTGCACTTTTCAATAAGAGGGCTGTTTTTTTTTTTTTTTTAATAACTGACATAAAATTTCTACCCTCGGGGGTCTAGAATCATGTGCTGAATTCATGGTTACAGTTTGCGCGTCAATGTCCCTGCGACCCTATATTTACAATACTTACTATAAATAAAAAAAAATTAAAAAAAGTGTAAAAAAAAAAACCGAAAAACTTGCAGCAGATTAATAAACGAGCCACTTTGTTATAAATAACTATCTTTAGCCCACGACTTCGTCCGCGTAAAATTTCGGCCGCGACCCACCCCTTCGCGTCGCATTACCCGCCCACGCCTTCACTTCGTTTAGCGTTCTTCTTCGGTTCCCAAGGGTCCAAGCGTGATGTTAAATAAACTAGAGCCTTCCTCAAGAATTCGGCTATGAAATGCAAAAAGAATTATCCAAATCCGATTGGAAGTTCCAGAGGTTATCATCGCGTTCAAATAAACAAACTCTCTTCAGCTTTATTACGAGTATTAGTATAGATTTTCCACCCATAAAAACTGTATCTAGTAGGTACATATCCACCAAAAAACCCAAAAAAAGAAACCACTATTTTAATTCAAGAACACCCAGCGAAAGTAATACCAAAACTATCCACCTAGAAACAGAGCTACATCTAGATTTTTCTCATCATGATAACAACAAGAAATTTTTTAATCTACGAGGTGCCTCAGGGATGCTATTGTCCACAACAGACAGACGGACGGTAGCCCTTTGTTGCTTTTTATTATATATATATATATGTGGGTAGTTAGAGTTACAAACCGCGTGGGTTTATTTGGATTGCAGTGTAAGTGTTTTCTGTGAGAAAGTTATCTGCGAAGGGTGAAGGACGTTCAAATTACTGTGCGTACATGAGTGACTTCTGAGGGGCTTGTGGCTAAGTAATAACAGCGGCAAAGGGCGATCGAACAGGTTAAGCTACGCTTGTCGCGATTGATCTGTGGATGGGTGATCGACTTCACGTACCAAGACCCGAAATAAATGTATTTTCTTTCTTTCTTCTTTCCCTCCGTGCCTCGGAAAAGAAGAAAAGAAAGAAAGAAAGAAAGAAAGAAAATACATTTATTTGGCACAAACTAAAAGACACAATACATCAGATACATACATCGGATAACACAAACAATAAAAACAAAGATTAAATAAAAGTGTGAAGTCCGATGTAAGAAATTACCAGGAAAGCGTGCCTCACGGCTGCGCCAAAAAGGCCCAGTTCAGCAAAAATGCTAGACAACTAGTGCCTGACGCTGGTTTTCAACTGGACCTGAATGTGTGAGGTGACGGATGTAAATCAGTTTTACACTGCAACGTGACGTATGTGTGCATACTTAAATATATTCATAAAATTATATTGTGTTAGATAAAAAAGTACCGATATGTGAGTAACATTGCAAAAAAATAAACAAGAAAATACTCAAACTCAAACTCAAAACTCAAACTCAAATCATTTAATTCAACTAAACCAATTACAGGCACTTTTGAATTGTCAAAGGGTCAGTCAGTCAGAAAGATGAAGCTAGTTGCCCATTCCAAAGCGTAGGTACCTATGGAGAAGAACGGGCAAGAAACTCCATGGACACTCTTTTAAATCATAAAATTCTTACAAAATATTTGATTACATCATTCGTGTTGAAATTAACCATGTGAGAACGATGTAGAAAAGACGTGCACGTTAAAAGCGTCCGTTATAGAAAACATAAAAACAATTCAGAAATTAAAAATTACAATAAGCCGTGGCAGCTAAGAGATGACCAGTCCCTACTGACGGCGCCCGTTCACGAACATGACGTATGGATCAGCACCATTCAGCTCAACCATTTTGAAGGGAACTTAATGATCCAACACACACGCCACCACCAGCGAGACATTAGAGTGAGCATGACATACTCTCAGCCGCCAGGGCACATTTAAGTCAATGAAAGACGTACCCAGTAAATGGTAGCTTTATAGAAAGTACATAGTGCCCACACGTGTGCTATGCAATTATACAATACTAAACAATTGAGTTTATACAATGCAAATATAGTTTTCTTCCAATGTTCCGCAGCTCCAGCAATGTTTCCGAATGCTAATTAGTTTAAGCGCCCCTGTGGAGCTGGACCAGCATTGAGCCAAGCATTTTTGTCAGCGATGTAATCCCCTAACTTATAATATGCTTGGGTACATAGTGTGCGTTTAATACAAGATTTAAATTTCGTTTCATTCAGTTGGAGTACTGATAATAATATTTAAAGATTACTTAATTAAACAAATAACTAAATAAGTGAGACCGCCGCATGATAGACCTTCCCATGCAAATAAGGAGATTCCTAGAACCGAGTCAGAACAAAAAACCTGCTTTATCTGTTTTAAACGACGAAAACACGTTAAGCCGTTGGTCTCGGCTGTTATTCGTGGATCTTTGACAGCGTTTACGGGTCGTCAGAAGCCTGAAAGTCTGACAACCAGTCTTACCAAGGGGAGTGATATGAAGATTCGAATGACGTTATTGCGACGCACGCTATTTCGAAAAAAATCAAGAGTGGTACGCCAGTTCGAAAACACATTAAGTCGAAAACCACTATATCCAATGACGTTGTCGCGAACACGCTGATTCGAAAAACTGTTTGAATGGTACGCTAGTACGAAAGTCTTGGTATCTATCGAATTCCACTGTTGCCAATAGCATAGGTATTCCAATCTGAATTTGTCTGGGGATCGAACTCGTGACCCAGTGATTACCAAGAACTACCTACGCTACGATGATAAAACTGACACTGGTACTGTTACTTGCTGGTTGTCTATACTACTAAGTAGGTATAAATAATTAATATTAGTACTTATTATGATTTAGCTATGTATCCCTAGCATGCTTCCCGTTTTGATAAGCTAATAACATTACAAATACTACAGTACCTACCTATTTATTATAATGCATTCACAACAAATGCGTTCTGGGCCAATTAAAATCTCGCATATCAGATGGAAAAATTGTGATATCCCGACTGAAACCCTTGTTTCCACCTAGTTTCTAGTCCGCTGAAAGAAATAATAATTTAAGTCTTCCGCGAACTCAAAACAGCGTGGAAGCATGGCACCGGCAATGGAATTGTTTAATGGGCAATCGAAAACTTGGGTTGTACGGCTGTATTTAAAAGCTCATTGACGAACAGAATACAACCACCCACAAAATTTAGAGAATTTTGGCTAATATCCCACTGACGCCGCCAGCAAAAAAAAAAAATAAAATTAAAGAAAATGCTATCGCAGCGATTTTACAAAAGAAAATTACAATGTGCACTATTGAATTTATAAGAGCTGTAGCTTTGAATACTAGTCTATATTGAGTTGATTGAATCCAATTTGTCATCAATATGACAGTGTTGTTACTTTTGGTAATGAGTAAACCTATAATTTTGATTTTTTAACTTCTTTGTTGATTACTAACTTACTGAAAACTGGAAATTAAAAAGTTAACTTAACATAATACTTCTCATTGCTCTTGTTTCCCAAAACCAATACAAAGTTAGGGCTTTATCGGGATCGCGAGTTCGATCCCCAGACAAATTCAGATTGGAATACCTATGCTATTGGCAACAGTGGAATTCGATAGATACCAAGACTTTCGTACTAGCGTACCATTCAAACAGTTTTTCGAATCGGCGTGTTCGCGACAACGTCATTCGATATAGCGGTTTTCGACTTAATGTGTTTTCGAACTGGCGTACCACTCTAAATTTTTTTCGAAATAGCGTGCGTCGCAATAACGTCATTCGAATCTTCATATGACTCCCCTTACCAAGGGGTATCGTGTTATCTAGTAACTGGGTTGTGGAGGTCAGAAGGTCAACTCTCGTAATTAAAAACGTTCAAAATCTAGTCGCAGTCTCATCTCGGCGACAAACAAATATCAAATACTTGTCAAAATGTAGGGAAATTAGAGGCATTTTTGACAGATTGAGACTGAGATCACACTGTGAACGTTCTTAAAATTACGAGAATTGCCCCTCAGATAGGCAGTCGCTCCATGTAAAATACTGGTATTCACTTGCATCCCGTTGGACTAGAAGGCGACCCCAATATAGTTGGATAAAGGCTAGGAAGGTCATTATTATTGTAATGTGTGTAAACATTCGTTTTACACTTCTTTCATGGTTTCTTCTCAGAGTTCATCTCAAAAAAGATGCTCTGACGTCAACTTTTAGAGCTATGTAATGTAATCTGCATTCGCGATATCATCATCTGCCTAGCCTTTTCTCAACTATGTTGGGGTCAGCTTCCAGTCTAACCGGATGCAGCTGAATACCAGTATTTTACATGAAGCACAAGCAACTGCCTGGTTATCTGCATTCGCGACATATTCGCCAAAAATATAAACAAATATGAATTTATGGAAAAATAAATATAAATCCTACAAAATAAAATTCAGTTTACGCTACCACTTCAAACATTTTCATAACTTTTCCATAGTGCTAGTCAATAATCAACTTTATCAACATTAAAATAAAGTTGATATTTGTTTAACTTGAAATAACGTCAATTTGAAACAAATAAAATTTGAATGTATATTTATTTTGATTGTTGCTTTTTTTCTTATATCTTATCGTATGCTGCACCTATTGACGTCACCTGCCGCTGCTGTCGCTGAATACCAGCGCTGGGGCTCTGTAGTGCATAGGGTCATAGCATTATGCTGAGCGATGGCCGTTTTGCGTGGATATGACACATGTTTTCCCTCAACTTCTAATTTTTTTTTGTGTTTGTGTTCTTTTCATGCGTCATGTTTACCGCAAATAAACGTATTTTCTTTCATTCTTTCTCTACCTACCTTCACAACAACTGTCAAAACACTAAAAAAATCTTTCAACAGTGTTCACGTCACCAGGACCAATCTGAAAGTCTATAATATTTCTAGAATACAGTACTTACAGACCACAGGAGTAACAATGGCAAACATCAGACTATCATTACGTCGCTCACAAAGGGCCTGGCGAGGTATAAAAAATGTCGGCCGAACTCGGTTCAACTTGCATTCGCGACAATATACTGTAGGCGAGGAGTTAGAGAAAGCTTTTTTTTCACGATCAGATCAATTCTCGTAATTTTAAGAACCAACGTTCACAGTCTGATATCAGTCTCACTCTGTCAAAATAATAATAATAATGGATCACTATTATTTTATATTTTTAAATGTTTTTTTTTATACTAATATTTAAAAATGTATAAAAATAAGAAAACTAAATAAATAAACGACATAATAATAATAATATCCCTGGACATTTCACACAGCACCATTTGTCCCAAGCTAAGCAACCTAATGCTTGTGTTATGGTAACAAGATGGCTGATAAACTACTTAATTAAAAAAAAAAAAAAAAAAACAAAAATATATCAAATTTTACACTTTTGACATTGATTTTCGCCGAGATGAGATTTGGAACGTTTTGATTATGAGAATTTTATTGACCTTCAATTGAATTTAGACATCGAAATGAAAATAAAAAACAAATGTCACTTGATCAATTTACGCTGTGATCCGGCCAGTGGTAATTACTGCTACGACTTACGAGTTGTAGGTCGTAGGCTCGAACCCAGACAGGCGCTTTACTCTGTGTAAATTATTTCATCACCACTGTTCTCAAAACGGTGAGGGAAAACCTCGTGAGAAAACCAGCATGTCCTAGAACCACAAATTCGACGACATGTGACATTTACTAACCCGCACTGAGTCTGCGTGGTGAATTACGGCCCACTTCCTCTCGCCGAGAGGAAGCCTTTGTCCCAGCAGTGGGAACATTATAGCTTTTGTACAAATTAAGTCCTATCTGGGCTCGAATCCACGACCTAAAACTCGTAAGTCAGGACCACCACTGCTCCTGTACGGTCTTGTACTTGAGATTCGGCCCATATGACTTGATGTCGGTGGGGCCATGGGAGGTGGCGGGTGCTCCTGTACGGTGGAGTTTCTTGCCATTTTTCTCCATACGAAAACTACCACTTGGAAGGGGCGACTAGAATCATTTCTATTCTTTATATTTTACTTTAATTGTTGACGTTCAAAAGTGCCTTTTATGTGCCCACTTTAAATTAATGCTTTGACTTTGACTAATGGGACCTAATTATGTATAAAACCAATAATATTTATGCGAAACCAAAACCTCATTAAATCACATTTAACATCTCTTTAAAAACATTTCTGACATGACCAAACAAAACAGCTCCCTAGCTCCCAAACCGCGACATTACGACGAAATCAAAAAAATAAACACTCCCACAGTCGTTTTGGTTGCACCAGACGCTTCCATTTACTGCTCTGTACCTTTAAAACGTTTGTATTACTACTAAATACTTGCACTAAAGGAGGGTAGTCGGAAATGTCCGGTGGAGTTTGATAAGGATTTCGGGGCGTAATGATGTAGGTGTGTGAGATGTCTCGTGTTAATGTGACATATGTCGTGACAGCGATATGATATCGTCAAAGTGAAAGAAAGAAAGAAAGAAAATACATTTATTTGCGGCAAACATGACGCATAAAAAAAAAGAAAAAACATACAAAAAAAAAGTGGGGGCTAAAGTTGTAGGAAACACCTGGATGAGGGACGCATGGAACCGGGAAGTATGGCAGAAAAAAGGGGTGGTTTTGCCCAGGAATGGGTTAGTCCGGGCTGAAATACTGATGATGAATGATGTGACAGTAGTAAAGTTAGCTGTGACCGTTTGGCTCATCTTCACCCACACACATAACATGATCTGACCAAGATTATGTCTGGAGTTTATAAGAGACTGTGACCTCTGAGTTTGCTTCGGCCTTTCTTCTCAGACTAGTCAGATACGGTGACGGCACGGTTGGCGCAGTGGTTAAGAGGGCGCAAACAGGTCAACTAGCGCCACTACTTTAAAAAAATATTATCTCGTGACTGAGAACGAATTATGAAAATCTGCTCAATCAGCGACCTCGGTAAAAAGTGTGTATAATTTACTAGTGTAGAATTTTCTAATACCTTTTATTAAGTTTCTTATTGAGACACGAAGCAACTAAATACGACATATAGGAATGTGGCCGCTTTTCTTTAGATCGAATTTTGTTGCTTCGGCCTTTCTTCTCAGAGTAGTCAGATAGGAGACGCAACCTCATCTAGTTTAAAAAAATATGATTGACGTGTGTTTGTACAAAGCTACTTCCAGAAAATAAATCATAATTATTTATCATTTATTTTTGAAGAACAACTTTTTGGAGTCATTTTTTCATGACAGTTCAAAACAGGGGAAAACCTAACCCGCACCCTAATTGCGTAACACACGATCAATCGGAATCCTTTTCATTTTGACAGTTCAACAACATTCATTGCGTTATTTACGTGTTGAGCAGACAAATTTTTCGAACTTATGAAGCAATGGATTAGCAATTTGATTCAAAATGATTCAGATTCCGATTGATTGTGTGTTACGCAATTGGGGTGCTGTTAATCGAACCCAGGACCTCATGCTCAGCAGCTGTAGCGACCACTACACCAACGAGACTATCTTTAAACTTAACTTTCCCATAATACACTTTACCAATCCAACCCCAAGAGAAAATAAATCTAAACAAAAAATAAAAGAGTTAGTATCGTCTAGTGACTACAAATCATTTAAGGCCTCTTCCACACGGGACGGCAAGTCTTAAGGTGTCGCGGCCAAGCATGATTTGTAGCCGCCCTTAGAGATACAGGGTGTTACGAGTTGGGAACTTTTCTCATTGGATTCGAGGACGTGATTTAATATACTTTTGTGTAATGCAAGCTGAGGGTCAGGATGCATCGATCGATATAGTAGCAGAGCTCTTTGTGAAGCACCTGGCCCTGTTCTGGCGATGAACGAGACGCGAGTAAAGCGATATCGTTATTGGAGCGTGGAGCGACGATCTTCGCTGGATGGAGAGTTGCCGAAAATCAAGTTGAATGGCGTGCAATAGGAGAGGCCTATGTCCAGCAGTGGACTGCTATATTATCTGGAAAAGAACCGACATAGTTTGCAGAGTAAGCACACTGAAGTGGCAGTGGGCTGGCCATGTTTGCCGACGGACCGATGGCCAGTGGAGCAGACGAGTCCTGAAGTGGAGACCGTGTATCGCGTATCGCTTTCCGAGACACGGAGGGGTCTTGGTATGTAAAGATGGTCACCCATCCACGTACCAACCGTAGCTTAACCCGATCGATTGACCTGTGCGGCTGTTTTACTTAGCCCAAGCCCCTCTAACCAGATGTAGCTGAATACCAGTATATTACATGGAGCGACTACCTAGCTAACCTCCAAAACCCAGTTACTGGGTAACACGATAGCCCTAAGACTGACTAGGTGACTGTTTATGCAAATCAATTAAAATTAAACACCCTGTATACACTTAAGACGTCTACCAATTGACTCTCCTGCCTCGAAGCATAATGTACCGATATTTATCGCATATAAGAGGGTAGCTTTCAATTCCACCAACTTATTCAATACTACCCAAATTTTTTACCCCAACCTTACGTCTCTCACAATAAGGTTTAATTGGGCTTGACAAAAATCTGTTAAAACAACGACACGGTTTTCAACTTTAAGTTATAGGATTTAAGGCAGAGTTTTGAGTAAATTTTTTCTGTGATGTGAAAAGTTAAGTTTGGGCAAATTATCTATGGGATTGTAAAGTGAATTTTGCATATATTCTTATAAGTATAAAATGTGTTTCCCGTGGTGTGTTGTGTCGTATGATATTTTATGGTATTATAAGTGTTTTTAGAGGAACAGGTAAGTTATGGCATTTTAAAGTTTTTTTTTCTGCATTGGGAGGATCTGGTTGTCTCTGGGTGAGGGTAGCTCATTTAATTTTGTCTCGTGGGTGTCGTAAAGGGTGGTTTTGGATTATTGTTTAGCGGATAGGTTGTGCCCTCCTGCCTGCTAAAAATAAACATCTTTGATCAGCAATCAAATTTCCGTCTCTTAAATGTTTGAATACGCAGGAATTCGCTGGAGCCGGCCGGAAGCACAGAAAAGGTCGAAATGGCGGTGCTTTGTGGAGGCCTGTGTCCAACAGTGTCTTTTGGCTAAAATAATGATAACCATGATGAAATGTTTTAACACGAACATCTACTATATAAAAATAAGTCGGGTTTTCCTTCCTGACGCTATAATTCCAGAACGCACGAACCGATTTCCACGGTTTTGCATTCGTTGGAAAGGTCTCGGGCTCCGTTAGGTTTATAGCAAAGAAAATTCAGGAAAAATAGGAGTAGGGTAGGAGTAGGTTAGGAGTAAGGTAGGAGTAGGGAGTAGGGTAGGAGTAGTGTAGGAGTAGTGTAGGAGTAGGGTAGAAGTAGGGTAGAAGTAGGGTAGGAGTAGTGTAGGAGTAGGGTAGGAGTAGGGTAGAAGTAGGGTAGGAGTATTGTAGGAGTAGGGTAGGGGGTAGCACACCACGCGAACGAAGTAGCGCCGGGGAGCTAGAAATAATTTATATGGCAAAACAACGTTTGCCGGGTCAGCTAGTTAATTTATAAATTCACTCCTTTTCCTATGGGGATAGAAACTATACAGAATACAACATATTATAATGATAATGTTGATTAATGTTTATTTCTGCAAATTAGCTTTAACAAGTACAAGGTGGGGCAAATGTCATAATGTGAATAGGCTGCCATTTTGTAAGAAATAAAAAAATACCCTCTATTTTTTCACGGAAAGTTTATTTATAGGTGTAAAATTTATGACGTTAAGGGTGCATTTAACAAAAATTTTATACCTAGAATAAATCTATCCTGAGAACAAATTTTGTATTATTGACAGTTTTTCCATGAACTGTCACACGTCAATTTCATTCCACAGATAAAAGATATCTCACTTTAGTAATAATAGCCCTGAGTCGAAAAATTATATCAATCAAATTACCACCTCCTGAGTTGATGCACAATTTGTGCTAGTTTTACGCCATTTTGAATTGTTGCTCGCCAAACTAGCGCCAAATTGTTGAATCCTTCTTCAATGTTGACTTTCAAGACTTGCAAGGTTTGTGGTTGGCTGTGGTAAAAGTGACATTTCAAAAAGATTGATTTGATTGATTTTTTTTTATTTTCATTTCATTTTTTTTTTTTTGTATATAAGTAGTTTATCAGCCATCTTGTTACCAACACAAGCATTAGGTTGCTTAGCTTGGGACAAATGGTGCTGTGTGAAATGTCCAGGGATATTTATTTATTTATTTAAAAAGGCTCAAAGGAAAAAATCTGGCGTTAGTAGACCTGGCGATCTAGCCAGCCAGTTCTAATCGTCAAAACGAGAGATCACACGGCCGGTAAATTTGTGTTTCAAAATCTCCAGCGTTGCCTGAGCTTTGTGTATCTATGCATTGTCAACTAATTCTCCATATGTCTACAATATAAGTTTCAAACCACAATAACAGCATGACGTTATAGTTGCAAAAATGATGGCACATTCACATTATAACATTACTTTTGCCCCATCTTGTACTTTATAAATACAATTATTATCCTACTGGCTGCGCCCCGCGGTTTCACCCGCATAAGTTTCGATCCCGTGGGGATACCAGGATAAAAAGTATCCTATGTGTTAATCCTGGTTATAAACTATCTGTGTGCCAAATTCCATCCAAATCAGTTTAGTAATTTTGGCGTGAAAGAGTAACAGAAATCCATCCATCCATCCAACTTTCGCGTTTATTATTAGTAGGATTTCGTTCACGTTCATACATTTTGCCAAACATGCGATTTTGCCGACACCGGTTGTTAGTACTACGCACTTTTTAAAGGACAAGCCCATTATATAATATAAATAGTAAGCCCGAAGCCCAATTTAAGTTTATTAGTAACAATAATAATAAAGCATGTCCTAGAACCAAAAATTCAAAGACATGTGACATCTATCAACCTGCACGAGGCCCGTGAGGTAGATTATAGCTAACACTCCCTCCCCTTGTGTCCCTCACACTGAGTCCCCTGAGTCCCAGCAGTGGGAACATTGTACGCTGATTATGATAGGTACAGACCCTCAAAATGAACTACTTTCTCTATGGGACCAACATTGTAATCGGGAAAAAAATATCAACCGTCCCCACTACCTATACAAAACTTCACTACCATCTTGACTCAAATGTATGGGATGGCTGGTAATTTTTTCGCCCACTCCTCACTGACATGAGGCCTGTGCCCCAGCAGTGGGAACATTAAATGCTGATTATGTAATAAAGCAAGAAGGGAAAGCTCTATTAAAACAAAAGAAAACTTCAGTATTAATATCTCAAAAATAAACATACACCTACTGCCACAGCACGTCAAAACGCAGAGACAAACATCAAAACGCCGTCGTCCAGTCAAACAGCACAAAGACTACGCTAGGTAATATTTTAAAGGCTTCAAATGAGTCTGGCGACTAATACATCACGCAGACAAAGGGAAGGGGGCCGGCAGATATAATACAGACTACAATGATCTGTAGTGACGAGGAAAAACAATGAGTTTGTGGGGGTAGTCGCGGAGGAGAGGAGTGGCGTTGAAGGTTGATTTTAGAGTGTCGCATTTATTGCCAGATCAACTTCTCCGCGTTCGTCTTCGCCCGCGTAAAAAATCTTGTTTTAACATAAAATATAACATATGACACTCGCATTAGTGAAAGAATTTTCGGAATCGGATCAGTAGTTTCGAAGATTACCCCCTACAAACAAACTCACAAACTTTACCTCTTTATAATATAATATGTATAGAAGTATAGATATTCATCCAACTAAAAAAATAAATTTTAAAGGCATGTGTTATAGTATTACTGTTTTCCAGTTCGCAGATGTCGGTAAAATTACTTTCGCATTAGACATTTCACTCTGCAAATTAAAATGACATATTCATATTTTTTCTCCAATATTGACAATGTCAATCGTTTTGGTTTGGCCACACCACAGAAGATAAGTAATTATATTAAAGTAATTATGTAATGGTAATTTAATTTAGGTACGTTTTAATTTTTATATTTGAAGTGTGTGTGCGACCTACAAGAAAAAGTGAACTTTAAAAATCATGAAACCTACAACAAGTTAGTAGGTAAAACCGCTTAAAAGCAAGAAAACGAAACAAATTACAACGTCAAAAACGCCTCCCTTTTTCAAGTCACGCATAACAACGGCCAACACAAAAGGTGCCGACCATACCAGTCTCTCTGCCCACCCTTAGTCAAGGGATGGTATTACAACGACTGTTTGCTGAAGGGAGAGTTACCGACGATTTGTAGGTCAAACTTATAATAATAGTAGTCACTCGATACGAGTATGTAAAATTATATCTAGGGTAGGTAGGGGCTACCCTAAAGTGACCTCGTTTTGATTTGTGAGTATTCAATGTAATCAGGGCTCTATTCAAATATAATTGAGAATATTATTTACCAATTTAAGTGTATACAAAAAACTAAAACTAAGTCTTTTGTCGCACAGTAATCGAATGAGTACATATTACAAGCTAGAACAAAATTGAGTGTATTGTCAAATGTTCGAAGAAATATTACAAGCTAGAACAAAATTGAGGGTATTGTCAAATGTTCGAAGAAAAGACTTATTCAAAAATATTTCATCGAAATAAAATAGAATAATGATAAAATAATCGGAAAACAGAGCTCAAAAAATATTTTTCCTTGCTAAATTCTCAAAATTTTGAACGCAAACTTCCATAATTTTATGTAATGATAATAAAGGGGATTCAATCAACTAAAGATATACCTAAAAATTTGTTCCACTGAGCCGTGCATAAGGCTCATTTTTCCAACGCCACATAATTTTATCCGAGGAATAATTTTGAATTTTTGACCATCTGTCAAAAATTCAAAATTATTCCTCTTTCCATACAAAATCTGTCAGACGTCAAGATTATTCCATGAACAAAAATGATCTGTCGATTGAAAAATCAGCCGTAAAACAGCTAAATTAATTTAATTTTGGTGACCATTCGATTCAACTACGAGTAACATCAAACGTATCGCTATTCTGAACCTTAGCCACAATGCGCTATTATCAATTACATTGTAAAACTGTTGAATCGCCAGTTATGACTGTAAAGTGTTAGTGACCCCGACTTACGACCGTGGCTGGTCCCAGGCAGGCGCTATACTTTGCTTAATTTATTTCATCACCACTGCTCATAAAAAGATGAAGGAAAACATCGTGAGGAAACCGGCATGTCCTAGAACTAAAATACTTCGAAGAAATGCGACATATTTTTTTTATTTTATTTTTTTTATTTATTTCAGGCGACGCAGGCCCATAGACAAAAACCTTAACCTAAAAATACATATTTTTATTATCAACTTCACTTCACTAGCTTGTTCTTGAGCTGTTCTGTGGTACTTGTCCGCGGAAGCGACGGGACACCACGTCCTGCGGCCAGAAGTCTTCTTCCATGACGACGGGCAGATAGCAATTCGGTACGCGCACCACGAACGCCTTGAAGTTGACGTTGCGGTGCGATTCCAGTAGCTGCACCCTCGGTGTGTACCAACATATAACAAGCTGCACTGGGCCCGCGTGGTGGATTACGGCCCACTCCCTCTCACAGAGAGGAGGCCTGTGTCCCAGCAGGTTCACGAAAAAAAACGTAAAATCTTCGGTTTATCAGTACTCTTATTAAACCATAAATACTTGAACCTTTTAAAACACCTAATAGACCACAGCTCACTGTTCACCCGAAAAAATAGAACACTAAAAAACAGACTGATTGAGAAAAATGCTTCCCAAAACTGCCATGAAATGCGCGTTATTTATTTACTGGCAATTCTGTAGGGAATCCTGAAGGTGTTGCTATTGAAAATAATGGCTGGCTTCAAGGGTTTTAGACGCTTTTCCTTGGTGACGGATCAGTATGGTAGATTTGTAGGTTTTTGCTGTTTTAGACACAGTTTTAGTTCTGATTGACTTTCTATATTATTTGTGTCATCTTGAGTTCTGATTAGTTCAGATATTTGAGATAAAAATATTTAATTTTTTTTGTGAAAATAACATCGCGTTTGTATTTCTTTTTTTTTTTCATTTTTTAAGTAAATAACTTTGTGAAATAAAAACAAAATAAAAATTATAAAATTAATTCATATTTTTTTTTGTTTTTTTTTGTCATTCGTTGTAAAAGTTTCGGTTAAAATTAATTAATATGGTTAAAATTAAATAAAGAAATAATATTCACTCACCAGCTCACGAAAACTGGGTCCAAATTCTGTTTAAAAAGAAAAGTTAAAATTAATAAAAAAGAAAATAAAAAAATGTGAAAAAGTACCGGAAAGAAGTCAATGTCAGATAAATTATAAACAACAAATACAGGGTTTAATTACATTAGCAAGCGAAACTCCGCAGACGTGATGGGTACTTATCCATATCTTAACATGATAAAAAGCGGTCAAGTGCGAATTGGACTCGCGCACTAAGGGTTCCCAATCACCGAACAATATTTTCTAAAAACACCGAATATTTTTTTAAGTTTATTTTATTTTTATTATTATAGAAGCTCTAGTAGTACACACTCTGTGAAATTTTCAAGTGTCTACCTATTACAGTTCAAAAGATACAACCCTGTGACAGACGGACGGACAGCGGGGCCGTAATAATAGGGTCCTTTGGGTACGGAACCCTAAAACCAACATGGCGGCGTGAATTGGTAAATTCCGCCAATTTTGGCGACGCGTCAAATGATTCTTCTACAGCTATAGGGCACTATTGCACAGATTTTTCATATTCATATCAAATAATTAAGAAAAGCATACACACCTATTCCATCTATTCCAGGAATACCAATCTGTCCAGACAGCACATCGTCATAGCCTTTACTGCAAACAGAAAAGTTTATTAATCATTACAACCACATCATCTATCTATAATATGTATGCATTTACAAAAAAAAAAATTGTATATAAGTAGTTTATCAGCCATCTTGTTACCATAACACAAGCATTAGGTTGCTTAGCTTGGGACAAATGGTGCTGTGTGAAATGTCCAGGGATATTATTATTATTATTATTATCGGCCGGCTTGCAGTCTAACCGGATGCAGCTGAATATCAGTATTTCACATGGAGCGACTGTCTATCTGACCTCCACAACCCATGGGTAATACGATACCCCTTGGTAAGACTAGTTGTCAGACTTTCGGGCTTCTGATGACCCGTAACGACTGTCAAAGATCCACGAAGGACAGCCGGGACCAACGACTCAACGTGCTTTCCGAGCCACGTAGAGGTCTCGGTATTTAAAGATGGTCCCCCATCTATGATTATTACTCTTACCAGAGTTTACCGCGCAATTAGCATATATACAACAGCCCGACACGATGCATGGGGCAGTTGCCCGCCATACACAACACCCGTCTGGTCGGAGGATCCTCCTTTTTCTATGGAGGATGAGTGAACTTTACACCCTGTTCCTCATGCCTCTATAACATAATAAGTAACACTTACT
This sequence comes from Apamea crenata, assembly GCA_949629185.1. Lineage (NCBI taxonomy): Eukaryota > Metazoa > Arthropoda > Insecta > Lepidoptera > Noctuidae > Apamea > Apamea crenata. Next base: position 1,321,496 of record OX451379.1, read on the forward strand.
CATCACCCTTTCGAAACTCATTGACTCCAATAAAGCCTTTTTTCAGCCTCTTATTGCTAAGCATCTCAATCTTCCTCTTCAGCCTCTCGCTATCCACCACACCCTTACATTCCTTACATCTCGGAGTAGTGAGACCAGCTCCGGTGGTCGACTCCACGCAATCCTTGCATTCCAAGATTTTGCAGTCTCCACCGATGTTTGGCACGTTCTTGAAGACCACGAGGAAGGCGACTATGATGGAGATGGTGAAAAGTAGGAGCAGGCATCCGATGCAGGCGTATTCCGAGCTGACGATTCTTTTTAAGCTGCGAAAAAGGTTAAGTTTTATAAAACTCGGCTTAATCCTTAACTTTGTTTTATTTGATAGTTGAAACTCAGTCTTATTACAAAACAAGGCATACTATAGAAAAAAATACTGCTGTTCTATACATTTATTTTCCGATACCTCGACCAAATGTATGGAGCAGCAGTGTTTTTTTTTAAGTTTTTTGCTATTTCAGGGTATATTGGATCCCTTTGTAAAAGTTGTTCAAACCAAAAGTTCAAAGGCTTTCAGTTCTTTCAATTCACCTTAGGTGGAAAGATTCGTCATCATCATCATCATCTCAGCCGAAAGGCGTCCACTACTGGACATAGGCGTCCCCCAAGCACCTCTACTTCGACCCGTTCTGTGCTTCTCGCATTCAACGGGCTCCTGCGGCCTTCACAAGGTCGTCGGTCCACCTTGTGAGAGGCCTTCCAACGTGGTGGAAAGATTAAGTTGGTATTGATAGTAAAAATCAACTCACGCGCAAGAAACACACGAATAGCTGTCCTCTGTCTTCTTCGGTGGGGTGTTTTGCTGGGAAACGAACGTCTGTGTTTCTTTACTATTTGCAGTTGCAAAACTTGATAAATTCTTTTACCTTTTTAAAGTTCTGTTTATACAGTGTGTATCAGAAAAGTATGGTCATATTCAAGGGTGTGGTGGAGACCATAAAACTGGACCACTTTCTCATGGTCTCCTTAAGGAAAGCTCGAAACTGCTTGTTAACACTTCCCATGAACCAAGGGCTGGCTTTAACCTTGGCCAGAGGCTAAGCATTGCCATACAACGTGGTAATGCCGCCGGTCGCTTGGGTACATTACCAATCGACAGCGATGCGGGTGATTTTTTCGACGCTATATTTTAGTTTGTGAATAATTTTAGTTAAGTTAGGATATAATTTTGTTATTTTTGTAAATTAATTAGGTATTAGTTTGTAGCGGTATCTACAAAGCCACATGCGAACAACGCGACATACTGACGTCACGCAAATACTGCATCTCGCAAGCAGAGTTTACCGCACAATTAGCATACATACAAACTTCCCGACATCAATCGTTGGGCAGTTGCCCGCTAGACACAACACCCGTCTGGTCGGAGGATCCTCCCTTTTCTATGGAGGATGAGTGAACTTTACACCCTGTTCCTCATATCTCTATAAGTTGTTATTTACGTACATATTAATTTTACTTTTTCCGTGAAACCAACATCGAGTCAACGTCGAGATGATATTGAAGTTTTGTATGGGACAGTTGATATTTTTTTCGCGATTAAAATTTTGGTACCATGGAGAAAGTTGTTCAGTGTGATGGTCTGTACCTCTCATAATCATAGTCAGCCCATAATGTTCCCACTGCTGGGACACAGGCCCCCTGTCTTCGAGACGTGAGCTACCACGCAGGCCCTGTGCGGGTTGGTAGATGTCAAGTCTTCGAATTTTTGGTTCTAGGACGTGCCGGTTTCCTCAAGATGTTTTCCTTCACCGTTTTGAGACAAGGGGGTCTACTCCGAAGTGCAAAGTGCGAATGTTCGGATCGGACCGACACATGGCCGAACCGAATATTATTGAAAAATGCGAAAAAAGTTCGGATCGGCTCAGTTGGGTCGGGACCATAGTCAATATTCGAAAGAGTGTAGGATTGGAACCGACCGAACCAAATAGTAACTTCGTAGCAGGAAACGGCGGAACATTCGGCCGATTTAAACCCCTAGGGCCTGTACCTACCATACCCGTAAATATGAACACACCTTTATTTTTTTTTATTTTTTTTTTATGATACATGCTGTACAAATAGGGTTAAAACTTACCCAAAACCACCAGCTATCTTTTTTTTCAGTCTGGTAAGGCTGTAACAATAATAAATACATGAAAAAATATAACATAATTGCTAGGGTTAAAAACATGGGAGATATTTTTTTTTCTTTTATATAGTACTCCAGACCGTGTTTCAGCCACGGCGATCTCAACAGACACTAGCCTTCTGCGCAGGAGATTTCATATTTTATTATTGCTGGGCCTGTTCATGACCTCGATCACGTGTGATAGAAAGAGCTATGGATGAGGTCTATGATGGATCGAGCGTGCCCAGAAGATGTCTGTTCATTTTTGCTTTGAAGTCAAACGGGTTAAATGTGGAAGGAAACACAGACGCTGGCAGAAAGTTCCACTCTTTGGCTGTGTGCATCAATCAACTCAGCCTATCGCAGTCCACTGCTGGTAAGGCCTCTCCCAGTCTCTTAGTACCCTGTCCACCGCCTTCCGCATCCTGTCTGTCCCAGCCACTTTCTTATGGTCCTCGGTCCTTCCAGCTGGGGGGCGTCCCACGCTACGCTTGTCGATACGCGGTGTCCTCTCCAGGACTCGTCTACTCCATTTAAGGACAGTGCTTTAAAGAAAATAACTTACCATGCTCTGACTTCTGACTTTATTATTAAACTCGGTCCTCTGCTCCGTGGAGGATATCTTGTAAGTACCCCTCTTGCGATGTTCTGAACCGCTAGATTCACAGGACCTCTGTAATAGAAGAAAAAAAATACCAATTTTTTGTGGAAAAACAAACAGGTTTGAGTGGACCTCAGTGAGACTCCCGTCAATGCACACATTTGTCAGTAATCGTGTAGCTCAACTTACAACTTAAGCTCAAGGACTCGACGAATAATACAAAAGATTACACTTAGACTCACACGATCAGCTTTGTTCCTAGATACGGAATACTGTCGTCTCTTCTTTTCTTCTCTTGGTTCATTTAGGAGATTTCTTTTTTCTGGATCACTGCACAATTAATAATCTCATATGAAAAGACATTTCAAATAGTGTTTTAAATGACACAGAATACTGCTGGTCACTGCCTCTTATGATCATCATCACAGGTAGCCTTGTTCCACCTACTGTCTCCTTTTGCGCTATGCTTCCCTGGTCTATGCGAGTGTCATCCACGACTTCTCCGCGATCTTCTGTAGGTCGTCCACCCACCACACCCACCTTTATAATGGTCTGCTAACGATGATAATGTGTAATGAAATGAAAGAGAGGAGTTTCCCCAGCAGTGGGAACATTACAGGACATTACGGGCTAAGTAGATAGATATTTATAATTATGTAGAATGATCTTACTCTTTTTCTCTTGTCATGATTTCTTTAAATATGTTCAACAACGGTGACTGTGTTCCTTTATCGATCTTTCCATGGCTGAAACAAACCTGCATCAGTTGAATATTTTCTGCTTCTTGCAAGAAACATGACTAGGTAAATAAAAAAAATTTAATAGTGACACCTAATAAAATGTAAAGCTGTTTACAATAATTAAGGGACAAAATGTCCCTCGACAAGTGCCACCAGAGACATATGTATAAAGAGAAGTCGGGCGACATCGAAAACGACGAAAAATGGCGCGAGCAAATTGTCGCTGAACGTCGTTCGACGTCACGCGATATCTGGGGACACGTGTTGCTGGATATATGTTCTCAACTGAATCCATGGCTTAAATCATGGATCGGCAAACGACTTGGAATAAGGAATCACTCTCGACTTGTGTTGTTCATTAAATTTACTGATAACTGTCAAAATGTAGACTTAACGTGTTCCCATCCTGTTTCTAGTGATGTGCAAGTTATTTGAAAACGTAAACTTGCACAAGCTTGCTATTGAACGTCCTGTTTTAATTAACAAGTAAGCTACTTAAATTATGAAACAAGGCACCGCCAAAATTTTAAAATCTACAGCCATTACATCTTCGTCACACGTCTCCTTTACAACATTTTCATTCACTTTTACTACATCAAAAATTTCCATACCACGGAAACTATCAGGGGCTGGTTCGTTTCGTAAAAAAAACTACACCATCTACCATTTTTCCTTTAATTGGTTTGAAGAAAAAAAACTTACCCATTATCGCATATTCCCATATTCGTTATGACATTAGAACGTTACTTTTTCATGATGTTAAATGGCGTTTTCATGGCAGTTTTGTGTTGATGTGTAAGAAGTTCCAATACCAATCTGCTGATACAATTTCGTTTAATAATAATAATAATAATTCATTTATTGTTCAAGTAACAAGGACTCATTATTAGATACAATAATAAAATATACACAGAAATTAAATAATAAATAGCACAAACCTTACACTAGAACACACTTATTACATTATACATAACATTACAATAGGTACAACACAAAAACAATAACCACACAAAACATTTCATTTTGACAGCCGGCGACTGTAGGTGACGTGCAAGTCACTGCAGCGTCTGATATACGGACAGTCGAGCCTGCCGGCTATCATCACCAGCACGCTGTTGGAGCTGCCGCGAACTCTGCGTACCAGGGACGCGCTTCGCTTACGCATCGTTGCATAGAAGCAATCGACGCTAGCGACGGCGAACATGCCCGAAGCACTACAATGTCGCGGCAGCCCCATCAGCGCTCTGAATGCGTTGTTATATTGGATGCGGAGGGCTTCGTATGCTTTTTGAGTGTGATTTACCCACAGGCTGCACGCGTACAGAGAGGTACAATAAGCCCTGAAAAGGGTCTGCTTGACCGACCCTGAACAACGCGCAAACCTGCGAGCTATCATGTTACCTCTTACAGCCAAGGCCCTCCGCTCCCTCTCGATATCAGCATCATCTCTGAGACCCGATGTTACTACATGCCCCAAGTATTAGACAGTCAGACAAGGCTGTAACTCCATATGAAGTACTTTTATTCAGCTGCATACTGTTGAAATTAAAGGTTTATTTCTGTAAATAGATCTTCTAAGACACTTTTACAAGTTGGTTTTGGTAAATACTTAAAAACTAGCTGGCGCAGGCATTTTCTAGCTGACCCTACGTAAGGGTGGGAATAGCGAGCGAAGCGAGATTGAAAATTTTAACCCGCCTCGGTTTGGTTTTATATTTTCAAGCAAAATAGGATTTGCATTGTCAACTTATCCAGGCAAGCCCGAGCAACTACGAGAATGTAGAATGCAAGAGCGAGCGGAGCAAGCTCGAAAATTTTGCACACTCTCGGATAGGTTCGATTTTTTTTTGATCATTCCAAAAGGAGTAGGAATTACTTGCTTTGTCAACTTATGAGATAAGAAGAAAAACTCAAGAATCAACAGAATGTGAGCGAGCGAAGAGAGCCTGAAAATTTTTGCACCCCACTTTGAAATAGGTTCGGTTTTCTTTTGACCATATACAGAAAGAGAACTTACTTTATCGAATTATGACGAAAAGCTTAAACTCGTTTTACAGCAGTTTAGGTTATGGAATCAGGCTTTAACCTAAGCCTTTCGAACCTTACGTACGAGTGGAGTGCCCAATTGCTTCGCTCGCTCTTGCATCTTACATTCTATATTTTATAACAGGCTTATTAAAGTAAAAACTTTTTTAGGCGCGTTATAAAACGCACTGTCATTTCATAGTTTAAGTTTTTAATTCTTCAGACTCTCGATAGCATGAATGATTTAGGGGGGGGGGGGGGGTCATGACCCCTACGACCTCCCCCGCTCGGACCGCGCCTGGTAAGAGACCGAAATATAAAGGGGTTTATTCATAAACGATGATTAAAGTTAAGTAACGTTTAAACGTCAAAAATGTATGGTTAAACAGTCGCTAATCACTGCTTAACTTTAAGCAACCTTTATGAATAAAGGGGAAAGTGTTTGCGATAAAATATGTTAGGTATTATGACATTACTCTAACGAAGGCTTCGGTTTCTGAGTAGGATTGAGCTAACAGGCATTGTTTAATCATTTTTTTTAATTTGGTTCGTCCTACAATTTTTGATATAATTGATTTTTGCAATTTTGTTATAAATGAAGCTGAGCATGAATTCTTGCATGTGCTGAGCAAAAACGGTTTTTACTTGGACATTTGTAAATTACATTGTTTGAGTAGTTCTTGATATTCTGTTAATTGGATCGTAATTTTGTGTGGTTTTAGTACTAATTTAAGGATGCATAACTGACGGTCATTAAGTACTGATGCTTCTTTATACAGGTGATCTGTGGGATAGCGAAAGTGTTTTATAAACATAACCTTTAGTACTGATCTTTGGGCTCTTTCCAATTGAAGCATTGAGGTTATGCCGACTTCGCCCCATACTGTAATGCAGTGATTATGCTGAGCTAAGTCCTTATAGTCGCAAGCGCTACGGCTGAGCATGAGGTCCTGAGTTTGATTTCCAGGTCGGGCAGTGTTGTGGGGTTTTCCCACAGAAATGTCTAAGTAGCAGCTCTGAATCTGGGTGTGTGCCCAGTTAATGGCAATAAGCTCGTCCCTTGTTACATGTTACTGACATAACTGGCGAAATGTGAGTGTTATAGGTACATCACTGCCTAGCTCTTCGAGGATTAAAGGAGTGGTGTTATTTTGGATAGCCTAAAATAACATCACTCCTGTAATCCTCGAAGAGCTCCTCATTCCCGCTTCCACCACACTTATAAGCACAGTCTAAAAACACCATCCCCTTCAATTTGTACATGTTTACCGCTCATACATCAAAAACTAAGTGCACAAGTTATAAAAACACGTTTTTTAAGATCACTTAAGAATATTGCTCGGTACCTACACTTTATGTGGGTTGAGCAATAAAAGTATATTTGATATGTTACGTTTTCCCGCCAGAATAATTGCCCCACGGCTGTATTAGTGGGCACTAGGGGGATGTAATGTCAATTTGAAGAGTTTGAGACGAATTTATTGGTAGAAAGAGCCTTAGCTTTTAGCAATAAGGGCGAATTTTCCCATTGAAATTGATGACGATCAAACGCGAAACTCAGACTCCGTTTGTCTTAATCTTAACTTACAATATGTATATAACTATGTTGGGGTCGGCTTCCAGTCTAACCGGATGCAGCTGAGTACCAGTATTTTACATGGAGCGACTGCGTATCTGACCTCCACAACTAAATTACTGGGTAACACGATACCCCTTGGTAAGACTGGTTGTCAGACTTTCGGGCTTCTGACGAACCGTAACGACTGTCAAAGATCCACGAACGACAGCCGGTAACAACGGCTTAACATGCTTTCCGAGGCACGTAGGGATCTAGGTATGTGGAGATGGTCACCCATCCACGGACCGACCGTGGCAAGCGTAGCTTAACCTGATCGATCGACCCGTGCGGCTGTAATTAATGAGCCACGAGCCCTTCTTACAATATATAGTTTTTTTTCTTAAATTTGTTTGGCCTAAAATTTAGCAACGCGGATAGCATTCTCCTAGTCTCCTAGTCCTCACGTTTGCAGGTGTATATTATTATATTATTTCTTAATCATATAATATACTATTTTCTTACAATATGGCTAAAGAGTTTCACGACGGCACGGTTGGCGCAGTGGTTAAGCGATTGGCTGCTGCGCTGCGTGTCGCGGGTTCGATTCCCGCACGGAACAAATATTTGTATGACCTACATGTATTTGTTCCGAGTCTGGGTGTTTTTCTATCTATAATATGTATGTATTTACAAAAAAAAAATGTATATAAGTAGTTTATCAGCCATCTTGTTACCATAACACAAGCATGAGGTTGCTTAGCTTGGGACAAATGGTGCTGTGTGAAATGTCCAGGGATTTATTTATTTATTTATTTCAAAAAAATCAAATCAAATTCGTTATTTGCTAGAATGCAGGTATACAAATAAGGTCGTGAAGAATATTTATTTTTTTTGTTTAACCCTTCATAAATGTCGGAACGTACCTAGATGCACGCGAGACACAATGGCTTTTTAATTGTGTCAGTAATCACGAAATTCAACGGGTAAAACACTTGCTAATCTAAGTTTCTCTTGCTAATTTAAGTTTGTTTGTCTAAACACTTGCTAATCTCTGAAAACATTGCATTTGTAAAGTCTCAAAACGATTAATGAAAACATCATGAGGATACCGGCTTGTCCTAGAACGAAAACGTCGAAGACATGTGACATCTACCAACCCGCACTGGACCCTGGATTACGGCCCTTTCCCTCTCACCGAGAGAAGGCCTGTGTCCCGACAGTGGGAACATTATGGCTGATTATGCAGTCTTTGAACGCGGTTTAGATGTGCTTATCGCATAGTTTCTTTGGAGACATTCACCCTTAGTTGTAGGGTTCATTGTGAAGGCTGTTCCAGGAAGAGATGTCAGCAAATGAAGGGGCCCGATAGAAAGTATCATTATATACAAATTTTATTTATGTTTCAAATTGACGTTATTTCATTTTAAACAAATATCAACATTATTTTTATGGTAATTAAGTTCATTCCAGAGTGACTAGCACTATTGAAAAAGTTATAAAAATTTTAGAAGTTGTAGGAATTAAAGTTATTTTTCCATAAACTCATATTTGCTTACATTTTTGGCGAATATGTCGTAATTTTATTTTAAGCTTATTGGATAATCTCAGCAGCAGCATGGAGTTTGGATTTGGTCCTGGTCGATGCCAATAGGCTCGCCAGCTTTACATGGGACTGAAACATAACTGGCGAAATTTGGATGCACCTCTGCCAACTCCTGCTGATAGTACAGAGGGGTAATTCTCGTAATTTTAAGAACGTTCACCATTCTGAGGGGCAATTCTCGTAATTTTAAGAACGTTCATCGGTCTGAGGGGCAATTCTCGTAATTTTAAGAACGTTCACCATTCTGAGGGGCAATTCTCGTAATTTTAAGAACGTTCATCGGTCTGAGGGGCAATTCTCGTAATTTTAAGAACGTTCGCAGTCTGATCTCAGTCTCAATCTGTCAAAAAATACTTCTAATTTCCCTACATTTTTGTCAAGTTTTTGATATTGACTGTCGCTGAGGTGAGACTGCGACTGGATTTTGAACGTTTTAAATTACGAGAATTGGCATTCTGGTGTGCTGCTATATTATGGTAACAAAGCGTCAAGTTTCTTAATTATCATCATTCTACTGCCCTTATCTCGCCGCAACATGTCTTTGTCTTCCATACTCCTCTATTAGCCGCCATCTCGACAGTCACCCCTTTCTAACCATATCATCATTCACACAGTCCATCCATCGTATCTTTGGTCTTCCCCTACTCTTATAGCCATCCACATTCACACTCAAAACTTTCCTCACGCGACATTTTCCTCATTCCTCCGCATCACATGTTCAGGATTCAAATCCAAGACCTGCAGAAAATGGAAACTGACATAAATGCAGACATAAAAAAAACAGGGTAGCAACACCAATTCTCATTTCCAGTTTCGTAATACCTGTCTACTTCAATTTTTTTTCTCTAGAATTTCGGAGATCCGCATCGCAAAGGGTGTGCGGCTAGGGGTGGCCCCCGCAGAATGTAAATGTGACCCGTTGATAAATAAAGAAGAAGGTTAAACTGTTAGAGGTGGGCTACGTAAACACCGTCTTGTCGAGGGCTGGCACGTTGGAGAAAATGGAGACGAGAATTTTTTGTTTGTGTATGGTGGAGGAACTTGACACCTACTGAAGGAACTGGCCCGCACAGGCAGTAGGCAGACGTGTGTGGAACTTCTCCAATATAGTTAGGAAAAGGCTAAACAGACTACTAAAGTTTTAAAATGAAAAGTGAATAATAATAGCCTCCTGACAGACTTCAGTCACGGTGGCCAATCTTAACGGAGATAAGCCAGGTACGCAGGAGGTATTATAGTGCACAAGTGTGTGCGGGAAGTCAGGTGCACTCTCTGTTTCTTTACTCTCATAGTCCGATGGAACGGCAATCCAACACGTCCGGGGAGAGATCAGGCGCTCCTTTAAACTCCTAACGGAAAACAAAATAACACTTATGTCCGACTTGGGAATTGAAACCAGGACCACACGCTCAGCAGTCGCGCTTGCAACCACGAGACCAACGGGGCAGTTAATTTAACAGTATATCTTGTAGAAAGAAATACAATAAGACATGTTAACGTAAGCTATCACTAAAACAACAATCTCCAATATAGGTAAAAACATTATTATTAAAAGCCTGTGATGTCCACTACTGGGCAACAGCCTCCCTACTCTCTTTCCACTTCTCTCTGCTAAAGCTGTTAAGGACCAGTTCTTGTTGAAGGAATCCAGCTCATACCGCCATCTCCGTATGGGCCTGCCGAGATGTCGCTTGCCATTAAACGGGACGCTTTGGGTTGTAAGTTTTGCCCATTGGTCGTCTGACATGCGGCAGATGTGTCCAGCTCAATTCCATTTTAGCGTGGCAGCTTTCCAAGTGACATCAGTTAGTTTCGTTATGGAACGGATGGTCGTATTCTTAACCCGGTCTTTTAGTTTGATACCCAGAATACTCCGTTCCATAGCCCTCTGGCAAACCTCGAGCGTGGAGCTCTGCTGATTTGCCAAAGACTACTCCGAAGTAGTATCGGCCGAATCTTTGGCCGTTTCCTGCTACGAAATTAGTATTTGATTCTGTCGGTCCCGATCCTACACTCCTACACTCTTTCGAATATTGACTATGGTCCCGACCCAATTGAGCCGATCCGAACTTTTTTCGCATTTTTTCAACAATATTCGGTTCGGCCATGTGTCGGTCCGATCCGAACATTCGCACTTTGCACTTCGGAGTAGACCCCCATGTTTGTCCACCATGTGTGAGGATGGGAAGTATGCACACTAAAAACATACGAAAATATAAAATATTCCAAGAGTTTTCTCTCCCTGGCAACCCTGTCAGCTAATATGTGAGTGACAGATGGTCATAAATTACACACGTCACTAGATGTGTCCCGGGCGACGGGATCAAAATGTTACAACTGTGGGGGGACGGTTCCGTATGTTTATTATTTTTATTACTGTACGTAAACTCTATAGTTGATTGAGACAAGTTTTTAGATAAAAGCTTATATAGTTTAAATTATAATGAAAGCGGCAGGGTAGCCCGCGAAATTAAAATTCTCTTACGTTTTTTGCAACTTACGGGTCAGTGGCAGGTTGTATGTTGATTAAAATATGGTTCGCGACCGTAACAAATATTTATTAATAGAATTATAATCACAAAAGTCAACAACTCTCTAATTTCACATTACCCTATTGAACGAATATTTCATGAAATCATGACATTTGAGGCCAATTCTTTTTTCAATTTGTTTTCAATAAAGCATTATTATTATTATTATAATTCTGACATAAAATGTTGTTGCAACAAACGTATAACAAAAAACGCTTAAATGGTTCTCTTACAATCATGTTCATTCCATGCATCCTTTGATTTTTAAGATGCATTTGTAAGTAGGTTTCCTCATATTGTGCTAAAAAAATTGCAATGAACTTTATAATAATAATAAATTTATTTCTGAGCATATGCTGCATTATGCTCTTTATATTAAACAGTTTCACATGCACTACCGTTGCCGGTGTACAAATATTAAAAATTTACTTACAATGTCAAAGTGGCCAAGTACTGATAAAATGTATTAATGTCAAAATTTATATTAAAAAAATGAAAAAGATATATCAAAAACAATACAAGTCAATAGGTACATACATACACACACAAAGTATTGATAAAAATGTAATGTCAAAATTTATAATTAAAAAAATCATTAACTGAATAGAAAAAGTTGTCTAAAAGCCAGGCAAATATTGTTTTCCTGAATTTATTAATGGGTAACACTCTGATACGTGATATTATTACAATAAAATAAAATAAAAATAATGTTACCTTACAAACTGACACCTAAATAATTAACCAAGTAAATAAAATCTCTGTACCAAAAACTGGAAGGGTTTTCATATCCCAAATTTTCATACGGAACCCAGCATCTCAACGCGACACGAAGTAAGGTAAACAGGTTTATGAAGGTCTCGTCCCGCGGGCCACATTTAAGGGCGCCGTGCCCCGTGCCCATAACTGGTACGCTCACCCTGCGTTAATGATGTTCGATGTTCGATACATGTTGTAATTTGTATTACTGATTCGTGGCTTTGGCGCGGAATAGGTGTACTGACCTGAAGATGAAAACTACATTTTTCAATAACAATATCGAAATCAAAGGAAGATGGAAGTGTAGCGGTATCTACAACGCCACATGCGAACAACGCGTCATACTGACGTCACGCAAATCCTGCATCTCGCAAGCAGAGTTTACCGCGCAATTAGCATAGATACAATTTCCCAATATCAATCGTTGGGCAATTGCCCGACAGACACAACAATCGTCTGGTCGGAGGATCCTCCCTTTTCAATGGAGGATGAGTGAACTTTACACCCTGTTCCTCATACCCCCAAACTGGCTATATAAGAATATGGCCAGCTCAGCAGTGGAAAAATATAGAAAGAAAGATAGAAAGAAAGAAAAAGTATGCGATTCGTACGAAAGAAAACAAACACACACACACACACACACATAGGACACACATCATATAGGTTAACGCAACCATAAAACAATATAAATCTGGATAGCCTTTTTCCAACTATGTTGGGGTCAGCTTCCAATCTTACCAGATGCAGCTGAATATCAGTAATTTACATGGAGTGACTGCCTACCTGACTTCCACAATCAAGCATTGCGATTCTGTAACCATCTCACCGTGAAAACTTTGGTTGAAGTGAGCGTCACTTCACCTAACTTTTCACGGTGAGATTTTTACAGAACCGATCGGCAGTTACTTGGTTATAAGACGATACCCTTGGTAAGACTGCTTGTCAGACTTTCTGACAACCCGTAACGACTGCTGAAAATTCACGAATGACAGCCGAAACCAACTGCTTGACGTGCTTTCCGAGGCACGTAGAGGTTTTATAAAGATATTTTAAAAAGATGGTCACCCTTCCACCAACCGTGGCAAGCGTAGCTTAACCTGATCGATCAAATCGTGCGGCTATTATTACTTTTCCACAACCACAACTTTATATAATTGTTCCTAATTGTTCCTAATTGGCTGTTTGTGTATGTGAGTTTAAATATTTGTAAACGCACCCACGATACAGGAGTAATTCCTAGTGTGGGGCAATGTTTTATCAAAAAATAAATAATTTTATTTTAAATCTAAGAATTTATTTTTTACATTTTGCGGTGCGTAATTTTATTTTATTATTTTACCATTTATGTACACACATTATATGTAAACAGACAATGAAAAAACAGAACAGAAAGAATAGGTACAGAGGTGATGCTTATTTCATAAGAAATCTCTTCCAGCATACCTTAGATAGGACAATAGATACAGAGATGTAGACAGCGTGTGATAGAGCAAAGGAGACAAAAAATAATACATAGAATCAATTTTACCTTCGATTTAAGCCATTGTAAGACCTTGTTCACATTATAGTAAAGTTGAAGTTTAAAGTTAAAATAAAGTTAGATATGTATAATAAGCATTATGACTATTTCGAAGCACCATCACCATCGTCACCATTCTACAGCAGTCCACTGCTGAACATACGCCTCGCCTAGTGCACGCCATTCAACTCGATTTTCGGCAACTCTCATCCAGCTGCTACCAGCCACCCTGTGAATATCGTCGCAGAGTTAATAAGTTTTTACGAAGCATCGTATTCTGCTAAACCAAGCCAGGGTCAAATTAAATTAGCTAGCGAAACTCCGCAGCAGTGATGGGAATTGATATCTAAACATCAAATAAAACAAAAAAACAAATTACTTGATGATAATTTATTTTATGACCGTATGTAATGTATTTGCTTGAAATATCAGTTCAAAAATCTGTTTGTGTGTCTGTACACTTCACAGACGTGATGAGTTTCAGAGAATCTAAACACAAAAAGACTGATTTTCTCAACTTCATGTAAGAACACTACCAGCGGTCGTTGACCCCCACAAAATTACTGTAAAATCAGTTGGTTTAGGGTTATCGTGTTCAGATATCGATACCCGTCTGCGGAGTTTCGCTAGCTAATTTAATTTAACCCTTTACAACGTCCAAATTATACCTACAGCACTTCTAACAAAACAGTATAGAAACCTTCAATGCCATTCAATTACCTACAACATGTGATACAAATAAGCCGAGGTATTCCAGGGTATTCCCGTGTATACCAGGGTATACCAGGGCACGCCTGGGTACAGCTCGCCAATCCCGCTGTTACGGGCTACTCGTAAAGCCACCCAGATCGGGAATACACGCTATTAGCTGGCCTGTGGTCTTAGCCATAGGAATAAGCGAGGTTCAAGGAAAAACACCGGCCAAGTGCGAGTCGGACTCGCGCACCGAGGGTTCCGTACAACTTAAAATTTAAAAAAAAAATGATTACATGATGGAACTAAAAATTTACAGTTTTCGCAATTTTTCCTTTATGTGTGCTATAAGACGTTGCTTCGTACCAAATTTCAAGATTCTGAGTTCACGGGAAGTACCCTGTAGGTTTTGATGCCCTGGCGAGTGTCGAAAATTTGCGGAAATTTGCGGCATAAACGGCTGTATCTTTTGATTGCGTTGGTTTAGACGTTTGATTTTTTCACAGCTCCAAGGGTCAGTAGACTTGAGTGTTTGATATAAATTCCAGCTTGATACCTCCACGCGTTCCTGAGAAAAAGGGTCTTGACCGACAGACGGACGGACGGACAACAAAGTGATCCTATAAGGGTTCCGTTTTTTCCTTTCGAGGTTCGGAACCCTAAAAATATTAAAATTAGCTTATAACATTCCCACTGCTGGGACACAGGCCTCGACTCGGTGAGAGAGAGTGGGCTGTAATCTACCACGCCAGCCTAGCGTGGGTTGGTAGATGTCACATGTCTTAAAATTTTGGTTCTAGGACATGCCGGTGTCCTCACGATGTTTTCCTTCACCGTTTTTAGAGCAGAGTGGTGATGAAGTAATTTAAACAAAGTAAAGCACATGTCGGGGTCTGAACCTACGACCTACATGTCGTAAGTCGCGGCTGGTACAACTGAGTCACCACTGTTACTGCTTTTCATGTAGCAATAATTATTTGAAAGTGTGAACCTCGTAAAGGATTGTGATTATGTTTTCCAAAAACAAAAACTTAATACTAGTGCAAACGAAGCGTTTTACCAAACCGCACTGGGCCCGTTTGGTATATTAAAGCCCACTCCCTCTCACAGAGAGGAGGCATGTGTCCCAGCAGTGGGAACATTATAGGCTGATTATGCTCTAAGTCTATGGTATAACCAAAGCATGTCACGTGCTACGCCGTACCACTGCGCGTAGCGTCACAATACTGCGCACAAAGCTACGGCGTAGCAAGCGTAGCGGTTGTGTAGCGGTATCTTCAACGCCACATGCCCAATATATTTTTAAAAGGAGTCATATAAGTTGTTTGATTCCTCCTGGTACTTAGAGTACTCATCATTCGGTTCCCTAAAAAATGGTTGATCTGGGTGGTGCTGATCCACGCGTCATGTTCGTGAACGGGCGCCGTCGGTTGAGACCGGTCATCTCTTAAATGCCATTAAATTGTTTCTTTTTCACATTGTTGCACAGCCAGAGCCATAATTTAAATAATAATTTGTTTTTTTTTTTTCATAGCTAAGCAGTATTTATTGTGGATGAATATATATGTTGATAATACCGATACCGCTACAGCTCGTGGCTGGTACCGCCGCACCCTATTGAGGTATCGATGGATACCGCGAGGCGTCGTGGTATTTTTATGGTTGTTAGCTTTTTATGGTGTCATCCGTAGTCTCATTGTGGTGTATTGGCCACTGCAAGAATAAGATAGGGCAAAACAAAATACCAAAGCATCACTTTATGAGAAGAGGTTTCTGCCCTGCAGCAATTATAGGCCAGCGTATAACTAAAAAAAAATTAAAACATTTTTGTTTTTTTTTTAAGAAATAGAAAAACAAGGGACACCCACAATGACAGGAGTAATAAAACACAATTAAAAAATTAAAATGATTCCTTTAAAATAAACAAAATGCCAACGTCACGCGGTGTTCCCAGGCGGTCACCCATCCAAGTACTGACCGCGCCCGATGTTGCTTAACTTCGGTGATCGGACGAGAACCGGTGTGTACAACGTAGTATGGACGTTGGCGAAACCACAACTGAATTTATTGTTCAGCATCAAGACTTACCTAGTTTAAATAAAACTTTGTATAAATACATATAACTTTTTTACATTTATAACTGCATTAGTGACTTATTTGCCAAAAATGTAAACAAATATGAGTTTATGGAAAAATTACTTTATTTCCTACAGAATAAAGTTCAGTTTACGCTACAACTTCAAACATTTTTATAACTTTTTCAATAGTGCTAGTCACTCTGAAATCAACTTCATTTCTATTGAATGATATTTGTTTAACTTGAAATAAAATCAATTTCAAATTAAAAACCAAAATCTGACAACCAGTCTTAACAAGTTGTATCGTATTACCCAGTAACTGGGTTGTAGAGGTCAGATAAGCAGTCGCTCCAAGTAAAATGCTGGTATTCAGCTGCATCCGGTTAGACTGGAAGCCGACCCCAACATAGTTGGGAAAAGGCTGGGCAGATGATGATACGAAAACTACAACCCCTCTTAACAGTCGGTTAACAAAAATCAACGACCAATCCTCCCCACAGACTATACCAAAACATTTCCTAATACAATTTGACATGACAACATGTAACTCAGTATTGTTTACAGTACTGCTTACTCCCTTATTACATAGGATTTGTTATACCTGATGTTATTACTCGGAGCGAGAGTTCGCGAGGCTATTTTATTGAAAGAGGTAAGTTAAAAGCTAAAGGCTTGAGTATTATTACAAGTAATAATATTATATTATTGATCTGTATACCCCAAAGGGTTTGGCGTGTAATATTTACTTATATTTGTTATCATGTTTTTATTAAATGAAATGTTTATTTATTTAATTTAGGGCTAATTTTTCAATCGACAGATAATTTGTATTTGTGGAATAAAATGGACGTCTGACAGATTTTGTATGGAAGAACTGTAAAAAATTCAAAATTATTCCTCGGATGAAACTATCTGGCGTTGGCAAATCAGTCTCGTATGTAGCAATTACTGTAAAACGAAAAGACTATAGTCACTACTTAGCGTGTCTTTCAAGGAGAAAAAATATAATTCACCAAAAATTAAACGTCAGTCCCTCTACAACAAACCATCTCAAAAACAGCTAAACCACTCGAGATTCGGTTTGAATTCATTACTAACGTTACTTTAAACTTCATCCCGGGGGATGGCTCGTGAGGATATTATCGCCATCCTCCTCTCATCCCCGTCATCCGAGCAGTCACGGTCTGATTGTGTTGGGGCGAGAGGATGGTGGTGTGTTAGAATGCGGCAGGAAAATAAATAGTTTTTTATTGGAAATACAAAAACTGAAAAAAACAGTAGTCATTATTATTTTTGGTAGAAGTAATACCGCTGTGCCTCAACATAACATAATAATCAGCCTATAAGTTTCCCACTGCTGGGACACAGGCCTCCTCTCAAGAGGGAATGGGCTGTAATCTACCACGCGGGCCCAGTGCGGGTAGGTAGATGCCACATGTATTCTATTTTTTTGTTCTAGGACATGCCGGTTTCCTCACTATGTTTTCCTTCACCGTTCTGAGAGCAGTGATGATGAAATTAAAAACACAAAGTAAAGTGCCTGCCAGGGTTCGAACTCACGACCTACAACTTGTCAGTCAGGGTCGATACTCGGCAACCACTGCTCCACTCTACCTAACAGATGGTTAATGATAAAACAATCTACATTAAGTAAAGAAATCAGCCATTTTGAACCGCTAAGTGAGTAGCTGGAATCGCAATCAGTACAAGATAAAACCAATAACATTATTATTATTTATTTATTATTACATTAACAGATAAACTTCTACCGTAATACGTAAACAACAGGAAATAAGATATATCTAAAAACATGATATATCCATTAAAATATTATATTGCACGACTCGGTATATTTCCTAATTACTTCAACGGACTTCTGATTTATTGAAATACCCGGTCTATCAATCATGAATTCGTTGATAGTATTTAAGACTGTGATTGTTTCATTGATGAAGAGATGGGCATTAATAGCCTAAAATTGCGTCTACGAGTGGCAATCTAACAAGCTACATCTTCCTCATAATGGCCTGATCAAAATTATGTCTAGATTTTAAGAGACTGTGACGTCTGAGTTTGTTTCAGTCTTTCTTTTCAGAATAGTTGGTTAAGAAACATCGAACTCATCTAGTTTTAAAACGTGTTTTGTTGAATCAATTTACAAAAATAAATATAATTTTCATCAAGTGACCTCCCATAAAATACCGTGACTAGAAAGCACGTTAAGAAGTCGTCGGTCCCGATTGTCATTGATCTTTGACAGTCGTTACGAGCTAAAACTTCTGACTACTCAATCAAAAGCCCGAAAGTCTGACAACCAGTCTTAACAGAAACTCAGAAAGTATCGTGTTATCCAGTAAGTTTGTGAAGGTCATACCACTACTAGGTATTCAGCTTCACTTGATTAGACTGAAAGCCGGACACATGCTGGTGAGCGAGCTCCACTCGGTCGAATAGTAAAAATTTATAATAAGCACCTTTGTAATTTAGATATCTTCTTTCTATCTCAAGAAAAATCAAAAAAAAAAAATATTGATAGTTTGCGCGATAGTGACAAAATCAAGTGTGATTAGTAACTAAGCTAAAAGTTTAAGATACCTACTTAGTATTTAAATGTAATTTGTACCTACCTAACTAATTAATAATGTACAAAAGTAATCTGTGTAAACGTCGTTGATTGTACATTTACCCATATGTCTATATACATATATTTTTTTTATTTTTTTTCCTTTTTGTACACTTGTTTGTTTTTCCCAAATAAATAAAATATTTTTTTTTATTTTTAATAAAAAAATAAAACCGACCCCAACATAGTTGGGAAAAGGGTAGACAGCGGATGAGTGGTATTTCTTACACTGTATAATAATACTTACACCAATATTTTACTGGTTATGTTTAAGTCCCATGTAACATGTGACGGCCATCAACTGCCGATCGATTCTGTAAAAATCTCACCGTGAAAAGTTAGGTGAAGTGAGCTTAGAGTGAGCTGCGGTGCGATTCTATAACCATCTCACCGTAAAAACTTAGGTGAAGTGAGCGTGGAGTGAGCTGTCATTCCCAACTAATGCTAGGATTGACACTATTAACAGCTCACTCTCTTACTCACTTCACCTAACTTTTCACGGTGAGATTTTTACAGAATCGATCAGCTGTCAATAGTGTCAATCCCTAGCATTAGTTAGAATGACAGCTCACTCCACGCTCACTTCACCTAAGTTGTCACGGTGAGATGGTTACAGAAGCGCTGGGGCTCTGTCTCGTATAGGGTCTTAGCATTATGCTGAGCGATGGCCGTTTTGCGTGAATGTGACGCATGTTTACCCCCTACTTTTTACTTTTTTTTGTGTGTTTGTTCTTTTTTTTATGCGTCATGTTTGCCGCAAATAAATGTATTTTCTTTCTTTCTAATCACACTGCTGTACACAAATCTTAACTCCGACAGCCTAATTACGGAATACACTCACAATAATCACAACCACATTACCAATTTTCATTACGTTACGAGCAGGCGACTTTTTCAAATGTAAGAAGCAATGGATATATATTTTATTCTCAAAATAAAGAATATTGTGTTCTCGAGTGCGAAAAGTTTATACGGGATCTTACGTAAGAAAAAATCCAATAAAACTTTCCTCGTCCTGTGAATCGAATATATGACCCCATCATCAACGCGGATGCGACCTATTATTATATTTAAAATAAAATAAAATGTGTATAGCCAAAATTCTTTTTTCACAAAAATTGCTTGATATAAAACCACATCTTGCACAAACCCGTCCAAACAATAGCGGTGAGAAATCCAAAGCTTTTAAATTCCATTTAGCGTATTACGACGTGATGTTATACTGTAAATATTTTGTAAACACCTCGTCACTGCACCTGGGCACGTCTGCTATTGAAAATACATAGAAATACCGGGAAAAAAACTATACTATCATATCAACAACACGCGATCTAACGAAAACGTTGGTAAGTTTTGGGTCTTCTCAAATATACATTTATACAGGATGAAATTAAATAGGTTCGACAAATTAAAATATCTAATTCAGCGTGCTAAAGTAAATTTAGAGCATGTTATTAAGGAAAGGGATGATACGTGCGCGTAGGCGAGCGATTTGCATCGTCGTCGCGCGCCCTTTCTTTCGTAGGAACGATCAAAATTAGGTAAATACCGCTAGTTCAACACGTTGCCAACTTGCTGCATGTTGTGATTGCCAATTGTTGCCAATTGCCAATGGATTGCTTATCGGGTGCGCGCTAAAATTGATAAGTACTTTAATTTTCTCATTTGCTTTGAGAATTATGAAAAAAAAACTGAATCGACGATAATCCGTGTCCACTTGAAGGCAATAACTTAGTTAGCACGATTTTTTTCAAGAATTTAGATTCGGGAAATGACAATGTATTATGATAATATAACGGTTACTGGACCTCCTATTTCGATTTGTCGCTAGTTTTCAATTTCATCCTGTATGATAGGTAGGTACGACACGTTTTAGTAATTATCACCATTTGCATCGAATAATTAGTTATACTTAGGATGGAGGTATGGACTGTGTGAAAGATGATTATGGGGTGACTACCGAGATGATGACTAATAGAGAAGTCATCACCTGCCCAGCCTATCCCCAACTATGTTGGGGTCGGCTTCCAGTCTAACCTTGTGCAGCTGAATACCAGTATTTTACATGGAGCGACTGCTTATCTGACCTCCACAACCCAGTTACTGGGTAACACGATACCCCTTGGTAATACTGGTTGTCAGACTTTCGGGCTTCTGACGACCCGTAACGACTGTCAACATCATCCACGAATGACAGCCGGGACCAACGGCTTAACGTGCTTTCTGAGGCACGGAGGGGTCTTGGTGTAATAGAAAAGTATGGAAAAAATACATGTGGCGCCGAACTCAAATAAATTGGCTTGGGCAGGAAACTGATGATGATGACCCGCCATTTAAATTATATATTCTACAGTGAAGCTTTGCATCAGAAAGCGTTCTTGTTCGATAATGATTGTATATTTGACTAGCTTTTGCCCGCGGCTTCGCTCGCGTTAAGAAGTAAATTGACAAAGTTTCATGCAAACTTCCATCCCCTATTTTATCCCCTTGGGGGTAGAATTGATCAAAATCCTTTCTTAGCGGATGCCTACCGAGATCACTATGTCATTCAGTCAGTCACTGTATATATTTAGATTACTAGCTGCGCCCCGCGGTTTCACCCGCATAAGTTTGGATCCCGTGGGAAAATTAGAATAAAAAGTTAATCCTGGTTAAAAACCATCTGTGTGCCAAATTTCATCCAAATCCGTTCTGTAGTTTTTGCGTGAAAGAGTAACAAACATCCATCCATCCATCCATCCATCCATCTATGGCGGATAAAACGGAAATTTGACACACAGATAGTTTATAACTAGGATTAACACATAGGATACTTTTTATCCCGATATTGCCGCGGGCTCGAAACTTATGCGAATGAAACCGCGGGGCGCAGCTAGTAATATTATAAACGCGAAATTTTGTGAGAATGGATGTTTGTTACTATGTTATGTCACGACATTTTATTTGATTTTGTATAAGCTTTTCTATAATTTCTAGCATTTAAATTAATTCTCTCAATTTATTATAACGGACACACACTTCCCTAAGTAGGGGTAGTAAGGAGGGGCTTGTGGCTAAGTAATAACAGCCGCACGGGTCGATCGATCAGGTTAACCTACACTTGCCACGGTTGGTCCGTGGATGGGTGACCATTTTCACATACCAAGTCCCCTCCGTGCCTCGGAAAGCACGTTAAGCCGTTGGTCCCGGCTGTCATTCGTGGATCTTTGACAGTCGTTACGGGTCGTCAGTAGCCCGAAAGTCTTACCAAGGGGTATCGTATTACCCAGTAACTGGGTTGTGGAGGTCAGATAGGCAGTCGCTTCATGTAAAATACTGGTATTCAGCTGCATCCGGTTAGACTGGAAGCCGACCCCAACATAGTTGGGCAAAGGCTAGGCAGATAATGTATGATGACACACTTCCCTAAGTGTTTGTTATTCCAGCGTATAGCACTCGTGGGTTGCTGATACTTTTTATCCCGATATTCCCACGGCATCAACACTTATGCGGGTGAAACCGCGGGACGCTGCTAGTATCATCTAAGAATAACAATCAAAAGACTTCCCAACGCCATATTAAGTTAGAATCGCATAATTTTATAATAAAGCATACCATACTAGTTTAAAATAATTGGGTCAGACATGATTAAGTTATGCAGCGAGCGAACTATTTCGGAAGTTGTTCGCTATCGAGAAATATGCGAGTTTCCTCTCACAACGAATAACTATGCACTTGAAACTGCATTCTTCGAAAACCGCGTCTTTTGGAAGCACCTTTAATAAAATCTAATATACAAAATTCTCGTGTCACAATGTTTGTTCTCATACTCCTCCGAAACGGCTTGACTGATTCTTATGAAATTTTTTATGCATATTCAGTAAGTCTAAGAATCGGCTACTATCTATTTTTCAAACCCCTAAGTGATAAGGGGTGTCCACCCTAGGGTAGGAGTAGTGTAGGAGTAGGGTTGGAGTAGGGTAGGAGTAGGGTAGGAGTAGTGTAGGAGTAGGGTAGGAGTAGGGTAGGGGGTAGGACACCACGTTAACGAAGTAGCGCCGGGCAGCTAGAAATAATTAAAATTATATGGCAAAACAACCTTTGCCGGGTCAGCTAGTTTTATATAAGTTTCAAATGGACGTTATTTCAAATTAAACAAATAATCAACTTTATTTTAATGGCAATTAAGTTGATTTCAGAGTGACTAGCACTATTGAAAAAGTTATAAAAATGTTTGAAGTTGTAGCGTAAACTGAACTTTAATGTGTGTTTACATTTTTGGCGAATATTATGTCGCAATTTTATTACTTAACTGATCTTAAAAAATAACTTCACATAATCAGCCTATAATGTTCCCACTGCTGGGACACAGGCCTCTCTGTGAGAGGGAGTGGGCCATAATCCACCACGCGGGCCCAGTGCGGGTTATATCTCACATGTCTTTCGAATTTTTGGTTCTAAGACATGCCGGTTTCCTCACGATGTTTTCCTTCACCGTTTTGAGAGCAGTGGTGATGAACTAATTTACACAAAGTAAAGCGCTTGTCTGGGTTCGAACCTACGACCTACAACTCGTAATTCGTGACCGCTACCACTGAGCCAACACTGCTAATTAAAATTAACTTAGAAGTAGTTTAATTACAAAGTAATAACTTATGCTAAGCTATGGAAACAACGAAATTCTGGACATTAAAAAATAGGAATGATCTACAGACGCCAGCACATCGAAATATATGACGGCACGGTTGGCGCATCACACTTGACCTCATGCTCAAGCTGTATAAATGGCTGACTGGACATAATTTCTATGACATTAAGGATTTCTTTGACATACATTTATAATACTTCTATTAATTTTAATTATTTAATTACTACTCACTGTTATTTTGACATCATAATTATTTTTGCATGCAAATGATACATATACTGTATAGCTAAACATGTGGACATTGTATTTAAATAAGACAGTTAAAAAAAAAAATTATACCATGTTTAAGGCAATTAATACGTATCTAATCTTATCTTATCATGCTCAGCAGTAGTAGTTGTAACCACTAGACCAACGAGGTCTTTTGGTAATATCTACTTTACCAGTAATCGAGAACAATATGGTCCAGTGATAGTAACTTACCAGTTTAAGTTCGTGGGTATTGATCTTACGCCATATATGCATTATGTGCAATTCATTTTATCGCCATTGCTCTTAAAACCCTCAAAACTATGATAGAAAACTTCGTGAGAGAAGGAAATAAAATATTTAATTGGTACAGTTATACAGTACCGTAAACAAAGAACATATTTAAATCAAATCAAATCAAAAGTCACTTTTTCAAATTAGGCCGAGAATCAGCACTTATCGAAGATCAAAATTACAAAAGACAGTCCCCCAAAACGCCCGCCCTTCACCGCTTCCTAGTGCTTTCGCTGGGAAGAAGTGGCGCAACAAACTCCCCAGCAGCACAGCTGTCTGTTCAGTTAGAAAATACATGATTGTATACAATACCAGGTACGTAAAGTAATTAACATTACAAGACACAGAAAATTAAATTAAATTAATTGAAAAAATTTAAAACTAACATAAAATTAAAACATATTATACGATCATGTGTGCCTCACGGCCGCACCAAAGGGGTCGGAAAAACCGGCTGGTTAGTGAGGACGGATGGATGGATGGATGTTTGTTTGTCTCTCTGTCTCTTTCACGCAAAAACTATTGAACGGATTTAAATGAAATTTGGCACACAGATAGTTTATAACCAGGATTAACACATAGGATACTTTTTATCCCGACATTCCCACGGGATCGAGACTTATGCGGATGAAAACGCGGGGCGCTGCTAGTTATAAATAATTTTGTAATAAAACGAACGGTTATATAGAAACAGGTATTTCAAAGCGAGTACCTGTGAGATTACCCTCCCAGAGATTAGGTCAAGTTAGCCGGAATAGGTTATGTAACAATAAGATTAAGGGAACAGCTCGACTCTGATTGTACATCTAACAGACTAGGTACTGAAGTTAATCTAGCTAGTTGTATGAAATAACTAGTTTATTTCATACCTCCGTGGTTTTGTTAGTTAATTTCGTTTTAATTGTAACTTATTTTATATGCGCCCTCTGTGAGAGGAAGTGGGCCATAATCCACCACGCGGGTCCAGTGCGGGTTGGTAGATGTCACATGTCTTAGAATTTTTGATTCTAGGACACGCTGGTTTCCTTACGATGTTTTCCTTCACCGTTTTGAGAGCAGTGATGAAATAATTTACACGAAGTAAAGTGCCTGTCCGGGTTCGAACCTATGACTCGTTAGTCGCGGCCATTACCACTGGGCCATCAATTCTCTTAATTGTTCATCATCTAGTTTCAATTTAAAGTTTTAATTTTAACCAATAAAAAAAAAACTCATTTGCAATAATATACCTAATTTAAAAATCATCATCATTTGCCTAGCCTTTTTTCCAACTATGTTGGGGTCGGCTTCCAGTCTAACCGGATGCAGCTGAATACCAGTATGTTACATGGAGCGACTGCCTATCTGACCTCCACAACCCAGTTACTAGGTAATACGATACCCCTTGGTAAGACTTTTTGGGCTTCTGACGACCCGAATAATATAATATGGGTAATTTAAAAATAACTAAAATATTTTTTTAAATATTTCATTTAGGACAAATTTTTCAATCGACAGATAATTTTATTCGTGGATTAAAATTGACGTCTGACAGCTTTTGCATGAAAGAACTGTCAAAAATTATTCCTCGCATAAAATTATGTGGCGTTGGAAAAACCAGCCCTTAAAAATAAATAAAATATTTTTTAAACATTTCATCTGATTAATTCTGATCTCCGTGGTGGTTGAACCACCATTTTTTTTTTTGTTTTTAAATGCCACAGGGCATTTTAAGCCGTGCACCATGAAGTACGATACAAAAGTATAAATATTAATAATATTATGTTAAATCCGTCACGATGAGGGGTAACCAGCGAGTGAGGTAGTGAGACAAATCTTATTCTTATTGTATCGCGGGTAGGGTGGAGGGGACTGTTGTTGTCTGAGTGTTTAATATATTTGTTTTGATTTATGAACGTTTTTTCTAAAGGTTGAACCAATTATCGAACATAAAACCAGAACAAGAGCATTATTTTTTTATTTATTTACATGATAGTGGCGCCGATTCCTTTGTTCACAAACTTAACTAAATTTAAGTTCACTGCATCTTTTTCTTTCTATTTAATTAATAAAAGGATAGAAGATAAACATTAGTTTAGTCCTGTCAAATTAGTCAGCGCCTGAAGTAAATTGACGTATTTTTAGTAGCTAACTTTTAAATCACGTCTAAATTATTGTATATGGAATATCTTAATTTGATAGGACTAAACTAATATTTATCTTCTGTCCTTTTTTTTTCGTTAGCACACAAATATACAAAGGCGCACTTAATGCCGTAGGCATTTTGTACCAGTCAACCTTGGCGTGATACAGATACAAACAGTGGTAGGTGCTATTGTGATTATTTTCTTGATATTCTTGACATTTTAGTAGGGATAGAACAACGAAAGGATGCTCTATCCTTAGACAAAAATAATTTGATTAATTGGGGATACAATGAGCATTCGCTCGTTTGGTCTAAACCGACCTGAACAGCCGATCAATTCTGTAAAAATCTCACCGTGAACTTGGGTGAAGTGAGCTGTCATTTTCCCTGATGCAAGCGATTTATACTATTGACAGCTCGCTTCAGGCTCACTTTATCTAAATTTTCACGGTGAGATTTTTGCAGAATACACCGTCTGGAATTTTTAGTTGTTTAATTTACTGCACCCTCAAGACGCAAAAGAAATATAAATTTATGTTCTGTAATAAAAGATTCGTTCTGTATTTTTTAGTTATCTATGAGGCAGACACATTGCGCCGAACTTTCGTGAGCATCAACAGTCGTCCGTCGGGAGGCATCTTGCCGATTCCAAAACTGTATTATGTATTATTGAATAGCTGATATATACATTTTTAGATATAATGTTCGTACTTAACGCAAACATTTTTTAATTTACTAAGTCAAAAATTGTCCACTACGCTTTGGAATGGGCACCTAGTTGCGTGGTGGTTCTGACTCGAAACTCAAAGCATTTATTTCAATTACAAACCATTTACAGGCAATTTTGAATTGTCTAAATTAAATAGTCGGTCAGTTAGGCAGAAAGTTGAAGCTAGTTGCCCATTCCAAAACGTAGACATCTATCTATGGAGAAGAACGGGCAAGAAACTCCAAGGACACTCTTTTAAATCTAGATATTATTACAAAATCTTGGGTACAGACGCCAGCACATAAAGCTACAATCTGTCAAATTTCTTTAATAGATTTTTAACTTTATTGTTAAATCATTAAGGTTCAAAGTTCATTGGGAAAATTTGACAGTTTCGGGTAGGTTGATCTGCTGGCATCTGTACATCATGACTGACCGACTCCTTGACAGTTCAGTCTGTCAATAGTTTAATTGAAAAAAAAATGCTTTGACTTTATATTTGACTCGTTTTCACATAAAAAAGACATCATAGTCAGCGAGCCAGTTAAAAAAATATTTACCAAACCAAACCACCAAATATAATAAAAAGCTGTCTAGCAATTATGTGTGTGCGTATTTATAATAAAATAACAAACAATCTCAAATGATTAAATGTAAGATTATTTATAAACAAATTATACAAATGGCTAAATGAATGTATTTTTTATAGTTTAGAAGAATTTATGGATAAAAAATATTGACATTATATTCTAACATTAATGTACTTACATAATTTTAATTACCCTATAACATAAAATTTTTGCATGCTATGTTTTACCTTAGCTAAACATGTTTGTGCCACTCTGACCTACGCTTAACACCATGGTATACCATGTTTTACGTAAATAAATTATTTTATTATTATTAAATGTGTTACGACCGACAACAGTACCGCCTACCCTATAATAATGAGATTCGCTTGTAAACATCTGCTGGAGATAGGATTAAAATATTATTCCGCCTGGACTACCGCGCCTTTTGAGAATCACTAATTTGTCTTTTGTTTGATTTCGCGTCTTTATAGCCGGTTATACGAAAGGGGGTAAGCAGGAGTGCAAGAAAAGGCTCTTTATGTTAGTGAATAACATGAGAAAAAATGGATGCGCCCACGACTTTTTCTTTTCCTCTCGTGTGACGTTTTAGAACGAACAATATGAAGGTCATGCCATGGTAAAACTATGGCTAGTCAGCAAAATGGGTGAGCTGGAAGGAATCGCTAATTTCTGACAGTGTGAGTAGTTTGAGAGAGCAGTGGTGACCCAGTGGTGGTGGCCGCGACTTACGAGTTGTAGGTCGTAGGTTCGGACCCGACAGGCGCATTACTTTGAATAAATTATTTCATCACCACTGCTCTCAAAACGGTGAAGGAAAATATTGTGAGGAAACCGGCATGTCCTAGAACCAAAAAAATCGAAGATATTATGTGACATCTACCAACCCGCACTGGGCTTGCGTCGTGGATTTCAGCCCATTCCCTCTCACCGAGAGGAGGCTTGTGTCCCAGCAGTGGGAACATTATGCTTATGCTATCTTATATATCTCTAAGATTATATTTTATTCAATTTAATCAGTTGTTGTATTAATAATTATAATTTTATTAAGCATCTGAAACGGTAATATAAGTATTATATTAATAATAAGTAATAAGTATTTGTATAAGTATTTGTGTATGTCGGAAGCGTTGGGCATCAATGTTATTGAC
The DNA here is from genome assembly GCA_949629185.1 of Apamea crenata. Classification (NCBI taxonomy): domain Eukaryota; kingdom Metazoa; phylum Arthropoda; class Insecta; order Lepidoptera; family Noctuidae; genus Apamea; species Apamea crenata. The sequence goes on from OX451379.1 coordinate 1,350,114, forward strand.
ATGAAGCAATCGTTGAAGGAGCGCTTCTTTGGCCGCCTGAAAAAAGTATTTAATAGTCTTTTATCAGGCGGAAACAAGGTGCGCGCCTTCAACGGTTGGGTCACGCCGTTTTGATGTACTCTTTCGGCATACTCAAATGGACTCAGACCGAACTACCACGGTCATCGGTAATGAGGCTGTATGTCCTGCGAAATTGTGGAAGGTCGAGGCTTAAACGCTAAGAACCACCACAATCGCTAGATAAGCAGACTCAGGGAATATTTCCTAGAAACCGACGTGGGGATGCATCGAGATGTAGTCGTGGTGGACAAGGGCCTCACCCCGCTTTCCTTGGGTAAAGAGAACTGGCGCAAATCAGTAGTGCTCGACACTAATGAACGCATGGAGGTATGGCAGAGTAAGGAGCTTCACGGACGCTTCTTCCGGGCCCTACATGGGCCCGATCTTGATCTACTAGCGTCCGTAGCCTGGCTGCGTTTCGGAGAAACCGAAGGTTTTGTCTGTGCAATTATATACGAAGTTATGATGACGAACAATTACCGGAGATTTATTATTAAAGACGGCACGGTTGACATCTATCGGGCATGCCACCGGCCGGGGGAATCAATCAGGCATCCGGGTGTTCTCGTCTAGCTAACGGAGAGTACTTGCATAGACACAACCTTGTAGCCAGGATAATCCATCAGCAACTTGCTCTGAAATTCGGCCTTGTGGAATCTGAGGTGCCGTACTACAGGTATGTGCCCGACCCAGTTCTCGAAAATGGACATATCACATTGTACTAGGATTGATCCATCATCACTGACAGGACTATTGTTGCCAATAAGCCTGATATAGTGGTGGTGGACCGATCAGAGCGGCGCACAATGATTGTTGACATAACTGTTCCGCATGATGAGAACCTCGTGAAAGCCGAGAAAGATTTTTTTTATTGACAATGGGCTCACTCTTAACCTCAACCCAGCCCAGAGGCAGGGATGAGATCTACGGTGGAACGAGCTTGCCCAGAAGGAGCCTATTCACTCTCGCCCTGAAGAGATTAGGGTTGTATGAACTCGGGAATGCAGACGCAGGCAGACAATTCCACTCCTTTGCTGTGCGCATCAGAAAAGATGAAGATAAACAAATCAAGTATCTTCACATGGCTCGCGAGGTTGTCAACATGTGGGATGTGGACTCAGCGATCATTGTGCCGATCGTCGTGACAGCCATAGCCAAGAGATTGACCAACACCTGAGGAGGCTCTCGTTGGGCAGCTGGATCAAGCGCTTGATTCAGATAGAAAGCAGTACTTCTGGCTTCTGGACACGGCTCGCATTGTCAGGAGGTTTCTCTCTCTGGAGCCCTGACCGCCGCCGGTAGCTTGGACCCTGTTCCCGATACCGGTGAGCTACCATTTTTTATATTTTTAAATGTTTTTATACTTTTTATATTCTAATATTTAAAAATATAATTTGTATAGTTTAAACGTAAATAAAGGAGAAAATTATAATTTCATCGTCTAATATTGTTGTTTCGGCCAACCAAGCATTACATAAGATTGTCTTTAATTAGTAAATCAGCTATCAGCAGATTTAACTTGATCCTTCACGACATTTACATCTCTGAGGAAAGAAAAACAAGAACATTCGCATTTTTTGATCTCCAAAGCAAGTAAGAAGTGGCTCCATCTAGTAGCGAGTAGCAAACTTAATTTCCCAAAATATTTTCATGATAAGAAAAAATCGTATTTTTGGCGTTGCAAATATCATTACATTCCCAAATAAACCCTGAAAAAAATAGTAGCAATGATTAAATAACTAATAATAAGATCGACTTCCAATCTTAATAGTGACGTTCATTTTAACATTTAGACAGCTAGCGACATCTAGTGAAGATATCTCTGCCTGAACCTTCAACCCTCTTCTCATAAAGGGATGAACTGTATTCATGCTACCAACTTTACTGGTAATTATCATCGCATTGAGCTGCACGATACTGACAAATGCGTGCACTGACTGGTTCACTCAAATCTGTGTGGTTCTTTCCTCAAAATACACTACTTCTTATCCTCTTTACATGTGCTCGGACGGGCACAAGTTAGTTGTACTACCTCAGGTTGCGAAAATTTATCTTAGCATTAATGGTAGTAGATTTTAATATTTACGTGCTAGTTCTTACCATCAACACGCTAAGAAGGATATTGATCATCAAACTGATTACAATATTGTTATTGTTGTTGATAATCTATATTACAAATATTTGTATCGCCTACAGGTTGTTGTTCCGGGTCTGGCTGTTTGTGTATGTAATGTTTGTAAACGCACCCACGATACAGGAGTAATTCCTAGACCAACGTTTCAAAAAAAAAAAAACTTATATATAATTATTACAATTAATCCCTATTTCCCTTGGTCACGCCATAACTTGAGAACAACTTTACCGAATTCTTCCATCTTATTTTTTTTAAGTTTTCTAATAGGTAGGTACTTTGTAGAAGGTTCTTACGGAAAAAAATAAATCAAGAAAGTTTCGCAGAAAATTAGAAAATTTAAGAATTACGCTTTTACGCTAAATCAGCTGAACGGATTTAGATGAAATTTAACACATAGGTAGACCATGATCTGGAGAAGGACATAGGCTACTTTTCATCCTGGATCGCAGACGAAGTCGCGGGCAACAGCTAGTAATTGTTAAGAACACTAATCAATGATCGCGAATCAGTTTGCTAAACATGGTGGCGATTACATCACGGTTGTAGAACCTACCTACATAACACCACGCCTATATTCCCCGAAGGGTTCGGCAGAGGTGTACCAATTATAGTTATATCCAAATTTCACCAGTTATGTTTCAGTCCCATTCAATAGCGGGCGAGCATATTATCATCTACTGGACACAAATCCAGGCTCCAAGCAGGCGTGGTCCGAAGGGGGAGGTCGTGGGGGTCATAACCTCCACTCCCCCCCCAAATCATTCAAGCTGTCGAGAGTCTGCATGATTTACTTGCCTTACCAACTTGCTACGAGTACTTGGTGCCCCCAAATTCTTGGGCTGCGACCGCGCCTGGCCGGGCTGCTACTGAGGAATCACTGAAGGAAGAACCCAATATCATTTGGCCCGACCTGGGAATACATTCAATGAGCTCATGCTCAAAGAGGCAATTTCTCAGTGGAGGTTGTGGCCATTTAAATTTACTGGAATTACGCTAAAGGTCAACATCGTGAAGAAAGTCATCATCTGCCTAGCCTTTTCCCAACTATATTGGGGTCAGCTTCCAGTCTAACCGGAAGCAGCAGAACAGTATTTAACATGGAGTGACTGCCTATGTTACCTCCACATCCCAGTTATTGGGTAGTCCCTCATGGTAAGACATATGTCAGACTTTCAGGCTTCTGACCACCCGTAACGACTGTGAAAGATCCACGAATGACAGCCGGGATAAGAATTCAAAGTGTGACTTACAATAATATTATATCAGGTTAGACTGGAAGCCGACCCAAACATATTATTTGGAAAAAGGCAGATGATGGTGATAATGAATATTATAAGTACCTACCTAGTTGAAATCGCAACACTCTCGAGTATTGGCAATGACAAAAAAAACTCACACCTATTTCGTAAGTAGGTAGGCAGAAACTATAAACAAAACGCCACGAGCGCTGTAGGCCAATTCCCGTAATTAAAAACGTTCGAATTCTAGTCTTATCTCATTTCAGATAATCAGTGTTCAAAACTTGTCAAAAAGATATTTTTGACTGATTGATAGGTACTGAGATTATAATACGAACATTCTCAAAAATACTTCTTGTTTTTTTGTCCTCGTTCAGACCACTAACGCCATCTCTACCCAAAAAAATAACAAAGACTACAACAAGGTATTTGAAGTTAGAGCCAAGCCTATAAGAAAAGATGGCGATTGTATAGTCTACCCAACATCAATTCCTGCGTAGTTCTAGCACCCCACCAGAGATGGCGCTTTCAGTAAAAGTTAGCGTCTGTATTAAGTCTACCCAACACCAATTCCTTCTTAGTTATGATACCTCTCCAGAGATGGCGCTGATAACAATATCAGGAAGACAAATGACTGTGGTGATTAATGCCCATGAGAAGAAACTTTTTGTTTACCATTTAGTACAATGTATCCACTTGATGTGGACACCGCTGCTAATAGACATCAGCAATCATCTTCATTTCAGCGGAGAGACGTCCACTACTGGACATAAGCCTCCCCCAAGCACCTCCACTCCGACCGGTTCTGTCCGTCTCGCATCCAACGGGTTCCTGCGGCCTTCACCAGGTCGTCGGTTCACCTTATGGGAGGCCAATGGCCAGGGACATCAGCAATAGCAATAAAGCAAGAAAGAAAATACATTTATTTAGCACAGACTATAAGGCACACAGTATAATATAAATACAGCCTACGTCAGATAAAAACCACAAACAAAAATCTAATAAAAACAGTGAAAATTCCGATGTAAGTTTACAGGAAAGTGTGCCTCACGGCTGCGCCAAAAAGGCAGAGGTTCCTTTGGTGCTATGCCGTCAAAATCAAAATCACAATCAAAAATATTTTATTTCACTTATACCGACATAGGCACTTGTGAAACGTCACAAGCTATGTGCACGGTTCCAATTGGTCGTTTCCTATTGAGAAGAGCCGGCAAGAAACTCAACGGTTTCTCTGTTAAGAATAATTGGTTTTTACAATAATTCTAAATTACAGTGTTAATCAACCAAAAACAACAAAATAGTATAATCCACGGATTACCTATACTATTTTGTTGACCTTTTTTTGTGAAAGGCCTTGTAGACTCGCGAGTCTACAAGGCCTTTCACAAAAAAAGTCAAGGTCATATTCCTTTAACTTCTTTAATATGTATAAATATTTCTAATATAGCTCTTTTGTAATTCCTTTTTAGCTGGGTTTTATTCTAAGGATTTAATTTTAGAGTTACTCGTAGTTAGATTTAGAAATTTAAATTTACTGGTGGTAATGGTTTTTTTGTTAGGTCTTTCACAAAATAGAAGAAAATCCATATTATTATAAAAGATAAATAAAATAGGTACCTACCTACGGTCACCAAAGGAGATTAGTAACCAGGATCGTTGGATATATTTGAAGTTTAGTAAAAAACCGATGGATGTTTTTGAATAAAATTTAATTTAATTAATAGAATAGAAAACTTTTATTTCAGACAGGAGTCCATAAGGTTAGTAACAATTTTACTTAACTTCTAGTGTTAGTAGGTTACAGACACAAATCTACATACAATTAAATTCAGCGTGGAGCTGCATCCACCTCCGCAACATCGGGGAATCCCACCGATCTGCGAACACACTGAGAATACTGTTAGTGCAGTGGTAGTGGTAGTAATTAATAGAAAACAAACAGATAATATATCAAATTAAATAACATTCGAAGAGATCCACGAATGACAGCCGGGATTAACGGCTTAACTTTCCGAGGAGGGGTCTTGGTATGTGAAGATGGTCACCTATGCACGGACCAACCGCGGCAAGCGTAGCTTAACCTGATCGATCGACCCGTGCGGCTGTTATTACTTAGCCACAAGCCCCTCAACGAATTAAAAACTATGAGACTAAAACTTACAAACTAACCTATCGACAACTAATAACTACGTGGCTCAACACATGTTGGCACGTGCCTCTGCACCTAGTGCCTAATAAAAGGACTGTTCACCTTGTCAAACAATGTCTTTAGGATGCTGTTGGAGCTTCCGTGCAACCTACCCATTATTGACGCCACCCCCTGTCTCATTATGTCATGAAAATCATCAATCTTTCGCAAACATCTGCGAAGCGCTACGAAAGCGCGGAAGCCCCAACAACATCCCAAATCCACTATTATACTGAACGCGTAGGAACGTTGTAGGCCCTCTGCATATACTTCACCCACAAGCTGCACGTGTAGGTTTGGCAGTAGGCCTTGAAAAGATACACCTTCACCTCCCCACTACAGCGTGCAAACCTGCGGTCTAACATTATTGCACCGAACCGCCAACGCCTTACGCTATGTCCAAATCAGCATCATCACATAACTCCTCCGTGACCACGTCCTAGGTACTTCACCTGATCAATACGCTGCAATTGTGCTATAAGTGGAACACCGCTTATAGTCACTGGAGAAACGTTATCTAATGATTATGATGCTATGGCAAACCACGATTTTTGATTTCTTGACGTTGTATACCCATGCGTCGCCGCATAGGATTCATATACAGGTAGCAATTTCCGGAGTGCACTGATGGATGGGCCTAGTTACAAGGAAAACCCCTTTAGAAACAACAGTCATCTAACTATGGTTATAGACCAGGGGGCCTAAAAAGGTGGCCTTTTTAGGCCCCCTGGTTTAAGCAATACTTCTAAAAGCTATTTCCTGAATCAGATCATTAGCAATTACTCTAATTTTCGTTAAATGGTTACACATAATAGTTTAATCACCTACAATTCATTTCATATCAATCATATTTGGTGTAAACATTGGTGGACATTTTACAAATTCCCATACAAAACGGTGTCATGGTATGGGCATGTGTTACGGAGGAATGAGGAAAAGGTCGTGAGGGAACTTTTGTGTATAAATGACTATAAGAGTAGGGGAAGACCAAAGAAACGATGGATGGACTGAGTGAATGATGTTAGGGTCAGAAAGGGGGTGACTGTCGAGATGGCGGCTAATAGAGGAGTATGGAAGACAAAGACATGCGCCGATCTCAAATAAATTGATATAAGGACAGGTGAATGATGAGTCATCTAGCTATTAGACACGTCAGGAGTTCAGGACATATCTAGATAAGTACAAAGAACACTAAGTATGTACTTATAATTGTTAGTATTACAAACATGATAGTAAGTATAAAGGAATTTCCAGATAGCGAAGTATTTCACGAAATTAGATTATAGTAGGCATACCTACTTTTACAGACAATACTTTATTGTTTTCCTTGTTTTGTATATTTTTGGCATTGAACACCGGAATGAGGGATTAGGAACGACGGAATTAAAACGATACGCTATTTATCAGTATGGAAACTAGACTAAACTGGTTAGGTACAGACGCCAGCACATCAAGCTACTACAATCTGTCAAATTTCTTTAATAGATTTTCAACTTTAGCGCTAAAGCATTATGGTTTAAGGTTGGTTGGGAAAATTCGACAGTTTCGGGTAGCTTGACCTGCTGGCGTTTGTACTTTTACGCACATCATGTTTTTGTAGGTATCATAATATTTTTAACACAACAATTTCCTCAAGGATGTTTTGGCGCTTAAATAAGAAAGAAAGAAAGAAAGAAAAAGTATTTATTGCTAAATGACATTGACAGGCTGTAATCTGCTATCGTACGGTGAATAGCCGTATAAATTACCTTTATATCATCGAACCATTAATATCAAAATGAATATTCTGTCCATTAAATACGAAAATATTACAAAAAAAAATTAAAAAATTTCAAAAATTAGTCATGCGCCCGGATATATTTATTTGAATTTTTTATCCGTTATTTTTACATCTAGTTTTCATTTGTTTACTTATTTTTCCAATTATGTAGTGTTTAGTGTATTTTGAGTAAATTACAGTTTTGTCTAAAATGTGGTTTGAAACACTGTCGATGGACTTCACTTGATTGAACTCTTATGATAATTCGTTTTCAATCGACGGATCATTTTTATTCGTGGAATAAAATTGACTCTTGACTCTAAAAATACCTAATTTTATTAATTAATTAAATATGTATATTATTATATTTTTTTAAGAATGCTTTTCCCTTTCATTTTAGTAAAAACCTAATGATATTATACAAGGACTTCAAAAAAGACTGCGACCTCTGAGTTTGTTTCGACCTTTGTTCTCAGACTAGTCGTAGTCAGATAGGAAACGCCGACCTCTACAAATCTACTTACAAAATAAAATAATTTATTATCCCTAAGTAGAAAAGCCTTGAAGTTATGGCTTTTCTGTTTACAATAATTGGCCTTAATTGAAATATTACGCCTTTTGACGACACGAACCACGCGCTGTTACAGTTATGTTGTTACGAGTTTTCATCTTTGTATTAAGTAATGATATACAAAGATGAATAGCCGTAACAAGTATAACGGCTTTTGATTGTAGGATATCGATATACTTCTGTAAGTAGATTTTACACGTCAAACATATTTTAAAAACAAGATGAGGTCGGCGTTTACTATATGACTAGTCTGAGAAGAAAGGGCGAATCAAACTCAGAGGTCACACAGTCTCTTTTGTGTGGAGTGTAGACCGCGTATCGGCAAGCGTAGTGTGGGACGCCCCCCAGCTAGATGGACGGACGACCATAAGGTGGCTGGGACAGACTGGATGCGCAAGGCGGAGGACAGGGTGTTATGGCGCAGCCTGGTGGACTGCGATTGGCTGAGTTGATTGGCCCAAAACTGGGCCACTTCCATGGCGTCGACGCAGTTAGGCAAATATTGATGTCATCGGGGACTCCCTACTGTTCTGACATTATTAGTTAGATAAAAAAAAACATTATTATCAAAACAACTCTTCGAAAATGACTTTGATTAGCGCATTAAAGTTATGATAAGTATTTTTATCGTTCATGTCTGCAAAAATATTTTGCAATAAAAATTCAGCCGTCCCATATATACGCTTAGGTCGAGTGGGTATTGAAATTTTCTATGGGACAGTTGATAAATTTTTCGCGATTACGATATTGGTCCCTGGAGAAATTTGATCAGTATGATGGTCCGGACCACACCCTTCAATTTGGCTGGTCTTTGAAAATAAACCCTGTATAACTCATCACCATTCTCCTGCCTCCTCTCAATTTATTTGAGGTCGGCGCAACATGTCTTTTTCTTCCATACTCCTCTATTAGCCGCCATCTCGACAGTCACCCCCTTTCTAACCATATCATTATTCACTCAGTCCATCCATCGTTTCTTTAGTCTTCCACTACTCTTATAGCCATCGACATTCTTACTCAAATCTTTCCTCGCGGCATTTTCCTCATTCCTCCGTAACACATGCCCATACCATGACAACCGGTTTCCACACAACTTTTCAGTTACCGGTGTCACTTTCAGACTTCTTCTTATTTTATCCATTCGTGTAACACCACACATCCCTCTCAGCATTCTCACCTCAGCTGCATGCAATTGCCTTTCATTCATCCCTTTTGTTGCCCAACATTCTGATCCATACAAGACAGCAGGTCTAACCATGGTTTTGTATATCTTCCCCTTAAGTTTAAGGGAAATGCGGGAGTCTCAGATTGTTCCCGTGACCTGCCGCCATTTCATCCATCCAGTATTCATTCTGTACTTAACCGTCCGATCTACTTCGCCATCGCTTTGCACGAGTGAACGAGATACTGAAAGTCGGAGCAGACTGGGAGAAGCGCGCCATCAAGCACTATGGCTCTAGAACTGGAGAGTCCGCCGAAATCGCAGAACATAATTATGTTCAGTTTTGGTTCTGCTGATTTTCAAGCCAACATCTTCCAGCTTCTGTTGCAAATTCTCCAATCTTCTTCACAATGAACAATGTCATCGGCAAACAGCATCCACCAGCAAACCCTGTAAAACTCAGAGTAATAATTAGTTTTTGTTATAACCGTATCGCTTCACTCTATCAAAAGATAGTAAATTATGTTAACAATATTGAAAAATGTCTATGTTTAAAAAAAAGTAATGATACATGATTATAATGTTATAAAAATTGCTATCTATTGGTGGTTGCTTAGTGGCGCTTAAATAATTTCAAATAAAAAGTGGGTGATAATGTAAGATAGTAATTATTGATGTAGTGTTCTGAGTGATAAAGAGCAATGTAAGATAACTATTTATTAGTTTAAATCAAATTTACAACTTTTTTTTAATCAAATTGGGTTTGTAGAGGTATGAGGAACGGTGTGTAAAGTTCATTCATTCAAATTCATAGAAAAGAGGGATCCTTTGACCAGACGAGTGTCGTGTCTGCTGTGCAACTGGCCGGCAATTGATGTCGGGGCGTTGTATAATTAATGCTAGTGGCGCGGTAAACTTTGCTTGCGCGATGCAGGATTTTGCTTGACGTCTGTATGATGCGCAGTTCGCATGTGGCGGTGTAGATGCTACAGGCTTGTATGCAGTGCGAGTTTCGAGTTAACCACTGTAATTGATAGATGGCGTTGAGCAAATGTCGCCATTTTCTGATTCACGGTGTTAAGATTTTCCGCAGAAGATGAAACTCATTCGTGTAATATTGATTTTAAGTTGCTTTAATAAACGGAAATAAAGTATTTTCATAGTTTCTGTTCTGGAGTTCTAGACTCTGGACCAGGATCTGATAACTAATAACAGCCGCACGGGTCAATCCATCAAGTTAAGCTACGATTGCCGCGATTGGTCCGTGGACAGGTGACCATCTTTACATATCAAGACCCCCCTCGTACTTAGGAAAGCACGTTAAGCCGTTGGTCCCGACTGTCATTTGTGGATCTTTGGCAGTCGTTACGGGTCGTCAGAAGCCTGAAAGTCTGACAACCAGTCTTACCAAGGGGTATCTTATTACCCAGTAACTGGGTTGTGGATGTCAAATAGGCAGTTTGCCTCATATGAAATACTGGTATTTAGCTGCAGCTGGTTAGACTGGAAGCCGACCCCAACATAGTTGGGAAAAGGCTAGGCAGATGATGAATCGGACCCCTTAGAAGTACTTACTGAAAGTTGGTATTTCCACCTCACCAATCAGCAGCATGCTCGTCCACGACTTTGAGTGTAGCGTCTCCGATCTTCATGAGAGTGGGTGTTACATGGGCATTTGACATGACCTTCGTTTTGTCCATGTTCATCACTCTTTCGGAGGCTCTACTGAGGTCATCGATCATTGTACTGAGGTCCTCCACAGTCGCAGCCATGACTGCTATATCGTCATACATAGCCCAAAGAATTACTAAACTTAAGTGGTAGAGGGCAGAGCACATTGGTCGCGGAACAGATGGCCGATGAGGCCGAAAGGTCCTGGAGTGGCGACCGCGTACCGGAAGACGTAGCGTTGGAAGGCCTCCAACAAGGTGGACTGATGACCTTGTGAAGGCCGCAGGAATCCGCTAGATGCATAGAACCGGTCGAAGTGGAGATGCTTGGGAGAGGCAGTGGACGTCTTTCGGCTCAAATGTTGATGTTGAAACGACAGAAGTTTAGCACGATATCTACTAGTATCTCTAAGTTAGTGCCCATCGTCACAGATTAACGATTGTTAATCTTAATTAATTGTTCGATCTTATCATTCAAATCTACTTGTGTGCTACCGACCGATATGTATCTGATATGGAATATTTTATATTCCGTCACGCCATACTAATTAATAGTATTAGGCATTTTTTTTATAAAATAGGAACAATTTAACCATTGCGCCAACTGTAACCATGAATTCAGCACGTAATTCTGAAAAAAAAATTGCAAAGGTATTGCACTTTTGTCAGCAGATTTTTTTTTTTTTTGATAACTGTCATACATTTTGTTAGAAGCAGCTTACAAGGCGTGTGCCCAATGGGTTTCCGAAAAAAAAGACGAACTTCCATACTTCATTAATTTTATTTTTTACCAGCTGCGCCCCGCTGTTTCACCCGCTTAAGTTTCGATCCCGTGGAAATATCGGGATAAAAAGTATCCTATATGTTAATCCTGGTTATAAACCATCTGTGTGCCATATTTTATCCAAATCCGTTCAGTAGTTTTTGCGTGAAAGAGTAACAAACATCCATCCATCCATCCATACAAAATTTCACGTTTATAATATTATACAGGATGGCATGACATCGACGCGCAAACTGTAACCATGGAATCAGCACATGGGTTTAGACCCCATAGCGTCGAAATTTTTCTTCGGTTATTAAAGTAAAGTGTGCCGTAATTATTTATAACATTATAATCACACTAAAAACTAACTAACGCACACGAAGTGTCTGCGTCGTAACGTGTTTCGCTGACTGGTGTCATGAAGCCGGCCACGAAACCGGCGGTACACCACACCCTTCGGCCAGAACTCTTCCTTGAGGAACTTCTCGAGGTTATGTGTCGGAACACGCACCACGAACGACTTGAAGTTCGTGTTGTGACGCGACTCCAACTTCTATTTTATTTATTTATTACTGTAATTGCCCGTGACATCACAGCGGGCCCTATCAGAATACCAGCGCTGCGACATTTATTTTTTAAATGTCGAAGCATCATGCTGAGGTAGGAGCCTTTTGGCCTCGTAATAGGACTTTCTGTTTCATTTTTCCTTTTGTTACTTTTTTATATGATTTGTTTTATTTTTAACTGTGTTTAGTTTAGTTTATGATCGTGTACGAGTCGCAATAAATACTTTTTCTTTCTTCTTTGTTTCTTTCCGAGGCACGGAGCAGTCGCGATGTGTAATGTATGGTCACCAATCCACGAAACGACCGCTAGCGTAACCTTCATTCGACCCCTGCGGCTGTTATCATTTTCCACGAGCCCCTCCCATACCTCCTCCACCCCCGTCTCTTAACGAATCGTGACCAAGGAATCGTAGGTAATTATAACAAAAGATTTTTTCAACAGATTAATATAATTTAAATTCTCACTGTGCAATCAAACATGGGTACTGCAGTTGAATCATTAGGTGCATCTTGCGATCTTTCTGATAATATTATTAAATAATTACTGTGATAACATGTACATGAATTTACACCTGTTTAATTACCCTACCAAGATTACCCTAACAAGGTTTGTTTTTTAGGGAAAAACCTATTTTAAAACTGTTTCGAAAGTCTGTATCAAGATTTAATTTCCTTGCATTTTTGGAACCGATTTCTGAAACTATTTGTTTTTGTTTTGTTTGTTTTTTTTTAAATGCCCCACACTAGGAGTTCTCCTGTATCGTGGATGCATTTAGAAACATATAAACTCACATACACAAACACATGTACCACTGGGTCACCAGCGATCTCTATCTCTCTTCACAATTCAGTCACAATGACTGGTGCTCTCTCTGCAATACACAAAGCAATTTCCTTATAGAACCACGGTTCAAAATTATTACTATTTTAAGGGTTCCGTACACAAAGGGTAAAAACGGAACCCTATTACTAAGACTTCGCTGTCTGTCCGTCCGTCTGTCCGTCGGTCTGTCCGTCTGTCTGTCACCAGCCTGTATCTCAAGCTCCGCGATAGCTAGACAGTTGAAATTTTCACAAATTATTTTATTATATTATTATTTTTTAGTATTTCTGTTGCCGCTATACCAACTAATACTAAAAAACAATAAAAATATTTAAGGGGGGCTCCCATACATCAAACGCGACTTTTTTGCCCTTTTTTGCTCGATATCAATAATGGCAACAGGTAGGCACTTGAAATATTCACAAAATACTCAGTTGTATTTTTACTTTAATAATAAAATTAAAATTAAAATAAATATTTAAGGGGGGCTCCCATACAATAGACGTAATTTTTATAGATAATGGTACGGAACCCTTCGTGCGCGAGTTCGACTCGCACTTGGCCGGTTTTTTTCTTTCATAGTATTAGAGTCTATCATTTCACAGAATTTGTAAGTACCGAAATCCGCTGACATAAGGAAATAAAATATAAATACTATTTTAATACAATGTTTACAATCTTTAGAATTGAAATTATTAAACGTTTTAATTGTAGACAGAGGTTGAGGTTCCGTATGTTATTTTATTTGTTTAATGCACAATACTCACAACCATAATTACACGCAAGGCTTATACTAGTGAGCACATGACCCTACCCATCCATTACCCATACCCACCCCTTTACCCTATACCCATTTTATGGGTATACCTGATTTATTTATAAATTAAGTCCGAGACACTCGCTCAGAGACAAATTTAAAGAGATTAATGTTATGACTGTGCTCGCTTCTGCGAGCAATGTGGCAGATGGCCGATGGGGCTGAAAAGTTCTGGAGTGGCGACCGCGTACCGGAAGACGTAGCGTTGGAAGGCCTCCCACAAAGTGGACCGACGACCTTGTTGAAGCCGCAGGAACTCGTTCGATGCGAGAAGCACGGAACCGGTCGAAGTGGAGGTACTTGGTCCCGCCTATGTCCAGTAGTGGACGTCTTTCGGCTGAAATGATGATGACGAGAACTGATCCTTAGCAGCTTTAAATAGAGAGAAGGGAAAAGAGAGTAGGGGGGGCTTTGCCCTGCAGTGGGACAGGCTTTTAAAATATAATTATATTATATTATATAATTATATATTATTATTATAATTATATAATATAATTATATTTTAAAATATAATAAAGGCAATCTAAAGAATAATATATAAGGAAGGAAGCTATCTGTAATAATGCAGTGCGAGTGCTTCTGATAAGACCATGCCCCGCTTCTTGGAGTATTTTAAGTGGCACTTGCACTTTTGAAGAACTAAAGAATACCACTGATTCCGCAATCAACGTAGCCACCTACTGGGCTCAAACAATTTTAATACTCCTCCAGACTAAATTTCGGCCACGGCGACCAATTCTGCGGAGACCATCAGCCTTCGGCGCGGGAGATATTATAGTGCACAAGTGTGTGCGCAGACACAGGTGCATTCTTTCTTCTCTTACTCTCATTGTCTGATGGGATGGCAAACCGACGCGACCGCAGAGAGATCAGGAGTTCAGGAGTAGGATCAATGGCATAACGTGCTTTACGAGGCATCAAACTCCGGGCTTGTTACTAAGAAATTCCCAGTGGGACAACCCAATAACACGCCCGACCCGGAAATCGAACCCAGGACCCGCTCAGCAGTCGCGTTTGCGACCAGGAGACCAGCAAGGCAGTCAGACAACATAATAAAAATCGCACAAAAAAAAATGTGTTTTAACTGACTTCAAAAAAGGAGGAGGTTCTCAATTCAGATATTTATATAAACATCCGCATCCTAATTGAGAGCCTCCTCCTTTTTTGAAGCCGGTTAAAAATACGTCGACACGGAAAGAAAAAGATCTAGTTATAATAATAGGTAATATTCCGTTACGCGGAAAAAATGATACACCAGGTAGATAGACGCAGAAAAACAGAAAAACAGTAGGAAAGATTACCCCTATCTATTCCCTATCGGATCTAGCATCAAATCAAGATAATCTAATCAGAACAAGGATCAGCGTTTTCCCATTCAACCCGCGGAACTCTCAATCATTATCACATATGTTTAAAACTACATCGATTGTTCTTTAATCACTAATTATCTTGGATTACCAAAAGATATGGAGTATAAAATATTATCACTACTCAGACTCGGCGCATTACTATAGTGGTCCTCGGACTGTGTGTGCAAATTACTATAAAACACCCAAATTAAGGAATGATCAGTAAGTCTTATTTTTTACATACTTACTACCGAAAATTAAAATAAGTTGGTCCCGGTTGTCATTCGTAGATTTTATTAGTTGGTCCCGGCTGTCATTCGTAGATCTTAATGTCAAAGTCAAAGCATTTATTTCAAATAGGCACATAAAAGGCACTTTTGAACGTCAAAAATAACAATAAAATAGAATTGGTTCTAGTCGTTGTTAGTTGGTCCCGGCTGTCTTTTTGAGATATTATTAGTTGGTCTCGGCTGTTATTCGTAGATCAAAATGTAGCTATATGAATGCGTACGCATTCCATACAAAATCGATGTTTTCTATGGACAAAAGCTGAACAGAGCCGAATAAATGTGGTTAGTCCGTAAAACTGGTTGTCCTATTTTCGGACTTCTGACTACCCCTAACGACAACCAAAGATCTACGAATGACAGCCGGGACCAACTAACAACGACTAGAATCAATTATATTTTATTCTAAAACAATGATAACATTTACGAATATTATTATTTGTGTTATCTAGTTACTGGGTTGTCGAGGTCAGATAGGCAGTCACTTCGTGTAAAATACTGGTATTCAGCTGCGCCTAGTAAGACTGGAAGCCAACCCCAACATAGTTGGGAAAAAGCTAGGTCGTGTATGACGATGAGCTGTATCAAGGAGTGACGTCCATTTATAGTATATAATTGTAACTTTTTTAAAGGTCAGTTAGACAGATAGTCAGTTTGTTTCCTGTTCCATAGTGTAGATTCCTGCCTCTTTGTGTGTTAAAACAACTGCCTAGCCAGACTTCAACCGTCATAATAAAACGAAACCTAATTTTAGTTCTAGCCTAAACTATTGAGCCAGTACTTGTATTTCGAACTTTATTTCGATTTAGGCAAAGTTCTTAATATTAAAATGAAAACTTAGCACCGAACTAAGCTGTCATTTTTGTATAAAGAACTGCATTTCTCTATCAGTTGGGTTCTTAATTCAATAACTGGGTCAGTGGTTTAAACCTCATCGAAAGAAAAGCCTTGCTTTGTAATAAGGGGGCAAGTGTTTAGCACTGGGACAAAAACTGCCTAACCTTGGCCAACTATGTCGTGATCAGCTTCCAGTCTAACCGGACGCAGCAGAATACCATTCTTTAATATGGAGCGACTGCCTATCAGACTTTCACAACCCAGTTCCTGGATAATACTCCTTAGTAGTGGAGCAGTTTGAACGCAATAGGTTCGAACTCAGGCAGGCGCCTTACTTTGTGTAAGTTATTTCACCACCACTGCTCTCAAAACGGTTAAGGAAAACATCATGTCCTAGAACAATAAATTCGAATACATGTGACTTCTACTAACCCACGCTAGGCCCGCGTCGTGGATAACGGCCCACTCCCTCTCACAGAGAGGAGGCGTGGGTCCCAGATTGGGAACATCATAGGCTGGTTATACTCCATAGTAAGACGTAGACGTGTAGACGGAGTAGGTACAGAAACCAATAAGGAAGTTCCTATTTTAATAATTAAAAATTAGTAATTATTGCGACATAATTTAGTGACGTCAAAATAATTATTTACATCGAAAATATATCTAAGATAATAATAATTATGAAGACTTTTAAATAATGATTCACTGTAATCTACGCTAAATTATCGGATTTTGATTGACGCAAATAAACTTTTGTAAATTTATTTCGTTTGTAAACAATAATAATTATTAATAGTAAACAGTAACGTCAATTTACGTCAGGTGCTGACTAATTTGACAGGACTAAACTAATATTTATATTCTGTCCTTTTCTTAGTGAAATAGACAGAAAAAGATGCACTGAATTTAAATTTAGTTAAGTTTGTGAACAAGGGATTCGGCGCCATTAAGTAGTCACTAATACTAATCAAATACAAAACAAAATGCGATTAGTAGTAGATTTAGATATATTTTGCCCGTAGGTATTAATATTTTATCGAACAACACCTTCTCGTGTTGTAGATTATAAAGATTAATTATAATCATAATTCGTAATTATTATTAATTATATTTCATTAATGTAGTTTAACTGTTCAAAGTCTTTTTAGAGCAATGGTGGCCCAGTGGAAACGACCGAAACTTACGAGTGTAGGTCGCAGGTTCGAACTATGACAGGTGCTTTACATAATCAGCCTCTAATGTTCCCACTGCTGGGACATAGTCCTCCTCTCTTCGAGAGGGAGCGGGCTGTAATCCACCACGCGGGCCCAGTGCGGATTGGTAGATGTCACATGTCTTCGAATTTTTGGTTCTAGGACATGGTGGTCTCGTCATTTTTTCCTTTACCGTTTTTGAGAAAGCGCTTTACTTTGTGTAAATTATTTCATCACCACTGCCCTCAAAACGGTGAAGGAAAACATCGTGAAGAAACCGGCATGTCCTAGAACCGAAAATTCGAAGAAATGTGACATCTACCAACCCGCACTAAGCGCCTGTCTGTGTTCGAACCTACGACCTACAGCTCGTAAGTCGCGGCCATTACCACTGGGCCACAAGCTCCTGCTGCTGCCCCACTATAGTCACTCTGTAGGGTAAAAGCAGCCACACAAAAAAGGCATAAACATTGGTCACCAAGTTTGCTCAAGGCGGAACGGCGAAGCCAGATTCACATCACAACATTATTAACTGGATTAAATCGCAACCACTAATCGACTCTTTATCTCCCTAGAAACACTTCTCCTCCTGACGGCGCTTGCGCTAGTCCAGGCTCGTCCCAACGATGATGCAGAACTGACCAACGGAAGGTTATACGAGTCCCATGAGGACTGTCCCCCTGCGGAGGTCCATTTCTTGCTTCCTCACGAATACGACTGCACAAAGTTTTACTACTGTGAATATGGCTTGAAATGGATCGAACCAAGGAACTGCGCCCCTGGGACTGAGTTCAATGCTGAAATCCAGGTTAGTCTACCTTTTATTCTTTTCTGAAGACCCTCGCCACTCTCCTGCCCGTATCCCAATGTATTTGGGGTCAGCGCAACATGTCTTTAACTTCCATACTTCTCTATTAGTCGTCATCTCAGTAGTCACCCCCTTTCTAACCATATCATCATTCACACAGTCCATCCCTCGTTTCTTTAGGCTTCCCCTACTCTTAAGGCCATCGACAATACTCAAAACTCTCCTCACTACATTTTACTCCTCCGTATCACATGCCCATGCTTACATTAACGGTAACTTTTCAGTTACCGGTGCCACTTTAAGACTTCCTCTTATGTAGGTTCAAATGGGTCCTGGGACCTCGAACAGGGCATATGTTTCTTGAAGATATTTGTTGTCATAAGGATATTTAATAAATTACCAAAATCGTATATGGAACTTCCAATCAATCGATTTAAAACAGCGTTATTCAAATGGCTTATAGAAAAATCATTGTACTCTATGAATGAGTATTTATTTATTTATTTATCCTACCTATATACCCATATAAAACACATACAATGCAATATTAATATAACTTAAAAATACTATAAATACATTATACAACATTATAATCACACTAGAAACTAACTAACGCACACGAAGTGTCTGCGTCGTGTTTCGCTGACTGGTGTCATGTAGCCGGCCACGAAACCGGCGGTACACTACACCCTTCGGCCAGAACTCTTCCTTGAAGAACTTCTCGAGATGATTAATAAAATTATATTGATGATTGATTTAGACTTTAAATATTTACACTGACATCTTACTACTGTACACAAACATTTAAAATTGAATAAATATAATTTATATCCAGGGTAGTGGCTGAGTGGTAATGGTCGCACCTTACGAGTTGTAGGTCGTAGGTTAATAAAATCGGTATATAAATTTATGTATGTTATGTAACTGTGATTCATGTACAAATTTTATTAGCTTCATTTATTTAATAAATGTTATCAATAAACGCATGCTAGTTTTAGCGAATTGTTTAAGAAACTGTTAAAAAAAACCCCACCATCTGTAATGTACTACAATTCTCGCAAATAAAAAATCATTTCCTTTCATTTTTACCGTATCGCAGGCAACAGCTAGTCCCTTTAAAAAAAAACAATTGTTATCTTTGATTTTCTAGAATGTTTGGTTATATTTTTTCCACAGGTTTGTGTGCATCCAAACTCTTCGGGATGCACTTTACCAGGATCCAGCAGCACACCTGCAGATGCAACAACAGGAGCAACTGCAACTCCATCTAATGCACCAACAACACTCCGTACTACACCTCCTGAAATAACTGTACCAACAATACCTGACAGTACAACCTCTGATCGAACCACACCTGAAGGCGTAACTGAACCAACAATACCTGACGTTACAACTTCGGAATCAACACTACCTGACGCTACAACTTCTGAACCAACACTACCTGACGCTACAACTTCTGAACCAACACTACCTGACGTTACAACTTCTGAATCAACACTACCTGACGTTACAACTTCTGAATCAACACTACCTGATGTCACATCTTCTGAACCAACACGACCTGACAATTCAACTACTGAACCATCACTACCTGACCCAACAACTCCTGCAGCTACAACAGAAGTTACCGAACCTCCTAGTGATACGGAAGGCCCCACGGCTGTACCTTCAACATCAGGTAAAGTTTTTTCAAGTCAATCACAGTGATAACATCATCATGCTTGAGTTCCCTTGGGTCATCATCATTCCTTATCCCAATTTCGACGCAACATGTCTTTTTCTTCGATACTTCTCTATTAGTCGTCATCTCGGTAGTCGCCTCCTGTCTAACCATATCATCATTCACACAGTCCATCCATCGTTTTTCTGGTTTTCCCCTATTCGTATGCCATCAACATTGATACTCGAAACTCTCCTCACGACATTTTCCTCATTCCTCCGTATCACATGCACACCACTTTTCAGTTACCGGTGCCACTTTCAGACTTACACGTATGTACTGATTTCTTGTTCTATCCATTCATGTAACACCACACATCCCTCATAACATTCCGTCCTGAATTCCTTTGGGTGGAATTGTGAATAGAATAATCTTTATTTTAAGTAAGGTACTCTAGTCTGACACTTCAAAATATGTCACCTTCTCATTTCATCAGATAATCTATAAAAATTCTATATAATTAAAATGAAATGCTGTTAGTGGTTAGGCACATCACTTGTGAAAGGCTGGACCGCCCAAGTAACACATTTGGTGACAAATAGCTTGCATATAGTATTTTTTTGGAAACTTTAGTAATAAAATCCACCGTGATTAAGTTCTATAAAGGTGGTTAGAACCTATAAGCAACCTGTATGTTACCAAAGGGAGAAAAATTGCAGCTTATTTATAGATGCAAAAGCGATGCAGAAGAGTTCGAATTGTTATCCTGAGTGGCACTTGGAACTCACGGTGCAAATTGCGCGCCGTGAATGAATGATTGCACGAAAAAGCGATACAGCTCATTCGTTGAGTGACAAATGAGATCTTAACAAGTTCTTATTTTCGTGCTTTGTGTTGTGACAGCAAATTTATTTGGATTATTGCATCTATTTGGTGAGTATTAAAAAAATATGTGTGTAACATGGGATAACCATCATGGAGCCCATGCAAATGGTTTTTTATCGTGAAACCATGGTATATTTACTGAGTAAATTTTGATGCGCCTTAGATCTAATCAAGAATTATCAAAAAATATGCACTGATCAAATAAATTAGATAATACTTTATAAAAATATGGTTGATAAAAACCTAACATTATGGTTTTACAAAAAGTATAATGTCAAACTACATCAAAAAGAGTTATCAAAACTCATTTTATTGTATGTTATTGTAATAAAATACCATTCAACAAGGTACTTTTCAAGAACTCCATTTTTAAACATGGCGATTTAAAATAGACCTTGCAGGTCATATTTCCACTCATTTGTTGCCTTATTGGAGCTCCTAGGTCCTAAATTCACTCATTAGTACCTAGTAGTGATTATTTTCACTTTACAGGTCTCGTTGTCTTTGCGTTGAATTGGGGATCCTCAAGACGGGTACAAAACCCATTGAAGGTAAATAAAGTAAAATTTATTTAAATTGTAAATGTTGGCTGGAATATAATCCTAGACTTCTTAATTCAATGCCCGATTTCCTACTGATAGTTTCCAATTTGTAATTTTTCATTAGCAGTTCTTTACAATATAATATAGTACCTACCTACACTAGTAGGTTTGAACTAACTTGCAATAGGTAATTTTTATCAATGTGTAGAACTAGGCATATAATCAAAATATTAGTGTAAAAGGTAATAGTGTTAATTAGTATTTATTTGACTAAATGAAGTACTTAATATAAAGGGCGTAACGGAAAGGAGGTCAAATTTGGCACACAATAAGGGTTGGACCACATTTGACTGCACGGAATCGCACTTTCCTATGTTGCTATCCTATTCTGTTGCTCGGAACCATCATTTGCGAGATGAGAAAGAGAGCTGGTATGCGGCAGGTTCATAGGTTCGCCGTTTTATTAGGTATTTACTTCTTCTTAAATAGCCGTAACATTCAGTGTGTGATGAGGCCTCCCCAATCGGGGGCAAATGCCATACTCGCCACGCTTGGCAGGCGGGTTGGCGAGCGCAGTGTAAAGTGTAACATTAACATCACAGAGAACGCTCTGCCTATTCCTTGGTTTTCCCTTAGTCGCTTTTTACGACACCTACGGGAAGAGATGGGGTGCTAGTATTCTAAGCCACCAGCACACGGCATATTGACTTACTTAATTTTAATTTATAATGCTGCATAAAAATATGTACTTTACAGTAATATTATTTTTTTTTTCAGAATGCCGTTTTTGATAGTTGAAACGATTGAAAACGGTTCCAAAAAACTATCAATTTGTCCGAAAGGATGGGTGGATAACGGAATTTTAAGTTGGCCTACTAAGAAGACTTCTAAAAAATGTAAATTTAAGTGTAAAACAATTACTTAACTCAAATTGTGATGCTGCAACAATCCTCACGTAAACTTATAATTATGAGACTATTCCCAGTGTTTTTAGTTGTGTGATTGAAAATAAAATCCGTGTATGACATGAATTTGAATGTGTTTTATTTTAAATCTTAAATTATATTATTTCATTATTCACATTATCATTATCAGCCAAATTTCCATCACTTATTTCAGTTGAATTTCCATCAGTAATTTCAGTAGAACTTTCACTAGGATCATGACTGCAAAAAAAAATGTTTATAGTATAAATCGACAAATAGGTACCTACCTACAACTTGAAAATCGAAATACAAGAGACGTCTAGAAGGGTAACTCATGAATGTAAACTGATCTTGCCTTGCCTACCAATCTGTAATTTACACCCAGTATAACGTATGTAGATTAAAAAATTATAATAATAATAATACTAATAACCTTAATAATAATAATAACCTAAAATATAGGTCTACTTAAATACAAATCATACTCTTTTTAAATTTATTAATATGTACGGAACCTGCGTTATTGATAGTAAAATTCTCTTGACACAATTGCTCAAAACAGAAAATTATTATTATTACAATCTGCTTGCTGTACCTTTTATTATGCTTTAAATTGATAATTACTTACCTTTCAACAATTGGAGTATCCTCTTTTGATTGTATAATAACATTTTCAAGGTCTGAACTAGTACCACTTGTTTCCACGTCCATTATATTCTTAAAAGTACGTGCAACTTGCCGATGTTAATTACCACATCGTTTAACTTTTTTCCACTTTACAGTATTCATTTTGAGAAGTTCTTTTAGATATTATGACCTTTTTTTAACAGAAACTTTGTATGTAATAAAATAAATTTATAACGCACGTGCCGTAATAAAAAATAAGTTCTACATTTCTATCTTTTAGAACTGTTAGATCTTAAGTGGTTCTAAATGAGTGAAAATTGTTGCATAAGGTTTTCAAGAACCATCTTTTGGAATCGGTCTACGCGTTACAGTGGCATATTAGAGTATATTAGACCTTACAAAGGCAATTACACTAGGTTCCAAATGAGCTGCAATAATAACTCTTGAGCCACTACAGGTGATAAATAACTTATATATACTACTTATTTAGTAGTAAAGGTGCCAAATAAAGAAAAATTACCACCTATTAGGGCACGGTTCTTCAGGGGAGATTTTAAGATGTCATATGCTTCTTTGAGTTCTAAAAGAGTAAAAATTGAAACCTGTATGCGTCTATAAGTAATAAATTCGGCTTAATGCCACCATAAGTGATAAAGCAGGAACAAAAATCACTCAAAAGCAAGTGTTAGTGATAAGAGCTACTCATATGCAAATTCGAGTGCTGTTTGCATCTATAAGTAATACCGTACACTCTTACATCACTTATATGCTACCTACAGTTGCAAAATAAGTTCCAAAATTCACTAACGTGCTACTTGGGCGTATGGCTATCTAAAAAAAATAAATTAATATATTTGAGAAAAAGTAAAATTAATAGGTATATCTTACCCTGGTTCCTACTCATATTATAAACGCGAAAGTTTGTATGGATGGATGGATGGATGTTTGTTACTCTTTCACGCCAAAACTGCTGAACGGATTTGAATGAAATTTAGCACACAGATAGTTTATAACCAGGATTAACATATAGGATACTTTTTATCCCGATATTCTCATGGGAACGAAACTTATGCGGGTGAAACCGCGGGGCGCAGCTAGTGTATATATAAAACTAATAAATCTTCTTCTCTTTCACAGCTCCTGCTTCATCAGCTAACCCTGGAGATGGTGAAGCTTCAACAGCTAACCCTGGAGAAACCTTGGACAATGGTTGTCCTGCTGACATCCACGTTCATAAGCTCCTTCCACACGAAGAATTCTGCCATCAGTTCTATTACTGTGACAAAGGTCAGCTGGTCCTGAGGTACTGCGCACCTGGCACCTACTTCAACCCTAAGATCGAGGTTAGTAGAGGAAACATTAAAGGTAAAGGTCTATTAAAAGCATAAAGATTTTTTCAAATCCGACCTGTAGTTCCAGAGATTACCCCCTACATACAAACAAACATATTTTACCTCTTTATAATATTAAGTACCTACGTATAGATGTAGATCACTCATGAACCTAACCAATCTCTCCTTCTATTAAAGGTCTGCGACTGGCCCCACAACGTCGACTGCGTCAACGATGGCTCATACGAGTACCCTACTACCTCTGCCCCCGCGACTTCAACTCCATCTCCACCTGGAGACGGAGACATAGAAGATATCCTGGACAACGGCTGTCCCGTCGATTTCGACGTTCATCACCTCCTTCCTCACGAAACTGAGTGCAACAAATTCTACCACTGCGTCTTCGGTGAAAAGGTTGAAAGGATCTGTGCTCCCGGAACCTACTTCAACTATGAGATCCAGGTCAGTTTTTCGTTTATAGCTGCGGTGCGTAAGAAATTACCGAAGCATTTCATGACTGTTTATTTGTGCGTTGAATGTCAAAAGAATAATTTAGCTGAAATCAGACGCTTCCTGTGAATGTTCATTTTCGTTTCGTTCTACGTCAACACTACACCGACAATATTACGTAGAAAGGAACGTGATGAGTCATTTTGTCTTTTAACGTTTCTTTTGGCGTTGACGTTTTAAAAATGAACAAACAGAGGGGGTGTTTTTGTATTATGAAGTTTGATGACATTATGATTCCAGTCGGAAAAAGGGATGTAAAGGAATGTATCAGTCATGTATAGCTCTCTTTTGCACTGCACCACAGCACTGGCCTCTAATAAACAAGTACGATGGACAATATACTATACGAAATGACAGTTGTTTTTTGTGCCGATTCAAAGCGCCCCGCTCGAGCGTCTCAGGAACTAAAATTAATACGGTATTGCAAATGGCCGCCGTGTTGTTTTGGTACGTCTCAGATGATTTAGGTCTAAATCGTGGAATAAGACTTTTTTGCGTATTTTGTGTTTACTACGAGATACTTAGAACATATTTCTATCATGATAGTTTGCGCATATTGTAAAACTCACTATCAAAAATATTAGTTCCACGGACGCTCACGTTGCTATCAGCGCCAAAATGGCGAAAATTAAATGTCTTCGTTTTTTCATCGATAGTATGATGTCCAGCGTATTTGTATAATACAGGTTAGTGCTCATGATGGCATTAAAACGTCATAACACGACATCAGTGAAGCTTCTAATACGAGCTTTATGGCTAGTTTCACCATCTAAAAGGTTAACTTTTCTGGCAGTTTAGTTCAAATTCTGTTCTGTTTTTGGGCTTATCCGGTAGATGTCCTAGCTGGAAACTGTGAAATTAGCCCTTATTATTGATGAGTCATTGTTCTAGTATTTTTTATTTTTTTTCAATTAAAATCGTACTCTGTTACTGGGCCTTCTTTTCCGATTATTTCTTTAATTCTGCTTCTTCTGCATTCTTATTGTTCGAGTTTTTGAAACAAAGTTCGCTGTAACTTACTTTTTAAAATCTCGAAAATCCACTGTTATCCTTTTGACTTTCATTCATCAACAATACTAGATCGTGTGTTATTAATTAATAGTTTTGTTAAGACCCAAAAATCTTTGGATAATTTCTTTAATAGATGAATACAAGTGTTATTTAAATATGACTTTTTAATTTCCTGATTCGATTACAAAACTCTTTATAATTTATGTATATCTATAGTATTTGTGTTACTGAGCCTTGTGTACGGTCACCCAAGGAGATAAGTAACCAGGGTCGTCGGATATAGTTGACGTTTTGTAAGAAACCAAACAGTTCATTTTATAAAATTAAATTTCCTTCGAAAACATCCATCGGTATTTTCAAAATCATTGCCAGAGTCGTGTAGATACTGATAAAAACGGCAACAAAGCTTTATTTTACTTACTGATATGGTATCTTATAGTATTGATTTCGTTTCGCGCATTAGCCAAGTCATAAATTTAATATTTTAATGTATCTTGCGCTTAGGCTTAAAATAAATCTGTTTTTATTTCTTAGCCTGATTCGACTACTGAAAATGTACTAAACTGATATCTTTAGAAGGTCAGAATTTAGAATTTTGCTGACCAAAATTATTAATTAATTTACTTAAGAATTTCAAGTATGAAATAAAAGCAGGATGTAGGTAATATATCCTATCCTACTAATATTACAAACGTGAAAGTTTGTATGGATGGATGGATGGCTGGGTGTTTGTTACTCTTTCACGCAAAAACTACTGAACGGATTTGAATGAAATTCGGCACACAAATGGTTTATAACCAGGATTAACATATAGGATACTTTTTATCCCGATATTCCCACTGGATCGAAACTTATGCGGGTGAAACCGCGGGCGCAACTAGTCATTTTCATAATAGTACATTACGATACGTGTGACTTAAGTCGTCCATTATTGCACAGCGCTAAACGCCGTGCATTAAAAGGCTAGGTACTGTTAAGTCACACGTATCATTTACCATTATATTACTCGTGTGACCTAAACCGCACCTAAGTCACACATTTCTGTGTAAAAATGGACTACTAAAACTGATTTACGTCCGTCACCTCGCACATCAGGTTCAGTTGAAAACCAGCGTCAGGCACTAGTTGTCTGGCATTTTTGCTGAACTGGGCCTTTTTGTTGCAGCCATGAGGCTAACTTTCCTGCTTTTTACATAAAGAAAGAAAGAAAATACATTTATTTGCGGCAAACATGACGCATAAAAAAAAAGAACAAACACGCAAAAAAAAGTGGGGGTAAAGGTAAACATGCGTCACATTCACGCAAAACGGCCATCGCTCAGCATAATTCTAAGGCCCTATACGAGACAGAGCCCCAGCGCTGGTGTTCAGCGGCAGCCGGCGTTGACGTGATGACGGCAACCAGTGCAGCATGCAATTATACATAAGTAAATCAAAACAAGAAATAAAATAAACCATTGCAACATATGATTCGACACAAACAAAAAGAAAAGAAATAACAATCAAAACATGAAATAAAATAAAATAATCAGACATAAAAAAAACATGAAAAATAATTATGATGAGGTAGCATCGTACAGACGCCAGCAGGTCAACCTACCCGAAACTGTCAAATTTTCCCAATCAACCTTGAACCTTAATGCTTTATCGATAAAGTTGAATATCTATTAAAGAAATTTGACAGATTGTAGTAGCTTGATGTGCTGGCGTCTGTACATCGGTCTTTATACTTTCTATTTGTTTTTTATTTGTTGCTATCTGATGTATTGTGTGTCTTTTAGTCTGTCCTAAATAATAATAATAATATCCCTGGACATTTCACACAGCACCATTTGTCCCAAGCTAAGCAACCTAATGCTTGTGTTATGGTAACAAGATGGCTGATAAACTACTTAAAAACATTTTTTTTTTTTTTGTAAATACATACATATTATAGATAGAAAAATAAATTTATTTTATTTCTTTAATTAAGTAACAGAAAATCGTGGCTTAAGTGCGGGTTTAGCTTAGGTTAGACGCATACAGTGCTATCAAATAGGTACTTTTTTTCTTAACAGTATTATAGCTTTGAAACTTCGTATCCAAAGGTAATAATAACTAATAATCCAAATAACTAATGTGACAAATACTTTCATTGCAAAGTATGACATATTCAATAGACTTTATAAATATAATTTGATTAAATTTACACGAAAGAAAAAGTAATTAGGTACCAGTAATTAGGGTTAATCAAATCAGAAAAAGTAATTAACATTAATTAGCATGATTAAAAACAATGTGTGATCAACAAGAAATTACATTCAAAAATTATTATCGTCAATATAATTAACAACATCGAATTAAATAAGACCAAGTGCTTTTTAAAAGGACAATAGGCAAGTGTTTTTTTTAAATCTATTTTTCTATCAGAAGAAATGGTATACAAAAAATTTGGGCGATTAGCCCTGGACGTGGATCCACGCGAGACCCAATGGTTTTTTAATTGTTTCTGTAATGTCAGCTTTCAATTGGTTTTATAAAGAATTATGACTTCTAGTCTGACTCGTAATGGTTTTTTTGAGCTGATTTCTGGAATATTAGACAGAGGGTAATAGAATGAGTAACAGCAACCATAATAAAACTCATATACCTCATACACCGCGATAAAACACGGATTCGCGGTAGATAACGCAATAACTATGAAACAAAGGAAATAAATAGGTGACTAGATAAAGAGATTAAATCAAACATTTCAGCATGACGTAGACACTGAAATATTTGATGATTAATTTTGATAATTTGTAAAATAGTCAACAAGTATTTGTTTTAATGGTGATGCCATCAACATCGTCATCATTCTTCTGCGCTTACTCCAATTTATTTGTGGTCGGCGCAACATGTTTTTTTTCCATACTTCTCTATTAGTCGTCATCTCAGTAGTCACCCCCTATCTAACGATATCATCATTCACGCATTCCATCCATCGCTTTCTTGAGCTTCCCCTACTCTTAACCATCGATATTCATACTCAAAACGATTTAAGTACTAACCGACATTTATTGCTGGCTGTAGGTACATAATTTTTTAATATTAATAATAATATTATGATGATAAATTAAACTGTTTTAAATTACTTAAACAGTAGTTACCTGTTAGGATGTTATTAAATGATAATTAGATAAACAGTTTTTTGTTAATTACTGATGTTAATGATAGGGTATTATCACCTACCGGAAAACGTGTAGGTTAATACTGCGTAGGCGGTTTGATAAAAATCAACAGATTAAAGATTTAACAAAATACAAATTACTTATTAACCCATTTACAAGTGCCAATAAAAATGTAATTTTACTTAATCTGTTTTAAGTGTCCACGTCAATTGATATGATTAACTAGCTTTTGCTTGCAACTTCGTCCGCATGGAGGGCGGAGATTATCCCATGGGGACACACAACTGGGATAAAAAGTATCCCAAGTCTACCTCTATACCTAAATTCATCGAAATCCGTTCAACCGGTAAGGCGTAAACAGGTGACAGATAGACAGAGTTACTTTTATAATATTAGTATTCTATGGAAGTATAGTTTGTTGTTATTGTAGTCAAGAGATATGCGAGGTAATTGCGATTCACACTAACAGTAGCAATCGCTTTCATTTTGACAGTTCAACAACATTGATTGCGTTATTTACGTTGTTGAGCAGACACATTTTTCGAACATATTAAGCAATGGATTAGCAATATCCTTAAGAATGATTCATATTGTTGATTGATTGTTTTACGCAATTAGGTGCCGATTGATGTTTGATATTTTGATCGATCAATCACAACATTCCACGATATTTAACGAAAGATTTAAGATCAGAGATATGATTTGACGTCAGAAACCGGAAGCGAGTTAGATTAATTTTATTATTTAAAAAAGACAAGATATTAGAACGATTAAAACATGTTATAATGATTCAGCGATTTTAATAAATATTTATAATTACAAGACACAGTTTTTCATCTGTAAAAAACGTCCATCTTCCTTTTTTATTTAGAAAGAAATTCCAAAACATATTTTACACCTAAAAAGAAAGACTTAATATACGTTTATTTGCGGCAAACATGACGCATAAAAAGAACACAAACACACAAAAATCATTACAAGTTGGGGGTAAACATGCGTCACATCCACGCAAAACGGCCATCGCTCAGCATAATGTTAAGACCCTATGCGAGACAGAGCCCCAGCGATGGTTTTCAGCGACAGCCGGCGTTGACGTGCTGACATTGACCGGTGCAGCATACGATAAGATACATTCACCTCCTCTGATAAATCCAAATATTACCTACTTACATAACGATTATTTCTGCAAATAATAATTTCTTCAAATTATGACGGCACGGTTGGCGCAGTGGTTAAGCGATTGACTGCTGCGCTGCGTGTCGCGGGTTCGATTCCCGCACGGAACAAATATTTGTATGACCTACATGTATTTGTTCCGAGTCTGGGTGTTTTTCTATCTATAATATGTATGTATTTACAAAAAAAAAATGTATATAAGTAGTTTATCAGCCATCTTGTTACCATAACACAAGCATTAGGTTGCTTAGCTTGGGACAAATGGTGCTGTGTGAAATGTCCAGGGATTTATTATTATTATTATAATAATAACTGCATCGGATAATAAATTAATTAAGATCGTAAGATACAATATCAAACGCAAGTAATAAAGTAAATGCCAAGATTTTAATTAATTTGATTGATAGTAAAATGATTTTAAAACGATTGTGTTTTGCCGATCTTAATGCATCTAGGAAACGGACGTTCTATTCGAGAAAAATGTCACTGTGAAAACTTAGGTGAACAGAGCTTGGAGTACTTACACTAATGACAGCTGACTCTATGTTCAGCTGTCAATCCCTAGCTGCAGGTGGAATGACAGTTCACGTTATTATATTTTTGTTCCCCCGACCCATCCCGTCGCATCGCATCGCTTGTCCGCGCTATCATTTACTTTTCGCTTAGCGGTCTTTCTGACTTTTTTCATATTGCGCGGCTCCATAGAGTCATGACGTAATATTTAATAACCAACAGCCTTCTTCAAGAATTCGGCTATCAAATGCAAAAAGGATTTATGAAATCCGATCGTTAGTTCCAGAGATTAGCGCGTTCAAAAATACAACACTTCAGCTGATTAAATTGATGTGTATTTTAACATTTCTCGGGACCCCGGTCCTTTGGAAGGCGTACGAGGGGCCGAAGCCAACTCCCCTTAGGAAGTTTTATTGAAATGTGACACCACCCGACGATTATCCCTGTATGCACTATGCAAGTGCACCCAAGGATAACCCCCGCTTTGTGTAGGAATATTGCAGGATATGACTGCGGTCTGGGCACATGCCGCTCAATAAATTTGGATTTTTGATGAAGAAGACAAATTCACCCAACTGTGAGGTGTGTGCAACACCAGAGGATGTCTTACATTTATTGACGGAATGTGTCCGATTTCGGTCTGAAAGAGAAGACTTAATTAATCAATTAGAGCTAAATAGATATGATGTGGGTATATTTCAACAAATATTGTCTACACCTAGTTCGGAGGCGGCCTTCAAAGTTTTTAAGTTCGCTAAGTTACGATTTAGTTAATTAAGATTTTGTATGAGTTACGATGGGACTGGCATACACAGTGGTGTAAAAGTCCCTAATTAAAAATAAAGAGAAAAAAAAAAAAAAAAAAAAAATAACTATGGTAGAACTAAGGCCCCTGCCTGGGGTAGCGGGATCGTCTGGGTAGCGGGATGGTCCGAAAGGGTTACCGCTGCCCTGGAACAGAAAGGGCTAAGGAAGGAACACGGGTGGGTTTTAGTCAGTAAGAGTCTGACACTCCCTTCCGCTCCACCCAGAGCGGGAGGGGGGGACATTTGATGATTTCCCATCCACAAAAAAAAAAGGCCCCTGCCTGGTCAGTGTTTTATATATACACGGATAAAATGGCAGGGGGTGACTTGCAGACTCAATAATGGGCTCCCGAAAAACGCTTCAGCTCTATTATTAGTATAGATTATTATCAAATAATAATTATTATGGCTAGATCAAAGGAAAGTGTAGGATAGGTTAATAATTAAAGTCATTTCTGTTTATTTATTTGTGCAGCAAATTGGTGTACAGACGCCAGCACATCAAGCTACCAGAAACTGTCAAATTTTTCCAATCAACCTTGAACCTAATTCTTTAGCGATAAAGTTTAAATTCTATTAAAGAAATTTGACAGATTGTAGTAGCTTGATTTGCTGGCATCTATAATTATCACATAATTTCTTGTCCGTCAAATCACAAAAAAATAACATTGTACTAAAATTTACATTTGTCTCTTTCCAGGTTTGTGATTGGCCGTTCAATGTAAACTGCTCCTCATCCGGTACCACGCCAGGTGGAGCTCCAGGTACCACACCTAGTGGAACTACTGATGACACTAACAGCAGCGAAGAGATCCCAAACCCATCTGACCCAGTAGACCCGGAAGCCCCAATCGAGTGGGAACCTCTTCCAAATGGTTGCCCAGCTGACTTTGATGTCCACCATCTTCTGCCTCATGAATCTGACTGCGACAAGTTCTACTACTGCGTTGCCGGAGAGACCATTGAGAGGGAATGCCCAGCTGGAACTCATTTTAGCCCCAGTCAGCAGGTAACTAAGAACAAATATTATAGAGAAACAGGCGCTTTACTTTGTGTAAGTTTATAATTTCATCACCACTGCGCTCAAAATGGTGAAGGAAAACATCGTGAGAAACGGCATATCCTGCTAGGACCATAAATTCGAAGACATGTGACATCTCCCAACCCGCACTGGGCCCACGTGGTAGATTACGGCCCACTCCCTCTCACAGAGAGGAGGCCTGTGTCCCAGCAGTGGGAACATTATAGACTGATTAAGTTTATACAATAGAGAAACAAATGAGTGACCTTTCATTTCATATCGAGAACCCTCCGTGTCTTAGAAAGAACACTAGGCCGTGGGCCCCAGTTGTCATGCGTAGATTGTAGTGACGGGTGATCAGAAACCCAAACATCCTTACTGGGGCCCCAATTCTGTATGGTAATTATTATTCCCCGTGTATACCACGTGCAAACCACGTACGTTGTTGACAACGTACGTGGTATTTTGACAGTTCAAACCACGCCAACTTCGCGTTTTTTCGCGCGGTTTCGTTTTTTGTGTCATAGTTTCGTTCCGTTATTAGTTAAGGAATTGACGTGGTTTCCAAATAAAGAATCATTAAGTGGTCATAATAGTGAACTAGGGCCCATGGGTATCGTGTTACAACGCTTTTTCTTGAGACTTTTGTGATGTAGAATGACCTGGAAATAAAACATGGCATGAATTTAAATTATTTTAAGTTCTTTGAAGCCATTTAGAAGTCAACTCGATAGAACATGCATTCCTAAATAAATCAACTTATGAATTATTGTAAGCTTAAGACAATATCTTTTACTAGACATCGTCTAAAAACTTCCAATAGCATAATCTGCCTATACCTAATGTTCCCACTGCTGGGATACAGTAGGCCTGCTCTCTTTGAGAGGGAGTGGGCTGTAATCCACCACGCGGGCCCAGTGCGGGTTGGTAGATGTCACATGTCCTCGAATTTTTGGTTCTAGGACATGCCGGTTTCCTCACGATGTTTTCCTTCACTGTTTTGAGAGCAGTGGTGATGAAATTATTACACATAATAAGACCCTACCTGGGTTTGAACCCACAACCTACGACTCGTAAGTAAGGGCCAGTGATAATGATCACTGGGCCACCACTGCTCAAAACTTCCAATAATTGATATTAATTAATCATTATTTTCAATAACTAGCACGTAGGATACAGTTTCAGGTTTAACACAATAGATCAATTTAGTAAATTAGTTTTTAGAAAACAGTAGAACTGAAAGCGCCTATTATTATCAATAAATATAGTAAAACATACTCACATTTTAAGAGAATATCCATTATAATGTAGTTTATAGCACTGTGTAACCTAAACCTGAACACACGTCACGCTTTTCTGTGATTCAGTCCAAAAAGCGTGACCTAAGTGCGAGTTTAGGTCACACGAGCTATAAAATAGTATACGATACGTGTGACTTAACTAGTCCATTGTAACCGTGCAATAATGGACTACTTAAGTCACACGTATCATAATGTACTATTTCCTTCTTCATATACCTGGATGACATGATGATCACAACCGGGGCAAATCTATACTTGTACTTTTAATTTAAAATGCATGTACACTCCTTCAAATTTAAATCAAAACTAAGTTATCAAAAATCTAGCCAACCTTTAAATGTTTTGGTAAAATTATTTATCATTCAATTAAGTATGATAACAATTTATATTTTAAATGAACAATTTCATTATTAATTAGCGGAGATCTTTGTCTTTGATTAATTATGCATATCTTTGGATTTTCGGTATTTCCCCTTTGATAAAAAACCGCCTGCAAAAATAAACAAACGCATATAGCAAATCATTATAAAAACGAGGTTTTCCACTTAGAGCACTGATTTGAACCGCACTGAAACAAAATTTCGTCACGTGCGCTTCGGAGGAACAGTCTGTTTATCAATATTGTTTTCAGTTGCCGAACAGCGAATGCTAAATGAAGTAACCCATCGACCAATTTCTTCTCAAATGCCAATTGGCAATCTTCTATTGCGTTTTAATATACATAATTATATTATAGCATAATCAGCCTATAATGTTCCCACTGCTGGGACACAGGCCTCGTCTCTGTAAGAGGGAGTGGGATAATCCACCACACGGGTTGATGGATGTCACATTTCTTCGAATTTTTGGTTCTAGGACATGTCGGTTTCCTCACCATGTCTTCCTTCACCGTTTTGGGAACAGTGGTGTTGAAGTAGCGTTCTGCTATGCTTTATTGCAAATCTTTGCATTAGTTATTTTTGATAGCCCAATGTAGTAACAGACGCCAGCACATCAAGCTACCCGAAACTGTCAAATTTTCCCAATCAACCTTGAACCTTAATAGGGTCGTCGCACACGGGCCACCGGCCACAACCACAAAACGCCGCCACCAGCATATTTCCTGTAGTTTTCATACATTTTTTATGGACTACCACACACGGTGGCTTGTGGCTGTGGTGGTTTGTGGCTGTCGCATGTGGCCCGTGTGTGGCGACCCTGCTGCTGTAGCGATAAAGTTAAAAATCTATTAAAGAAATTTGACAGATTGTAGTAGGTTGATGTCCTGGCGTCTGAACTGGCCATACCTCGTTATTATACAAGTTCAATTGTTAAACGAACTCAATTGTCATCTTTTCTGCTTCATACTCAAGAACTGACAAATGTACTCCACTTGAAATCAAGACCATTTTTTTCTAATTCCAGATCTGCGATTGGCCTCAATACGCTGGTTGCGAGAACTGGGATGGTGGCTGCTCTGGCCCAGGCGATGAAAACGGTGGCTGCGCTGGTACAACCGCTGCTCCTGGTGGTAATGACAGCACAACCGCTGCTCCTGGCGGTAATAATGGCACAACTGCTGCTCCCGGCGGCAATGACAGCACAACCTCTGCTCCCGGCGGTAATAATAGCACAACTGCTGCTCCCGGCGGTAATAATAGCACAACTGCTGCTCCCGGCGGTAATAATGGCACAACTGCTGCTCCCGGCGGCAATGACAGCACAACCGCTGCTCCCGGCGGTAATAATAGCACAACTGCTGCTCCCGGCGGTAATAATGGCACAACTGCTGCTCCCGGCGGCAATGACAGCACAACCGCTGCTCCCGGCGGTAATAATGGCACAACCGCTGCTCCCGGCGGTAATAATAGCACAACTGCTGCTCCCGGCGGCAATGACAGCACAACCGCTGCTCCTGGCGGTAATAATAGCACAACTGCTGCTCCCGGCGGCAATGACAGCACAACCGCTGCTCCTGGCGGTAATAATGGCACAACTGCTGCTCCCGGCGGTAATAATAGCACAACTGCTGCTCCCGGCGGCAATGACAGCACAACCGCTGCTCCTGGCGGTAATAATGGCACAACTGCTGCTCCCGGCGGCAATGACAGCACAACCGCTGCTCCCGGCGGTACTGATGGAACTACTGCTGCTCCTGGCTGTGACTCCTGCCCACCCGTTACACCCGCAGACAGATGCAAGAGCGGATGCAACGTTCTTCCATTTGTCCATGACAACGACTGCGACAAATACTGGATTTGCAACGGAGATCAGCCCCTCTTGGTCACCTGCTCTGAAGGTCTTCACTTCAATCCCAGCACTTACACTTGTGACTTTATCTGCAATGCTGGGTGTGTGAGGGACAACGTGCAGATTACATCTCTAACTGAAGGAGTCAAAGTTTTCCTGCCATGGGGTAGCATTACTAGTGAGATGAGGGATTTGTTGAATAATGAGTTAAATGCAGATTTGTAGATCCTGAAGACGAAAAAAAAAATTCTAAATTCATCATTAGCTGTCTAGCCTTTTCCCAACTATGTTGGGGTCGGCTTCCAGTCTAACCGGATGCAGATTAATACCAGTGTTTTACATGGAGTGACTGCCTATCTGACCTCCAGAACCCATTGATAATAATGTAAAATAATATTCTTAATTATTATTGTTAAATTAAAAATATCAATAACAGCACATATATTAAATATGATGGTATAAAACTATTGATTATTTCTTTCTGCAATAGACCCTAAATCAGTAAATATTAATATTTATAAACCGTTTACTGTACTCTTTATTATTGGTGTTTCAATGAGACAAGAGGAGAATTTCACTAAATATTTAGTTTTAAATTATTGTGAACTCAAGGGTCAGTAAAAAAATTGTATATCTATCTATGATTATACGTAGGTAAATAAAAAATATATGTTTCTCTAAAAATATTATTTTATTTATTTTGTAAAAACTATTGTAAATAAATATAAAATTTACAATTTAAATCGCCACTTAGTGTTAGGTCTTAAATTAAGTTTATCCTAGATTAAAATTACATAAGGCACCATTTTTTTTTTTTCTAGCCATTTATGTCCCACTGTTGGGCAAAAGCCTCCTTACTCTCTTTCCACCTCTCTGTCCAGAGCTACCATGAACCATATCAAAGGAGTCCAGCTCATCTCACAATAAAAAATTAGCATAGCATAAGCATAATCAGCCTATAATGTTCCCACTGCTGGGACACAGGCCTCCTCTCGGTGAAAGGGAGTGGGCCGTAATCCACCACGTGGGCCCAGTGCGGGTTGGTGGATGTCACATGTTTTACAATAAAAATTATGTTCGAATAATCTTAACAGTTCATTTTTATTGGAGTCCCTTTTAAAATTGGTCTGACGTATCGTATACAGGGTTATTTATGAATCTAACATAGCATAACATCATGCCTGTATTTCTCGAAGGGTTAGGCAGGCAAACTCACATTTCGGGGAGTTAGTTGCGCCATTTTTCTTCCCAGCGAAAGCACTAGGAAGTGGTGAAGGGCCCGGGCGTTTTGGGGGACTGTCTTATGTGATTTTGACGTTCAAAAAGTGCTGGCTCTGAGCCAGCTGTATTATGTATTGTACTTCAAATTCATACACACTATTTGACCGGAGGCACTTTACAATTACAGAGTATAATTTTTCACTCATAAAATGGAAGTCCCATTTAAAAATTACTTAGTTGATATTTATATTAAATTAAACGGATGATAGGTACAAAAGTAAAGTTTATCTAGCTGAACAGCCGAGTGCCGATCTATTTTGTCGAAGTTTCATCGTGAAAACTTAGGTGAAGTGAGCTGTCAATAGTATCAATCTCTAGCATCAAGCGGAATGACAGCTCACTTCAAGTTCACTTCACCTAAGTTTCCAACGTGACAGAATAGACCCGCTGGCGTCAATGTAAGTATTTTCTAAGAAAAATTACTATAATTTACCCTTAGAAATACATATAGCCAAGTTCTCAGACTTAGAAAAAATCTTGAGCCAGAAAAAATGATTAACCTAACTGAACATATTTTGTTTTTTTCATCCTTAAATGAAAAGGCTCTAACCTAACGATCATTACAACTGTGCCCAAAAACATACTATATAAAAAAAACTGGGGTCAAAATGACCCCAAAAGACTAATTACAAAATTACACAATTTATTATTGCTTTGGACCATTGCTCTTACTAAAATTATCAATACAATAGCCGTATAACATGATTCTTTACAAAATAATTAACAACTTTTATTTAAAAATACTCGACTGGAATGTTTCGTTTTTTCAATGTTCACAGATGGCAGCTAATCTTTTACTGGCTGTCGGCTGCATGGTTTGCTTCCAATACCTAAAAAAAAAGAACATTAATTCTACCGACAATGTCAACATGGCATGGTAGACAAACCTAACCATAGCGATAATATACTAGTTGCGAGTAAGAAAAATATGTACTTTATGAATTGTGTGTTGTAGATTGGTTGTGAGCTAAAAATATGAAAGTCAAACTAATCTCGTAAAAGACTTGAGATTAATTATTATTTTTGGGGAATAATTGCGTAAAAATAAAGCTATTGGTAACGTGACATTGAACGCGAATTAGAGCGCGTCGCGTCACAACTTCCAGACGATAGTTTCAACGAGAGTTTCAGACCACAACGAGAGTTATAGAAGTGTAGAGAGCACATCATCATCATCAGCCTACAGCAGTCCATTGCTGGACTCTCTCCTATTGCATGCCCTTTAACTCGATTTTCGACAACTCTCATCCAGCTGCTACCAGCCATCCTGCGAAGATCATCGCTCCGCCTAGCCTGAGGCGTCCTACGTCTTACGTAGAAAGCACCATAGATTTTAATTTATACATTCTGCTCTAAACATCACTTCTTACTTCTTCGATTATTGAAATATCCAGGGGTCAAAATAACCCCAAAAACAAAAAATAAGATGGCCAGTAATGAATAAGATGCATAAATCTCAGACATACCCTCTTAATTTTCTTCCCGTACATGGACCAGAAGGTGACTTTGACTTCAGTAGGTTTGCCGGTCCTCGCGTCGAACACACGACAGCTGTCAAACGGAGGACAGTAGAGGTGTAGGGAGACTGCTCCGTCCACGTGGGAGGGGTTCTCAACACGGTGAAGGCCTAGTGCATCTGGAAAACATGAAAAAGAATAATGATTATTTTCTACGTCCAGTATAATCTATCGCACTTTGAATTGAATCGAATTATACACGTTTTATCAACTATAACCCTGTATAATCTATCACCATGTCATTGTATAATAATATCAGCCTGTATATTCTAACACTCTGTATAATCTAACAACTTGTATAATCTAATACCCTATATAATTTAATACCCTATATAATCTAACATCCTGTATAATCTATCAACCTGTATAGTCTATGATCATATATAATCTAACCCCGTGTATAATTTGTAAATCTGTATATTTCTACACTTTGTAAAACTGTCAACCTATATACTCGTAAACACTCCCTGTACAATCTGTCAACTTGTATACAATTTTGAAAATCTCCGAGTTTTGCGGAAGTTATTCTCATATAGCTCGAATCGACACAACAGCAACAGCCGATCAATTCTGTAAAAATCTCACCGTGGTAAGTTAGGTGAAGTGAGCTTAGAGTGAGCAGCCGGTCGATTCTGTAAAAATCTCACCGTGAAAACTCAAGTGAAGTGAGCT
This sequence comes from Apamea crenata, assembly GCA_949629185.1. NCBI lineage: Eukaryota > Metazoa > Arthropoda > Insecta > Lepidoptera > Noctuidae > Apamea > Apamea crenata. The sequence continues at coordinate 1,389,499 of OX451379.1, forward strand.
AGATGTGAGTTGTCAGTAGTGTCAATCCCTAGCATTATTTGGAATGACAGCTCACTCCACGCTCACTTCACCTAAGTTTTCACGGTGAGATTTTTACAGAATCGCACAGCTGGTAAATAGCGTCAATTCACCTCACTTCACCTAGGTTTTCACGGTGACATGGTTACAGAATCGTACTGCAGTTTGCCGCTATTTACTTAGCAGGCAGCTAAAGTATCTCCTATCAGTAATAGAAAAGCAAAAACACGATATACTGAGCAACGAATAAAAAAATATTAGGCGCTTTGCACAAAAAAAAAACTGGTTGAGAGGACAGCAGTGGTGGCACAGTAGTAAAGGCCTCGACTTGCGAGTTGTAGGTCGTAGGTTTGAACCCAGACAGGCGCTTCACTTTGTGTAAATTATTTCATCACCACTGCTCTCAAAACGGTGAAGGAAACCATCTTGAGGAAACGGGCATGTCCTAGAGCCAAAAACTCGAAGACATGTGACATCTACCAACTCGCACCGGGCCCGCGTGGTGGATTACGGTCCACTCCCTCTCACAGAGAGGAGGCCTGTGTCCCAGCAGTGGGAACATTATAGGTTGATTAGTGTAGTAGTTTGTACAAAAACAGTTTTCATTGAGCCAACATCTTTTGCTTGGTCAATCATTGGCGCCGATTCCCTTGTTCACAAACTAAACTAAATTTAAGTTCAGTGCATCTTTTTCTTTCTATTTCATTATGAAAAGGACAGAAGATAAAATAATATTAGTTTGGTCCTGTCAAATTAAGATACGAGTACCTATCTCTATATACAAGTTATATAAAAATAAATAATAATAATAAAATAAAAATAAGTTTATTAACACAAAAACCTTAGTTTAGAAAGCCATTACAATACACAGGAATACAAACGAAAAAAGGCTGCACAAATAGTGAAGATCCCTGCCTCCTAAACTAGGGGTACCCTGTGACTTAGGAGTCAGTGTTCTACTGTAGCTTCGTGTTCAAAAAATCCTTTTTGTGTGTGATACTCGTAACATGATGAACCTATAATGACTCGGCTCAACTACGAATATGAATGAGTAGGTATGTGTGTTAAAGGAGGGAGATGTGGCTGTGTGGTGTGGGGTGCTGTGGAGTAGAATGGTGTGTTGTGGTGTGGTGTGGTGTATGAAAGGGGGGGGTCTGTGTTTTGTGGGGTTGTGTGAGGTCGTAAGAGGAATGTTCTTGTGGTGTTGCATTGGCTTATGTATTCCGTATTGTAGAATAGTGATTATTATTACGTGGCTATATTAATTTAGCAATAAGATCCTCTGTACGGGAATAGTCCTGATTATACAGCCAGTTTTGTAGTTTGGTTTTAACTTCGTGTTTGTTTAAATTGCTTAATTGGATATGTTTATTCACCCTTCTGTAAATGAGCGAGCTTATCACATAAAGCTGGCGGCTAGCGTAGGCTGTTTTGTGAGGGACAGATGGGCATGCAGATTTGGCTTTACGAGTGGTAGGATCTAATAGAGGAACCTGACTATGCTTTCTGAGGGTGGCATTAAGCACAAAGAGCTGCCGCACAGTAAGTACCCGGCATTCCGCATACAATTTACTAGTGGGAAATCTATACGGCTTGACGAGCATCACCTTAAGCACAGCCCTCTGGGCGCGCTCCAACCCAAGGAGTTTAGTCTTCGCGGTGCCACCCCAAACCGGAATGCAATAACTGATGACAGACTGGCAAAGTGCAAGATAGACCATTTTTAATGTTTTGGGTTCTGCGCAGTGCCTTAGAGACTTGAAGATATAAATAAGTTTCCTTACCCTTGACGTTAGGCTTTCAACTTGAGAGTACCACTTTAGTCCGTCATCAATCACTACACCCAGGTATTTGGTTTGACTAACGCGAGAAAGTGGTGTACATGAACATGAGGAGGCGCCCAGGCAGGTATGAGCATAAACCATAAAATCAGATGGGGCATTGGTCCTGTGACTAATAGAGAAAGGAATGTAGTTGGTTTTAGCCAGATTAAGTGATAGAAGGTTATTTTGCAGCCACCTCACGACTGTTTGCAGTGATTTCTCTGCATGATATTTCACGTCTGTCCATGTATCCCCGTATACTACGATCGCAGTATCATCAGCATATGTGAAAATCTTGGTGTTGGGGAGCGCCAATGTGCAAAGGTCATTTATATATATTAGGAAGAGCGTAGGCCCTATCACACTGCCTTGCGGAACGCCGTATGTGATCATTTCTTCATCACTAGTGTATGAATCAATCTTGACACGGATTTTTCTGTTTTGCAGGTAGCTCCTGAAAAGCGCATGCGCTGTACCCCGAATGCCTATGGCTTCCAATTTCGACAGGAGAGTAGGAACAGAGACAGTGTCAAAGGCTTTCTGTAGGTCCAAGAATATCGATAGACATTTACGATGATCATCTACATTCTTAGCAACAGTTTCCGTTAAGTCAGCAATTGCATCTTCGGTAGATACCCCTTTTTTAAAACCATATTGGTTGCGCGCAATGACTTGATGTTTATATAGAAAGTTGAGTAGACGACCATTTATTAACCTTTCCATAACCTTTGATATCGCCGAAAGAACAGAGATCGGTCTGTAATTATTCACACAGTCCCTGCTCCCGCCCTTGAACACCGGATGTACCAAGGCCCTCTTAAAGGGTTCTGGAAAAATACCTTTCGCTATTGATATATTTATTATATATGTGATAACGGGTACAAGGGGTTTGCGACACATTTTGAGGAGAATAGAAGATATTCCGTCCCATCCAGTGGCACTATCATGTCGTAGATTCATAATGACTGACTCAACCTCAGAATAGTCAACGTCAAGAATGACAAAAGAATTTGGGGAGGAAGTTTTTGGTGGAAAAAATGACTGTGTGGGGGCTGAAATTTTAGAGGCTAGGTCAGTGCCTATGTTGGCAAAGAACTTAGATACTTGATTGACCGCATTATACGGGTCCGCACATGTTTTTAGAAGCTCTAGAGGAGAAGCACATCTTTTTTTGGTATTTGTAATCTCTTTTATTTTGTTCCAAAGTGTTCTAGGGTTACATTTAGCTTTTTCCAATTCTGACTTTTCATATGCTGTTTTAAGCTTCTTTAGAAGATTATTACAATAATTGCGGTATCGTTTATACGAGATTTGCACGATATCATTATTGGGTGAGTTACGGGCTTTTTTATGGAGTTTATCGCGATGTCGAATGCAACGTAATAAACCCGGGGTAATCCAGGGCTTTAGGTTTCTTGCTTTTTTAGGAACATTGATTATACGTGTGTGTTTTTTCAGAATAGATTGAATTATGTTTACCAGACAAGAGGCAGCCATATTAGGGTCTTCCGTGTTAGTGACTTGAGTGAAATCCTGACCCTCCATATCTTCTATGACATTAGGATAATCTATTTTTGGGGACTTATAACCAGGAGTTGCCTGTTTCACTGAACCTGGTCCATCCATACATATTAGTAATGGAAGGTGATCAGTGATGTGGGATTCCAAGACAAGAATATTAGTAGATTTATTAGATTTTAGGAGAACGTGGTCAATACAACTATTGATTCTAGTGGGGAGGTAATGTCCTGGTAAAAGACCATGGGTGGCGTTGAGAGTCAGGTAATTAGCACATTGTTGATCGGTATTAGACGGTTTAATATCTATGTTAACATCTCCGATGAGGAATATACTATTAAACTTATTCAGTGTTGTAAGAACACCGTCCAGACTGTCTATGAAATTATCAAAATCTACTTTAGAGCTTAAAGAGGGCGAACGGTAAACGGCAATTATTGCTAACTCGTTATTGATTTGACAAGTAAGACAGTTACCACTAGTGAAAACAGGCTCCAGGACAGTACACTGAATATGGCTTTTTATGTACATTACTACCCCTTCATTCTGATTTTTATTGTTGTGTGTTAAGTGGGAGTTGTAGCCATCTAACACTGGAAGGTTTGTGATTTTACTCAACCAACACTCAGTCAGTATCAGAATATCACAATCAACTTTAGTTAAGGATAATAACGCTAAGAGTTGGTCAAAGTTCTTCTTTATGCTGCGTATATTAATATGTAAAATCGTAGTGGAGTTATTTGATGTCTTTAAATACTTTGTGCACTCTTCCGGGAGACAGTAATGTGAATTTGCAACTGAAATATCGTCCAAATCCGATACTATATTATCTACTAAATTAGCCATTTGAGTAACAGGGAACACAAACGCAATGGGACCGTACAGGGATAAAGAAAAGCTTTACTACAAACGGGAAGGTGTAGTAGATAGGGCATTATAAAATTAGTTGCGGTACTAGTTATAAAATAATATGTAACTTTTTGTGTTTTGTATGAATTAAGATGTGTGTGTGTGAGTGAAAGTGTATTTATTTGTGTTATTATAAGATGAATTTGTAAGTGTTGATTGATGATGTGTTTATAAGGGAAATTAAAAATAGGAAAAAACATAATATTCTTAAGGCTAAAAAATAACAGTTTAGTGTTCAAGACCAATAATTGAGGTACGATACGTGACATACAGCGGGAACGATAAATTAGTAATGCGGAGTTCCTGAGTAGTCATTTCTTCTCTTCTAGCCCGATAAGGGTAGCCTCCGATTTGACGAGTATTTGTTGGAGTCCTGGTTGCTTGCGCAAGAAGATATTACCGTTTGCGGCCCAGCAAAATTTAAAGTCGTGTTTTTTTGCGTATTCTCTCGCTAAATAAAACAGTCTCTTCGTGGTATATGACAGGTGTTCGTCGATATACACGGCACGTTTTTGGCCAGTTAAACCCAACAGCTCTGTATTCAGTTTATTGTCCTTATTTGGTTGCTTATTGTTGTAGCCTCGAACACGAGAGATGAGATCAGACTTAGTATGTACACTTGAAAACTCTGCTACTATCGGTTTTGTGGCTGAGGTCCCTGGGATGCGATATATGTCACGGATGCTGCTCAGTGTAATCGGCAGGTCCACTGTATTCCCAATAGCAGTCATAATTTTCATGAGGTCGGCACTTGACTCATTATCCCGGCTGGGGACATTACGGATCTCAATACTTGATGACCGAGATTTATAATGTAGATCTCTTACCGTTTTTTCCAGTGACTCCGTCAGTTTCCTATATTCACTGCACTCATCCTGGAGCCGCTTTACTTGACATTTCATATCGTCATAAAGATCACTAATAGACGTAATTGATTTTTCAATTCCAATATTTGTTTTTTGGATCTCCAAATTCTGGTGTTTCATATCAGTCATATCGGAAACCATTTTTGTCACCAACGCTCTCTGTTCCGCCATAAATTTTGATATGGTTTGATCTTGCTCACTTTTCCACGACGACAACATATCTTTAATTTCCTGCTTGAAGTCTTCCAGCTGGTCACCTGCAGAATCAAGTCGTGGGCGTTTATGACGCACGTGTACGTTGGAAAATTCAGGGTCATTAACCGCCTGAATTATATTCGGCACTGACTGAGTCTGATCCAACGGTGCACTTGGGTTTTTTTGTGATTTATTTGGGGGAGAACGCTGCATGGTCGAATTGTATGTAGAACTTATTCAGTAGAATATCGCAGTAAGCAGTTAAGTCGTGATTAAAAAAATTGCTACTAAAACTACGTCAATCTACGTCAGGTGCTGACTAATTTGACAGGACTAAACTAAATAACAAAACTAACTAAGCTAAATAATAAATAACTAAATATTTATCTTCTGTCCTTTTCTTATTGAAATAGAAAGAAAAAGATGCACTTAAATTTAGTTTAGTTTGTGAACAAGGGAATCGGCCCCATTATTCTACTTTAAATGTTGACTCTAACTACATTATATCCTAATACGGAAATCCTTGTAGCTAAGTTTATTGTAAATATAAATAACTGATTATTATTATACTCGTAGCATTCCTAAGGTTATAGGCGCTTGTTTTCTATTTATAAATTAATTTATCAGACAATAATAAAATCTATTTATTACTAGGTATACCTAATAACTTGATTAGTTCATCATCTGGCATTATCTGCCTAGCCTTTTCTCAACAATATTGGGATCAGCTTCCAGTCGAACCGGATGCAGCTGAATACTAGTATTTTACATGAAAATCGAGCCACAACCCGGTTACTGAGTAATACGATATCCCTTGGTAAGACTGGTTGCCAGAATTTCAGGCTAACGACTGTCAAAGATCCACGAATGACAGCCGGGACCAACGGCATAACGTCGTTTTCGAGGCACGGATGAGTTACGGTATGTAAAGATGGTCACCCATCCGTGGCAAACGTAGCTTAACCTGATCGATCAACCCATGCGGCTGTTATTGCTTAACCACGAGCCTCTAAAAACTTGCTCAGCTCGACAACAAAACAAAAATATTAAGTTTATATTAGATACCAACCATTAATATAACAAACATCGTTGACTTCCATTCTTGACCTTCCCCTCACTTGCATATCCCTCGCGTCATACCCCTCCTCTTCACTTTCATCTTCATAACCATCCTCCCGCGTCTGACAGCTGTCACTCTCCCTCTTCTGACAGCTGTCACTTTGCTTTCTCTTTTGACAGCTGTCACATACGAAACTGTCACTTTGTTGAGTGCTGTCATCGTCGATTTTCAGTTCGGATACGCTGTCCGGTAAGTCCTGGCTCTCGGAGCAGCATTTTCTTCTAGGTTTGTTGTTATTTAAGACCTTCATCACTTCCGGCTGTACGTTCTCAGGCCACTCGTATCTGGAATCCGATAATTATTTTTAATTAGTCGAGTAATTCAGGTCATCGGAGCTGTGTGTTGGTTTTTATGATTAAAAAAATTCAGTTATAAAACAAAGGAAAATTAATGTTTCCTAAGATTTCGTTACTGAGATAATTTTATCGGAAAAATATACATTTTCTAAAGTCAATATTGAAGTCAATCACACTGGATATCGGTGAGGGAAACATTGTTAAGAATATTAAAAAAAAAATCCTTAACGGCTGGACCGATTTTGATGAAAATTTGGTACTTTGAATCCTGTGGAAGGACATAGGCTACTCCTACTACTTTTTATCAACATACCAAGCGGGCGAAGCCGCGGGCGGAAACTAGTAGTAGCATAACGATACCGGTAAGAGTAGCATGATCATTTCTATATCGACTCTACGCATAGACATACTCGTTACTTACAAAGCGCAGAATGACAATTCTCGTAATTTAAAACGTTCAATATTTAGTCGCAGTCTCATCTTAGCGACAAACAAATTCAAAAACTTGTCAAAATGTAGGGAAATCAGTGCAGTGAGATACAAACACCAGATAAAAATATAAATATCCTACTAGTAACATTCCGCAGAGCACTCATCCTTCAAAAAACACAATGAACTCCATTATTATCAATAATATTGATATTTGTTAACTAAAAACCAGTTAAAACCGCTCTTCAACTTTATCACCGTGAAGTTGAAACCGTCCATTGTGTTAAGGTAGGTACATATAAACAATGAGGTCTGATAACAGTGTCCTGTCTTGAAACTGACCTTAAAACATACAGATATCTTACTATTATGTTGGGGTCGGCTTCCAGTCTAACTGGACGCAGTAGAATACCAGTATTTTACATGGAGCGCCTGCCTATCAAAAGACCAATTTCTGTAATTAAGAACGTTCGAAATCCAGTCCCAATCTCATCATTAAATTGAACAGACAGTTGTGCTGCTGGGGAGTTTGTTGCGCCATTTCTTCTTCCCAGCGATAGCACTAGGAAGTGGTGAAGGGCGGGCGTTTTTGGGGGACTGTCTTATGTAATTTTGACGTTCAAAAAGTGCTGATTCTCAGCCTAATTTGAATAAATGACTTTTGATTTCAAACAATGTCAAAAATTTTGGGAAATTACAAGTATTTTTGACAGATTCAGACTGAGATCAGACTGTGAATGTTCTTAAAATTACGAGAATTGAATCGAATTGAATCAGACCTCCACAACCCAGATACTGGGTAACACGATACGCCTTGGTAAGACTGGCTGTCAGAGTTTCGGGCTTTTACAACCCTTAACCACCTCATTCACGAAATTTGTGATAAAACAACAATATCACATGAGTAGATAAAACATCTTTAGCTACACTAAAACTGAAGAGCTTGTTGGTTTGAATGCGCTAATCTCTGGAACTATCATCAACATCAGCCACATTCCGACTTCACCTACTCCTGAGCAAGACCTCTCTTTTCAAGTGTCATTCCCCGCGCCCCTGTGCCAACCACATCCAGGGGGTCTACTCCGAAGTGCAAAGTGCGAATGTTCGGATCGGACCGACACGTGGCCGAACCGAATATTATTGAAAAATGCGAAAAAAGTTCGGATCGGCTCAGTTGGGTCGGGTCCATAGTCAATATTCGAAAGAGTGTAGAAGTGTAGGATCGGAACCGACCGAACCAAATAGTAACACCGTAGCAAAAAACGGCCGAACATTCGGCCGATACTACTTCGGAGTAGATTTCTACCATACGATGGTAGCAGTCATCCGCGCATCGCGACGCCGGGACTATCAGTCGGATTTTAAAAAATCTTTTTGCATTTTGATAGCTCAATTCTTGAGGACGGCTATAAGCTATTTAACGATACGCTACAACTTTTAGGAGCCGAGCTAAGAGAAAAAAGGTCAGAACGAAGGCTAAGCGAAAATGACGGAGTGGGTCAGGACAATAAGAAGTTTCACGCGGACGAAGTAGCTGGCAGTAGCCAGTATAATGATAAAAACGTATATCGATAAAGAAAAAGACGAAATTAAGAGGTCAGAGGACTGGTCTAATTAAAACGTAAAGAAATAATGATATTATGACGTAATTAAAATGATAAGAAAATATAATAACAGCTGATAATGAAAATAATAATATTATTACATTCATAAATCAGGATAGAGCTGCGTCATAATTTGATATGTTAGCAGAAATAGCTCAGGGATGTACGTACAGACGCCAGCACATCAAGCAACTACAATCTGTCAAATTTCTTTAATAGATTTTCAACGTTATCGCTGAAGCATTAAGGTTCAAGATCGATTGGGAAAATTTGACAGTGTCGGGTAGCTTGACCTGCTGTCGTCTGTACCAACATACCTATTTCTGCTGATAAGCCTGTGTTTTGAGTATCATAACATAAAAACAAGGCACGTCATAAGTGCATTAATTGTGTGTATAATGTGCTGTTGAGACACTGGCCTCCTCTCTTGGAGGAAGTGTGCTGTAATCTGCAATTTGGGCCCAGTGCGGGTTGGTAGATGTCACATGTCTTCGAATTTTTGGCTCTAGGACCTGCCGGTTTCCTCACGATGTTTTCCTTCACCGTTTTGAGAGCAGTGGTGATGAAATAATTTACACAAAGTAAAGCACCTGTCTGGGTTCAAACCTAACCTGGGTTCTGGGCTCGTAAATCGCGGCCGTTACCACTGCGCCACCACAACTCTCCGGTTCCCACTTCACGGCACCGATATAGAAGCAAAACCAGGTATGCGGCACCCCTGATAGCGCAATTTTGAACGCGTCAAAGCGAATAGTAAAAGCATCACACGACTGAATTGTAAGGTCTAAGACCAATTTTGAATGCGTTGGGCGTAAAACATCGTGAGGAAACCGGCATGTCCTAGAACCAAACATTCATAGACATGTGACATCTACCAACCCGCACTGGCCCCGCGTGCTGGCATGCGGCCCACTCCCTCTCACAAAGAGGAGGCCTGTGTCCCAGCAGTGGGAACATTATAGGTTGATTATGCTATGCTTATGCTATCATTTCTATGTCTATAGCAGAGATTATCTCCTAACGTAAGATGGATTGCCAGGTCCTTCTCATCTTACTCAAAGTTCGGGAGGCAACCCGCCTCCCTGACTGATAAAGTCAATCCATTAGCAAGTCCGCTACTCCAACCAAGAGTCTTTGACCGCTGCCTAACCTGTTACTAACCTGTTTAAATATCTTATCTATTTTGCCAACAGTACACAAATATTATTTTGAACTTGTTATCATATCAATAAATTAAATTCAGACGAAGTTGCATCACTTATTGCATCTGTTTCCATTCCAAATATGATGGAGCCTTTACAAATGATGATACTGAGGCTTGCTTCACGAGTGATGTCGCCCGTGAAACGCCCGCACACATACGAGCAACACGCATCAAAGACAGAGGCAACTGCCGTCGACAACGCTAAAAAAAATTACGAACGACGATTATTTATTGCGAATTTGAGCTACGTAGGTACTCAAATACTTGTCGTCGGCAGCCCATGACCCCCCAATGAACGTGCACGTATTATCGGGCACCATATGAACCCGCGGGTCTTTAAGGGTCATGCCCGTAGCCTGCCGGGCCCTCTGCCGGGTCGTAGCGATTACCCACAGGTCGACGGCAGCCGCTGACAACTCGTCGCTCATGTGTATGCACTCTAAGTAGGTATCGCCACTCGTGGAGGCGATTTGAATGCTCTAAACTGTCACTGATAATAAGCAAAATAATATTATTGCAATAATAATCTGAAATATTGCTTGTTTCGTCATTGTGTTTATGTTTTTGTGTGACGAGGTCTTGTCGCGTGTTTTCGCTAAACCTTCTAGTCGTATCTAGGGTTCTAATGAGATAACACTAAAATAACAAAAATATATCCTAAATTAACTAAAACTATTTACAAACTAAAATATAGCGTCGAAAAATTCATCCGCATCGCTGTCGACTGGTAATGTACCCAAGACACTGGCGGCATTGCCACGTTGTATGGCAATGCTTAGCCTCTGGCCAAGGTAAAAGCCAGCCCTTGGGTCATGGGAAGTGTCAACCAGTCTTTTCGAAATTTCCTTAAAAAGACCATGCGCACTCGGACCCCACGGCCCGAGGGTTTCAACCCCAAACGGCTCGAAAATTTAATTATTAATTAGGTTATTATATTTACGCCGCTTGAGGTTTTCCGCAACCGCAGCAGCAGCACCAGCGCAGCACGCTGACCCTGGAAGATGGGATGGCGCAAGAGTATCGACACAAGTTGCATCCCACACTAAAGGCCTACCCACCTTCCATGGAATTATAGACATGCCGTCCGGTCTCTTGCCATCGTCACGTGCCAAACCATTGGGTTCTAATACAGCTGGAACGCCGACGGTGACAAGAGCTCGTCGAATGATGTCGTTAATGTTTGCGTGCCGCGCTAAGCGACCAGCACTTCGGTTGCAAGACAGGCCGTGGTGTCCGAGGCTGTTGACAACTTCGCCACAGCGACAGCGATGGGGAGAACAACACGGTGCTCCTAGTCGTAAGGAAGCAGCGAGGCGGAAAGTATTGTAATTGACGTTAAGTATGTTTTTTATATCGAAAGTTTCGAACAGGAGTTTGCTTCTTCCATTCGCATCCTGCGGATTCCTGCGGCCTTCACCAGGTCTTTCAGTACGCGGTCGCTACTCCAGAACCTTTCAGCCTTTACAATCTTTACAGCTCATACCGTGGTAAAAATATTTAGACGATCAGAATTGTGATAGTAAAGCTAACCATGCCATGGCCACAGATTACTGAATAGTTACTACGCCATGGCTACAATGTCGTAGAAATCACAAGCTTCAAAATAATAGGAACGTTTGCGCTCGTATCTATATGTATAAATGTACTATTCCTATCCTACTAATTATAAACTGATAAATTTGTGAGGATGGATGAATGGATATGGATGTTTGTTACTCTTTCACGCCAAAACTAATGCGTGATTAAATTTGGCACAAAGGTAGTCCACAACCAGTATTAACACATAGGATACTTTTTAACTTATGCGGGTGAAACCGGAGCGCTGATAGTATCTAATAAACTAATAACAAAGCTGAGAGTTTGTTTGAACGCGCTTATATCTTTGGATCTAACAGTTGGATTTGAAAAAATAAAAAATAAATAAATAAATAAATCCCTGGACATTTCACACAGCACCATTTGTCCCAAGCTAAGCAACCTAATGCTTGTGTTATGGTAACAAGATGGCTGATAAACTACTTATATACATTTTTTTTTTTTTGTAAATACATACATATTATAGATAGAAAAACACCCTGACTCGATACAAATACATGTAGGAAATAAAAAAAAAAATACATGATGCAAAATATTTTTGCATCTGATGGTTGGATTCTAGAGCAAGGCTACAGGCTACTTAACATCACGCTATGGCCCTAAGAAGCCGAGCAAAAACCAAAAAAGAAACAACGCTAAGTGAAAACGAAGTCATAGCGCAGGCGATGCGATGCTATGAGGTAGGGAAACAAGTAATTTCACACGCGAACGAAGTCACGGGCAGAAGCTAGTCATGAATAATTCTTAGAATAGTAAGTTTCTTTACCTGACTTCATCAAGGTTCCCACTCAGCAGTTTCATGAAGCAGTGGGAATCAGCGTGGTCGTGGATGGCAGACGCGTGTCCAGGGCCCCAGCAGAGGATCATGATGTTGAAGGCTCCATTACCAGCGTCGACCAGGTTTCTAGTGTACCTGAAACAGAGGTAGGTTTATAAGGTTATTGAAGTGGCCAAAGTGTCTATACACCTGGATTTTTGCGGGCAAAATCACGCCACTAATGCTGCGATTGACGTGGTCACAACTGGACCCAACACAATACCATCACATCAAGGATAATTTCTGATAAATATCAGTGTCCAATATACTCGCTCTGGGTGAGCATTTATTTATTTAAACTTTTCGCACAAAAAAGGTACAAAGGCGGACTTAATGCCTTAGGCATTCTCTACCAGTCAACCAAGGGTGGTGAAGAGAAAATTGTGAGGCATTGTGGCATTGTGGTAGGAACAGTAAAATAAATGTATATGCTGTTAATGATATGTTGTAAAGGTGTTTTATGATTGTTTTTTGTAACCCTACTAACAGTTTATAAGTTCCAAATGTTACTAACCATTATGGATCATTATAATCTGACATTAAATATAAATTAATACTCTGGTGGCCCAGTGGATGAGAGTGGCCGAAAATCGTGTTGAATGGCGTGCAATAGGAGAGGCTTATGTCCAGCAGTGGACTGCTATTGGCTGATGGTGATGATGATGGTGGACCAGTGAAAACGGCCCCGACTTAAGAATTGTAGGTCATCGAGAACCCAGGCAGGCGTTATACTTTATGTAAATCATTTCATCACCACTTCTCTCAAAACGGTGAAGGAAAACATCGTAAGGAAACCGGCATGTCCTAGAACCAAAAATTCTAAGACATGTGACATCTACCAATTCGTACTGGGCCCGCGTGGTAGTTTACGGCCTACTCCCTCTCAAAGACAGAAGGCCTGTGTCGCATCGTGGGCTGTCACATCGAGAGGAAACCGGCATGTCCTATAACCAAAAATTCTAAGACTCGTGACATCTACCAACATGGTAGATAACAGCCCACTCCCTCTTGACGAGAGGAGGCCTGTTTCCCAACACTGGGAACATTATACTCGTAGGCCGACACATTGACCCCCTGACCGCGACAAACACTGCTTAACCTCACAGATCGGACAATAAACGTTGTTATTATTAATCTACGACCCCCGACGATGTTATAAAAAAGATAGCAATTCTTAATTAGCAACAGTCTTATCAACACTCAGGTAATCTACCTCTATCCGCGTGACAAGATCAAACAGGGCTGACAAATTATGTTGAAGAAGTAAATAGCTGATAACCGTGGAAAATTTACGTGTTTTTTTTTTTGTATTTTTAACCGTGTTCATCTGGTGGTCTTGGAAAGCACGTCGAGCCGTTGGCATCAGTTCAGTCATCCGTGGATCTTTCACAGTTTTTTATGTTTTGCCTATACTGTCCCAAAGTTGGGCAAAGGACTCCACCAAGTCCTTCCAGGAACTCTTTTTACGCGCCACCTTTAACCAGATCTCGCGGTACGCATCCAGGTCATCTCGTCGCCGCTTTTTGTCCGTAATTACTTTGATTGAGAATTGTTTTTTTTTAGATAAAAACAAAAAAAAAACAATTCAGAAATTATAATAAGCCCTGGCAGCTCACAGATGACCAGTCCCTACTGACGGTGCCCGTGCATAAACATGACGTTTAGATCAGCACCATTCACCTCAACCATTTTGAAGGGTACTTGCCACCACCAGAGAGACATTTGAGAGAGCATAACATACTCTCAGCCACCAGGGCACATTCCAGTCAATGAAAGTCGTACCCTGTAAGGCGCCTTCCTCACCGGATCGGTGCGTTTCCGTTTCTGTACCGAATACAGATTATTTACCGAGTCCATGTAATTAAATGAGAGTTTCCTCACTGAGTAGTTTCGGTAGAGATTCTTTACCGAGCGCATACACACGGCTCTGTACTGAGTACTACTGAACCATTCGACTCGCCCGTCCCTTCACTCCCGCCCCTGCACACCGCAGGACCCATAACAAAGGACAAAAACCGTATCAAACCGAGCCAGTAACGAAGTGGACCTCGGTAAGGAATCTTTACAGATTCGGTACAGAAACAAAAACGAAACGAAAACGCGCCGATCCGCACCCTAATTGCGATCAATCAGAATCGGTTTCATTTTGACAGTTCAACAACATTCATTGCGTTATTTACGTGTTGAGCAGACACATTTTTCGAACTTATTAAGCAATGGATTAGCAATTTGCTTCAAAATGATTCAGGTTCCGATTGATTGTGTGTTACGCAATTGGGTAGCCGGCGAGGAAGGCGCCTAAATGGTAGCTTATTATAGTAGGTACACAGCGCTCACACATGTGATAGTTTTTATCTTGACAGACACCTAATTTTCCACTGTTTGTCTTAAGAGCAGGTCGCTGGGGACATGTTTGTAGGACAGGTGATCTTTTTATACCTTCTGGAGAAAAACAGGGTATAAAAGGTGAACGGAGTTGAAGCTTATGGCATAGAATTTGTTTCCAAAAATCTCTTTTTATTACATTCAATTGTTCGATTGAAACCGGCCGATGATGGCTTGTACATACGAATTCATTGTTAATTTCCGCGCGTACAGTAGGGTACGCATAAGTTGAATTTTTATATTATTTGTTGTTGTTTTTTGTATGAAAAGAATATTGATACTTTATGAGATTTCTATTCAAAAGTGCCTGTAAATTGTTTAATTTTTTTGAATAACTTTTAATGAGCTTTGAGTTTTTTGTGATGTCGCTTTGATTTTGCTTACACCTACCTAACTCTTAATAGCACGTTATTGTTGTTGTTTTTTTTTAATATATTTATATTTTAATATGTATTCAGAGCATGTGTACTCGATAACGTGTAAGCTGTGGTTACCTGTAATTGAGTGTGCATTACAGGATAATGTATAATCAGAGATCGGAGTAGGTAGATTGAATTGGAGTCAATAATAATAATAATAATAATATCCCTGGACATTTCACACAGCACCATTTGTCCCAAGCTAAGCAACCTAATGCTTGTGTTATGGTAACAAGATGGCTGATAAACTACTTATATACAATTTTTTTTTTTTTTGTAAATACATACATATTATAGATAGAAAAACACCCAGACTCGGAACAAATACATGTAGGTCATACAAATATTTGTTCCGTGCGGGAATCGAACCCGCGACACGCAGCGCAGCAGTCAATCGCTTAACCACTGCGCCAACCGTGCCGTCAATGATCCGAAACGTAATTAATATGGACATTCCACCGGATTTTCGGAATTGGTTGATTATTTAAAAAAAACCGGAACTTAGGTAGAAATTGTATTAAAATAAGCAATATTATATTGTTCATAATTTTTTTTAACAATACACAGTCACGATTTGACACAACCCAACGACCAATCAGAGCAAAGGATCATAAATGGCGGTCATAAATTAATTTAGTTTTGGTACCTTCCTTTGAATGAATTGAGTAGTAACGGAAATACCGGAATTACTTTCCGGGAAAATGACTTATCCATGTTATTTATTCTGTGAACATTTATGATACAAGTACCAAAAATCAATCTAACTACTCCGATCTATGGTAATAATACAAGTTGTATAATGGTTAAAGATAATTGTAATTTATCTCGTTGGTTAATCCTTAAATAAAAAAAAATAAAAACTGTTGATATGCTTATCAACAGGTGTTTCTTTATCAGTAGTGTACAAATATATTAAATATATTTTGGAGGTATGAGGAACAAGGTGTAAAGTTCACTCATCCTCCATTGAAAAGGGAGGATCCTCCAACCAGACGGGTGTTGTGTCTGGCGGGCAATTGCCCAATGATTGATATTGGGAAATTGTATATATGCTAATGGCACGGTAAACTCTGCTTGCGAGATGCAGGATTTGCGTGACGTCAGTATGACGCGTTGTTCGCATGTGGCGTTGTAGATACCGCTACAATATATTTGCAGACTACTGATATTTCAGTTAAAGTTTGCAGACAAAACCAAACAATTTATTCCCGTAGCTATCTTTTTTATTAAAGTACCAATATTTAAGTGTTAGTCTGAAGTAAGTATCTAGTCTGCTTTCGCAATATATTTGCCAAAAATGTAAACAAATATGAGTTTATGGAAAAATAACTTTAATTCCTACACAATAAAGTTCAGTTTACGCTACAACTTCAAAAATTTTTATAAATTTTTCAACAGTGCTAGTGACTCTGAAATAAAATTAATTAATAATAATAATATAATAATAATAGTTTATTTATCACTCCTAAAATTACAAATTTCTCTTAGTCTATGTACAAAATCATGGCAATGAAACATATTTATAAGAGATTACGTTGACGACTATACTAGTATAAACTGTGTCACAGTCGTCAGCGTCTTCCACACTTATTTATTAAAACCACAATTTAAGATTGTTTTAAGCACAATATCTGTAATATTGATGAAATGGGACGATTTTAAAATGAAACTAACAAAATTTACAAGGAAAACAAACTATTTAGAATAAGTACGTTACCACAATGATGGGTGAAGAATGTGTGTCTAGTGTGATAAGGAGTGTGGGTGTGTAATGTATGTGAGGGTGTGCATGTAAAGTAGGTGTAACGGAGTTGGTGTGTATCTTTCTTTAAACATGTTTAACTTTTAGTAATTTCTTCAGTTTCATTATAGTTTAATCGTAGGAGCCAGTCTCGTATTACATCCTTACATTCACTATTCGGAAGTGCATAAATGTTGTTCAAACGGTTTGCTACGTTGTATAAAATATTACTTCCAACATAATATTGTTGTCTAGCAAGTGCCGTTCTGTAAGGTGTCCCTGAGCAAACTCTTGTTTTGACTCGCTTTGAAATCGGGATATATCTAATGTTTTTATGCTTACGGAGTATTGTTGATAATATAAAAAGTTGTCTAACAGATAAAACAGAGCACTCACTATACAAAAGATCAGTGCTGTACCTTCGTGGTCGTCCAAGCATGACCTTCAATATAGCTCTTTGTGCACGCTCTAGGGGAAGTAGGATAGTCTTGCCAACTCCTCCCCATACAATGGCACAGTATTGCAGTAAACTTTGAGCAAGGGCATAATACACACATAACAAAGTTTCGCTATCAGCTGAGTACCTGAGTTTTCTAAAGATTGGCATCAATTTTCTCACTCGGCCAACTAACTGAGTTATATGTGCAGTCCATTTTAAGGAGTTGTCTATAATGAGACCAAGATATTTTTTTTTTTTTTTTTTTTTTTTATTCTATTTTTTTTTTTGGACTTTTATACTATATGTATATGTCAGTCCGATTAATCTTATTAACTAGTTATACATTAGTAGCTTAACTTAAGATGATAATAGCTTAAACAGAAAACAAGCTCCTTCACTGTTAGGGTTTGAAAGTATAGAATTAATGATTCCGACCTGCAATTTGTCCAGATCCAATTTTTCAAATAATTCCTCTCTCTCTGCATTAAATTGAACACATTCCATCAACAAATGGTATACATCATCTATTATTCCACAAGTATCACATTTAGGAGAAGAAACCTTTCCCATCAAAAAGGCAAAATTATTTGATGGAATATGTCCGGTTCTGATTCTGTGCGCTATAATAATCAGTTTCCTACTTAAACGACTATATGTACACCAAGGTATACGAGGAGGCTGACATTGGATGGTTTTATACCATATGCCCTTTTCTAATGATCTCTGATTGAAATATTCCTTCCACAAATCATAGCACTGTCCATTATATTTCCTTAATATTTCTGAATAATATGGTTTCACATAAATTTCTTGTCCTTCTGTACTTCCAATTTTCGCTAATCTATCCGCCTCCTCATTACCAGGTATCCCAATGTGCGAAGGAACCCACTGCAACCTCAGATCTACTCCTTTCTCCGCTAATTCCTCTATTTTAGAGAGTATCTCGTATGCTATCGGTGTACCTCTGCGACCAGAGGCGCATCGAGCTATATGATATAAGGCACTCTTACTGTCTGAACATATAACAGCTTTATTCTCATCAATTGTTTTGATATATGAAAGTGCTTCTGAGATCGCAATAAGCTCCAACGACATGATACACACATTTCCAATCACTTTAAAACATCGACTAGCGTTTTCTTGCAAGCGAACATAAAATGAAGCTCCCCTACCTTTATTGCTCATAGATCCATCTGTGTAAATTACTACCCAATCAGCATATTTCTCAATTAATTCTTTAATTACAGCGTGTTTCAACGTATTTAATTCGTAAAATTCTTTAGCTCGATGCATGCTATCTAAACCAACCGAAATTATATTATTCGCATCAATGTAAGTGACCCATGTTGTTAAGGTATACATCTCCAGTGGAGAGGACGAGGCAACCTGAACATCTTCAATTTCATTTATAACAGTCACAAGTAATGGAATCTTTTTGCGTGTCCAATAACTGTTGGTAATAAGCGTATTTAGTTCTTTTAACAATTTAATCGTTACATTGTTAGCCCAAGATAGGGATTTTAAACCATATTTGTAGGCTAGGAATTTTCTTCTTATATGCAATGGCGGAATACATAGCTCACTCTCCATGGTGTGTATCGGCGTAGACTTTATAAAGCCACCTATAATTCTCAGTGCTTGATTCTGTATTTTCTGTAATTTACATAAATGTGAATTCGCACTGTTGTCGTAAATAAAACAACTGTAGTCTACACGACTTCTGACTATCGCTATATATATTCTGCGTAAATGTTTGGGGTGTATACCCCAAGAAGTACCTGCCAGAACTTTGAGTATATTTAAGTATTTCTGTGACTTTCTGACTACCTCGTTAATATGACGTCCCCATCGTAACGATCTGTCTAGCCATAGTCCCAAATATTTATAGCTATCCACTAATTCTAAGGCATGGTTGTTTATTTTCAATGCAATATTTTGTCTCCTAAAGCCCCTGCTAAAAATACATAGTTTTGATTTACTATTCGACAAACATAATCCTAATTCACTTAGACAGGACGAAAAGGTATCTAATGCCTCTTGTAATTTAGTAGTACTATCTGAAATATTTTTATCTGTACTATACAAGACAAAATCATCAGCGTACTGGCACATATATACATTGTTGATTTTTGAGAATAATTTAAATGTTACAACGTTAAATAATATTGGTGAAATAGGGTCACCCTGGGCTAATCCTAAACTTGTATGTCTAATCATAGTGTCATTTTCATTAAATTCATCAATAATTTTAAGACGTCTGTCATTCAAAAAAGTCCATAAATATGAACATAATTTGTTACCGATCCCGATTTCATTTAATATCGATAACATTTTATTAATTAATACGTTGTTGTATGCACTTTCAACATCTATAAAACACGCAACAGTTGCATAACCTTTCGAGAAACCTAATTGAATTTGTGTGGTCAATCTCGTTAAACAGTCCTGACATGATTGTCCTCTTCTAAAACCCGACGTATATTGAGACAAAATATTGTTTTTCTCTATGAACCATTCAATGCGTTTTGTCAGTATGGAGTGAAAGATCTTACACAAGCATGATATTAAGCAGATAGGCCTTAATTTTGGATTGCTATCTGAAGGTGTAGCTGGTTTGGGAATAGGCATCAATACTATATCACGCCACTGTATAGGTACCACACTAGTATTTAAAATATCATTATACAACTTAACTAAAAATATTTTTCCAATGGTTGGTAAGTTAAATATCATTGAATAGGAAACTCCGTCCCCACCAGGTGCTGTATCCTTAGTTTTTAGCGAATTACACAGTTCATGAAATGTTACCGGTATTTCCAATTGTGCGTTTGGTGAATTAAATGTTGGTTTCTCATAGCATACATAATCAGGAGCTAAACCACAGATTAGGGAAACTTTCTGGTCCCTTGACGGGTATGATTTAGTTGAGCTACACCCCTTCAACCATCGCATTTGCTTCCACATTTCGGAGATCGTTGTTGACTCATCAATGCGTGTATAAAAATTACGGCGCTCATTTATTCTAGCTTTACTAATAGCTTTCTTAGCTATTACTGTCTTTTTTTCTAGAATGTTTAAGTTAAAGGGGGTAGGATTTGACCTAAAATTACTTAGTGCTAACCTTCTTTCAGCTACTAGTTTAGAAAGTGTTTCATTCCAATAAGACTTTGGTTGGAATCCCGGTTTATAGTATGTGCAATGTTTTGTATACGGTAAATATTTATCAGCCGCAATATTAATGATGTTTATAAAATAATCATAATTTCGTTGAGCATCTAACTCTTCACAATATGGTAACATTAATTCTTCTAATGTTTTGGTATATTTCTCCCAGTCAGCCGATTTATATTTACGTTTTTTAGTTATGTATGTAGTTTCCCTATAATTACTTTTAATTTTAATACACATATGATCACTGCCCAGATTTTCACTCAATACATGCCACTCAAATTTACAAGCTAAGTCTGTGGAAACAAATGTAATGTCAGGGGACGTTTTTTGTAAATAACCATTGACCATTTTAATTCGCGTGTGCTCACCTACTCCTTTGTTAAGCGAGATGTATCCCGTATCCAAAGCAGCGTCAAAAATCATCGTTCCTCTTGTATCTGATTTACATGACCAATTATAGTGGTGTGCGTTGAAGTCACCAGCGATTAAACATTTACTATTATATTTTGTGAAAATTAAATCCCAGTCAGTTTGAATAGTATGTACCGAGGAAGGACAATATACCAAGATAATATTCTTAATCTCCTTACAATTTAAAAGGTTAACACATTTTATTTCTATTCCTGAATTACTAGTATTTAAAGTTTCTAACTGTACTCTAATCGACTTATGTATTATAATAGCGATTCCCCCATATGAATCGCTTCGGTCATTCCTAAAAACATTGTACCCACTTATATTTAATGATGAATCGGGTTCCAACCAAGTCTCTGATATTAAAGCAATGTGAATGTTCTCCTGACTTAATAAAGCTTGAAATTCTGGAAGTTTAGGTCTTAAACTCTGAGCATTCCACTGCAATATGTTTATAAAATAGGCACTGTTATTATGATTATCCATTAGTGGAGAACGACAGTAATTGAGTTAAAATATCTTTACCATTTATTATTTTAAAAATTAGTGCAATGCAATCTCGAACAACTATTTTGATAATTAATCCTAACTTATTAGAAAAGCTATCTCTCGACATACATACGTCCTTAATTTTTTGATACAGTCCATAAAAATAGTCTTCGCGTTCACTTGGTTCCCTTTGTTTATCACCTTTGTTATTAGTGTTTTCAACCTCACTTCTATTTTTTTGTGACTGTTCCTGTCCATACGATCCTCCTTTTGTTTTCTTCCTTCTTGATTTCTTCTTTTTTGATTTTTCAGATTGTGTATTAGTTTTATTATCTAGATTCTGACTGTCTTCTGTTTCCGATTCTTCAGATATAATCATTTCTTCATGTATAACCGCTTCTGTAACAACCACTTCTCTATATGTTCCTCTTGGTCCTATGTCATGAGTGCATTCTGTTTGCAAAAACTGTTTATTTGTTTCATTATTCTTAATCATATCCTCATAATGTATTGTATTATTTTCCTGTATTTTCCTTTTGACATTATAATATATTTCTAATCCTTCTCGATAACTGCAGTTCTTTTCCGACATAATTCTTCTAATTTCTTTTTCTTTCAAATATATAGGACATTTTTTATTCATTGCCATATGTGAACTTTTGCAGTTTATGCATTTAAAAACAGTTGTCTCACAGTTAGCGTGATTATTTCCACACTTAGGGCATATGACTTTTTTCGAAGGACATGTCCTTGAAAGGTGTCCATAACGCCAACATACTGAGCATTGTGACACAGGAAAAATGTAGGGTTCAACTTGGAATTTGCACCCAAAACCACATACATATGTCGGTAGGTTGCAATTTTTAAAACATAGGCGGATTGTTTCAGAGTCTACCCATTTACCTTCGCTATCCTGTCTTTTTAGTCGTTTTGCAGATATAATCTCGAAATCACATTTAAGGTTTTCTAATATTTCTTTATCTTCAATTTCTAAGTCCACCTGCCGAAGTAGACCATAGCATAACGTTGATTCACCTACTAAATTAATATTACACTCCAAGTTGCTTAATATTTTCTCACAATTTAACATCTTTACTGCATTTTCTTTGCTCTCAAAGTATACTAAAGCCCTATAAGGGTTTTTGTACACTAATTTAATTATATTTCCTATATTGTGAGATCTCAAAAGTTTTGCCATTCCAAACTGCCTCGGCAGTGTTTCTTTGGACGTAATACACACAATATGTTCTTTGGGTTTCGGATTATTACTTGAAAATCTCAAATCTACTTGTTCATAGTTTTTTGAATTTCTTCGTGCAGGTCGTTTACTTCCACGCCTTATGGTTATGAATCCATCATCACCTTCGATTGTTTCTTCATCATCCTCCTGTCTGCCTCTCTTCTCCGGTAATACTTGTTGCTCTCTAGTTAAATCCGTATTTTTCTCCCTCTCCATCCTTAAATTAACTTGTTGCTCGCTCTCCAACTCAAGATCCTCTTCCACTATCTCACTTCCACTTGAGTCACAAAATTCTACATTTTCACTCATCAAATAGCATTAATTAATAAAAATGAGGGTAAGCGAAAAAAAGTTACAATCGCGTAAGTCGTCAACAGCTAACTCGATCGCTCGCTATGACTGCGCGCGCGCAACTGACCAAGATATTTTATATTGCTAGTACGAGTTACTTTAGGGCAATCACAATTTTCTTTTAAGTCACAAGAATGTACCCTAACTTCGAATTCTGGTGGAGGCTGGGTATTGCTACGGTGAGTAAAAGTGATATATCTGGTCTTGTCAACATTCAGTGTCAAAAGATTGTCATTAAGCCAGGTCATAGTTTCCTTAATCGCATGCTCTGTGCAATGCTGAGCATCTTTCCAGTCATTTCCTTGCACAATTAAAGCAGTGTCATCGGCATACGTAATAATATTACAGTTTGGAAGAACTTTTAAACACAAGCTGTTAATGTACAACAGAAAGAGGGTGGGTCCAAGAACACTCCCTTGCGGAACGCCGAAAGAGAGAGACGCTTCTGAGCTTGTGTAGCTTCCTATCCTAACGCACTGGGTTCGGCTGGAGAGGTAAGATCGAAAAATCTCCAGTACTATCCCACGAATGCCAATCGATTCCATCTTCAAAAGTAACAAGGGAACAGAGACAGTGTCGAATGCCTTTGACATATCCAGGAACACACCTATAACTTTCTTTTTGGCATCAAGGTTTTGAGCTATGACCTCAGACAGAAGTAGAGTTGCATCTTCTGTAGACCGACCCTTCATGAAGCCAAATTGGTTATCAGCAATAACATTATTATGTCGCAGGAAGTTTGTTAATCTAGAATTTAAGAGTTTCTCCAAGATTTTAGAGATAACTGTCAGCACAGATATGGGTCTGTAGTTTCCGACAATGTCTCTGTCACCACTCTTATAGATAGGATGCACTAACGCCCTCTTCAAGATGTTCGGGAAAACACCAGTGGTCAGGCACAGGTTAGACATGTGTGTAAGGGGAGAAACAAGACTGCACTTTGCACTTTTAATCACTAGTGTAGGAATGTTGTCAATACCAGCTGCTGAGTCACTTTTTAAGTTACGAATAATGGACCCCATCTCTACAAAGTCAGTGTCAAGTAGCACCATAGAATCTCTAGATGACTGCGATGAATTACATTTATTTAATTCATATATCGATCGATTGGCACTTTGTTTATTTAATATTGCATTTGCAAGTGTTTCTCCGATTCCTGCAAAATAATCATTAACTACATTAACTGACTGGCATGGTTCTTGAGCAAGAGTAAGTAACTCACTGGGAGGAGGTGAAATTTTCTTTTTCACCTCCTCCCAGTGAGTTACTTTTCAAATAAAGTTGATATTATTATGTTTAACTTTGAATTAACATCAATATGAAAGACGTAAAGGAGATAGTTATTATATTTGTGTATCTTTTTACTGATTTCAAAAGCAAATAAACCGCTCTGATAAAAAATTCTGTCAACATTTTGCAAGTTGCATAATCACCCTATAATGTTCCCACTGCTGGGACACAGGCCTCCTGTGAGAGGGAGTGGGCCGTAATCCACCACGCGGGCCCAGCGCGGGTTGGTAGATGTCACATGTCTTCGAATTTTTGGTTCTAGGACATGCCGGTTTCCTCACTATGTTTTCCTTCACTGTTTTGAGAGCAGTGGTGATGAAATAATTTACACAAAGTAAAGCACCTGTCTGGGTTCGAACCTACGACCTATAGCAAGTAAGTCGCGGCTGTTACCACAACGGCTCCTAGTATAGACATAGTAGGTCATCATCATCTGCCTAGCCTTTTCCCAACTATGTTGGGGTCAGCTTCCAGTCTAACCAGATGAAGCCGAATACCAGGGGGTCTACTCCGAAGTGCAAAGTGCGAATGTTCGGATCGGGCCGAACCGAATAGGTATTATTGAAAAATGCGAAAAAAATTCGGATCGGCTCAGTTGGGTCGGGACCATAGTCAATATTCGAAAGAGTGTAGGAGTGTAGGATCGGGACCGACCGAACCAAATAGTAACTTCGTAGCAGGAAACGGCTGAACATTCGGCCGATACTACTTCGGAGTAGATTCCCTGTATTTTACATGGAGCGACTGCCTGTAGTAGGTAATACAATAAAATTACTTTTCACACTCGTTTACTTTTTCTTAGGGTTCCCTAGAACGAAAATGGCACCATTATACCAATGTGACATAACTTTTGCTAAAGGCGTTATAATGTCATTGTGATTTGATACATGTGTTGTAGACAGATAGAGAAATACTTAACAATGCAATGGAGCGATACACTCAGTCACACAGCTCGTGGAAGGATGGATATTTCGAAACACCCATTTCGTTGATTTTGGCACCAGTTTTGGCGATTTGAACTGGTCGGACAGATCGCCAAATTTGACGACGCCAGATTTCTTTCTTTGAGGCTTTTTGAAATCTCGCGTTTACCACAGCAAACCATCATCATCATCATCATCTGCTCGCCTTTTCCCAACTATGTTGGGGTCGGCTTCCAGTCTAACTGGATGCAGCTGAATACCAGTATTTTACATGAAGCGACTGCCTATCTGACCTCGACAACCCAGTTACTGGGTAATACGATACCCCTTACCACAGCAAACCATAAACCTTGTAAGTCTTGAAAGCCAACATAGAAGGAGAAATCACCAATTTGGAGCTAGTTGTGAGAGCAACAATTCAAAATGCCGTAAAACGAGCACAAATGTGCATCAACTCAGAAATGGTCGTTTGACCGATATCATTTTTCGAGTTGGGGCCGATTTTTCAATCGACAGTCGATCATTTTTATTTGTCGAATAAAATTGACGTCCGATAGTTTTTGTATGGAAG
Source organism: Apamea crenata (assembly GCA_949629185.1). Taxonomy (NCBI): domain Eukaryota; kingdom Metazoa; phylum Arthropoda; class Insecta; order Lepidoptera; family Noctuidae; genus Apamea; species Apamea crenata. The sequence goes on from OX451379.1 coordinate 1,415,327, forward strand.
AACTGTCAAAAATTAAAAATTTCTCCTCCGACAAAATTATTTGGCGTTGGTAAAATCAGTCCCCTAAATAAACTTTCCGCGAAAACAAACCCCATATTATTTCATTTCCAAAAAAAACATGTACCTACATGTTAAAAAAATATGGGGGGGTAAGTACTTACCCCTTATTACAAAACAAGGTTTTTCTTTCGATCAGGTTTAAACCACTGACCCAATTATTGAATGAAGAACCCAACTGATATTTATTTATACTATGACATTTGCTTACTTTGAGAAGTATTCTAATATTTTAATTATTGTGAATGTGAAGACTATGTGGGTCATTTTATTTATATTATTTTTAATTTTTCTCTCTGTTCTGTTAGTTTTGTCATGGTCTGGCAGTTTGAGTTATTAATGTGGCCTACCTAAATGTCCTTTCTTTGGTATTGTTCGTCGAATCGTCGAGCTCCTTATGTTTTGAGTTGAGCTGCACGATTTCTGACAAATGCGTGCACTGGCTGGACAGGTCCTCTCAATCTGTGGTTCGTTCCTCAAAAAAACATCTCAGCCATCGATCTACATGGTCTTCATGTGATCTGACCAAGATTATGTCTGTACTTTAAAAGAGACTGTGACCTCTGAGTTTGTTTCGGCCTTTCTTCTCAGACTAGTCAGATGGGAAACGCCAACCTCATCTAGTTTTAAAATATGATTGACGTGTAAAAGTGTTTGTACTGGGTGGCGCAAAAGTAAAGACCCTATTTGGTTCAGCTATAACATTTTTTCTAAATTAGAAAACTAGATTTAGATTTTTTTAAATGTATATTTGTGCCATTAAATTTCGTACCATTAGGATTTAAAGATGATGTCTTTTAAATGGTGACCTCCAGAGTTGATACACATTTGAGCCCTATTTATGACATTTTGCATAACTTGCCGTAACACTTCCTGCGATATGTTCGTTATTTCTTGACGAATGTTTTCTTTTAGAGCTGCGAGAGTCTGTGGCTTGTTCACATACACCCGAGATTTCAAAAAACCCCAAAGAAAGAAGTCTGGACTGGTCAGATCGGGTGATCTTGCAGGCCAAGGCAAATCGCCAAAACGAGAACTCTCGGCCTGGAAAAGCGTCCCTCACTAAGTCCATAGTGTCGCGCGCTGTGTGTGCCGTAGCGCCGTCTTGTTGAAACCAGATGTGCTCCAGCCCCAATTCGTCCAAACTGGGTATCAAAAACTCACGTAACATGGTTCTGTAGCGTTCTCGTTTGCGTGGCACGTCGCCTCGTTGATGTTTCTGGACACTCTTCCACATCTTCGCGCACAGCATCGATATTTTCAGCTGAACGGCCTGTTCTTGGTCTCCCAGACTTAGGTCTATCCAATGTTGAGCCAGTTGGTTCAAGGCGTGTGGCAAAGCGTCGAATTGTGCGACCAATCGGTGCCGGACGGTGGGGAAATCGTCGACGAAATTCACGTTGTGTTCTTATCACTGATGAATTATTCCGTAAGAACATTGACACAATTATTCCACGTTCTTGGGGAGTAAAACGGTCCATGTTTATTTTCAGTGTATTTTACATTTGTTCACTACACAATTTTCAACAACAGAATGACAGAAAATGTCATATAAAAAAAAAAAAGGTATTTTCTTTAGTGCCACTACTTTTGCGCCACCCTACAAGTACAAACCTACTTATAAAATAAAATCATTTATCATAGAGAAATGCAGTTCTTTATACAAATATGACAGCTTAGTTCGGTGCTAAGTTGTCATTTTAGTATTAAGAACTTTGCCTAAATCGAAATAAAGTTCGAAATGCAAGTGCTGACTCAATAGTTTAGGCTAGAACTAAAGTTAGGTTTCGTTTTGTAATAAGACGGTTAAAGTCTTAACTCACCTAAAACGATCAAACTTCGCAAACTTGCTCCAATCTTTGGGGTCAGACTTATAAGCACCCATCAGTTTCTGAACATCCTGTACGTTGACGTGGTCGCGGGAGAACACCCTGTGTAACTCTCCAATCATATTTTCCAAGCCGGTAATTTCCCTGTGAACAAAATTTTACAGATTAGAAGATAGTCAAAAGCAATTGATTACTTATTTAAAAGGGATCTTATATCTATCAATCAAGAGATTTCATGATTGATAAAAATTTATTATGTTCTAAAGTACCAATATCTTAGTGTTTATCTATATTTGTGTATCTTTTTTCTCTTCTATCTATATTTGTGTCTATCCCTAGTATTAGTTGGAATGACAGCTAACTCCACGCTCACTTCACCTAAGTTTTCACGATGAGATGTTTACAGAATCGCACAGCTGGTGACACAGTAAGCAGGTTCACAGGTTAACAGCAAGTTAAAACGACATGAGTGGCTTAAAATATTACCTACAGATAAGTTACAATATGGTATATTTGCTTGAGCCCCAAACTAGACAGTGTCTCTATCTTGGGGCTCGGAGTATGAATTCCAGAGTAGAGACTATTAGAGAGCTGATTTTAGGTATGGTATGGTGCGTGTGTGTGTAATGTTTGTATGGTGTGTGTGTAAGGGTGTGTGTTTGTTAGTAACTATTTAGTAACTGCCTCGTAATTTGAACTAATTGAATTTAGACATCACTAACTTTCAGTGAAGCCTCTTTCTCAAGAATCTTATGTTTTTAATTGTTTCTTCATTTGTTTTTTTTTTATTTTAAGTACATTGTTCTCACATATAGAAGCAACAGGAATAATGTACCCAGGATTTTATAATAATATCTTCATTTAAAAGAGTGTCCTTGGAGTTTCTTGCGCGTTCTTCTTCATAGAGATCTACGTTTTGGAATGGGCAACTAGCTTTTTTTTTTTTTTTTTTGTGGATGGGAAATCATCAAATGACCCCTCCCGCTCTGGGTGGAGCGGAAGGGAGTGTCAGACTTTTACTGACTAAAACCCACCCGTGTTCCGTCCTTAGCCCTTTCTGTTCCAGGGCAGCGGTTAACCTTTCGGAAAATCCCGCCGCCCCGGCAGGCTTCGGCCCTGTGGGGCCCCGTCCTCTGCTGACATCTCTTTGAGGCACGCGTGGAACACAACGCGCCGTCCGGCACGGGCCTGGTCCTGATCGGACGGTGAGCTACCCATTACTCACCGCCCGCAGGCCCGCGCCTACGGTGGCCGGGAGTCGTCACGCGGCTCCCGACGCCCGGAGCGTCTCCCGCGGCGGCTGAGGCGTGAGGTTCTCTCCCTATGGGCAACTAGCTTCAACTTTCTGACTAACTGACCGTCTATATTTTGACAATTCAAAAGTGCCTGTAAATGGTTTAAATGAAATAAATGCTTTGAGTTTAAATACACAATACATTTATTTGCATTCCACAATGTGAACTTAGGTGGTAGGTAGGTACATTATAAAATATACATAATTTTAGATCATTTTGGACCCTGTCGGGCACAACAAGATAGAATAGAGGAAGTTTGAGTTTATACAACATCACACTAATCTACAACACACAAGTTTTTTTGTAAAATGTCCCTGTAAATTCTTTTCTCTTGATCTGGCATCCAAATATAAGCATAAATCATTATTTAAGTTAATGGTATTTTATTATGTTGAATTTAATTTACAATTAACAAATATACAATTAATTTTGATATAATAATTATTTATTAATGTAATGTAACTAATGGGAATTGTAAGTAATGTAATGTGAATGTAATGTGTGTGACAAAGTATAAATATGGATGAAAAATCAAAGTATATATTGTATTATTATTGTAATGTGATTAATGTTAATTGTAAATTCATGTAATTATAATTATAAAATTGTTTTTGCTACCTACCGTTAAAACGGTGATACATGTAGCAATATGTAATTATGAATACCTTTATACGAGTAACATACCATGTTTATGGCAAATAAATAAATAAAAAATACAATTTTTTGCGGGCTACATTAGTGCATCCCCCAAGGGCTCCCCCTCACAGAGTGGAGGCCTAATTCCCAGCAGTGGGAACAATATAGGCGAAGTATGTTGTACTTACACGTCAATTTTCAAGGGTCTCTCAATGGGCAGCACTTCCATGTCTGCACACTGAGACACTTTGATCTTGCAGTTAGCATTCTCAACGTCCATGGTGGTTCCTGCAACAATTTGCATGAAATAAGTTTTCAAAGAAATCATCGTAAAATGATTCGAAAAAATCTGTAAAATCGATGTAATGGAGAAGTCACATCCTTAAAAAGTTTTTGGAGGGGTTTACTCCAGTCCTTGTCATGTGGTACGGACAATGTGACGGTCGGATGTGGTGACGAGACGGTTGGAGTGGCTGAGCGATCGACTGTTGCGCTGCGTGTCGCGGTTTCGATTCCCGCACGGAAGAAATATTTGTATTGCCTACAGGTTGTTGTTCCGGGTCTGGCTGTTTGTGTATGTGAGCTTAAATGTTTGTGAACGCACCCACGATACAGGAGTAATTACTAGTGTGGGGCAAAGTTTAAAAAAAAAAATGTTTGGCGCTAGTACGAAGTTACATAGTCGTGATGTCACTTTTGCAGCAGCAATTCTTTTTTGTGTTTGTGTTCTTTTTTTGCGTCATATTTGCCGCAATTAAACTCATTTTCTTTCTTTTAACTATTTTAGAACTAGCTCCTGCCCGCGACTTCGTCCGCGTGAAATTTCTTGGTTCCCAGACATACCCCGTCACAACGCATCGCCTGCCTGCGCTGTCACTTCGTTTACACTCAGCTAATTTTCCGACAATTTTTCTTGTTGTTCAGCTCCTGAAGGTTGTAGCGTGATGTTATATAGCCTATAGCCTTCCTCGAGAATTCTGTGCTTCTCGCATCCAACGGGTTCCTGCGGCACGTTCACAAGGTCGGCCTTCCAACGCTACGTTTTCCGGTACGCGGTCGTCACTCCAGAACCTTTCAGCTATCTGTTCTGCGAGCAATAAGCCCTGCCCACTGCCACTTAAGTTTGGAAATCAGCTTTATTGATAGTAGGTAGATAAATATGTACATGTCCGGAGCAATGTATGAAACAACTACTTCAGCCACCGACATGTGAACACGTTCTAATAGTTAACCCTTATGTTAAAGTGGCTTACTTTATACAAAGGGGTACGACAATACCCCATCGTTATGACACATCAAGTTTTAAAAAGGGACTGTCACCCAGTTATGAGTGATAGAGAGGACGCTCTATAAAGACGAGCTTGTTAGGGTTCTGTAGCCAAATGGCAAAAATGGAAGGAGAAATCTATGAAAAAGATTTTATTGGAAATTGTTTTGTAGAAAATAATTAACCAATACCGCAATAAGTGTTTCATCAGCATTCTATTCCGTAATAGTTGTCGCGCGAAGATGTTGATTTTCTTATTATCTCCTTTTATTCAATATAGGTACATATTGTATATGTATAAATTATATTTTTAAATATTAGAATATAAAAAATATAAAAACATTATAAAAAAATAAACATTTTATTAATATTATTAGGCCTACTGGGCGCCGATAAAAAAAACGCGTCGGTTACTCCCCCGGCTCTGCCTCAAGGCGGTGTGAAAATGAGTTTTTTTTTTGCCAAAACGCATTTTGATTTACTCTGCGGCGCTACAACTATTGATTTTACAAAAAAAAATGTAATAACATAGTTAAATTGTAGGAAATTTTCTCTAGTTTACTTTTTAATAATTATAAATGTTTTTTTTTATCCTAAAATGGGTCAAAACCGACGAAAAATTTCTACGCTAGAATCATTCTAGGATCATTTGCTGAATCCATGATTACAGTTTGCGCGTCGATGTCCCTGACACCCGGCAGATGTAGGTAACTACCAAACCTAGCTTAGTGCAATGTAAATCGTAATCAAAAGATTATTAATAGCTTATATATAGATAAGAGAACATTTTATAATCAGAAAGGCTGAGTGAAACTCGTCTGATTTAATTTTTTTATGAATACCTAAAAGTAAAATAAAAGAGGAGCTTGTTGCTAAGTAAAAACTGCCGCACGGGTCAATCGATCAGGTTAAGCTACGCTTGCCGCGGTTTGTCCGTGGATGGATGACCATCTTTACATAACAAGACTCCACCGTGTCTCGGAAAACACGTTAAGCCGTTGGCCCCGGTTGTCATTCGTAGACAGTCGTTACGGGTCGTCAGTAGCCCGAAAGTCTGATAACCAGTCTTACCAAGGGGTATCACATTACCCAGTAACTGGGTTGTGGAGGCTAGGTAGATGATGATTGTATATTATTATAGGTATTTAAACTATCTTTTGTTGTGTCCGGTTCGCCAAGCACATATTTTATTAATAAGGTCAGTATCGTACCTAACTAACTAACTGACACTTCCTGAATCGTTTAACATGACACTCTAAGACGGAAATCCTAGTTTGACCTAAAAAGGGATTTGTTTTTCTTTCATATATAGTGTTTTCTTAGCATAATCAGCATAATTCACACCACACACACACACATCACTCGCAAAATCGCGCTCGCAATCGCAATCTGGCTAGCTTCGCATCACTGCTTTCCATCAGGCGGGATCGCAGTCAAGCACTAGTTTATATGATAAAAAAAAAATTATAATGTTTCGACGGACGGACAGACGGACGAACAGACAGCGAAGTCACACAGACAGTTCTTTTTTAGGGTTCCGCACCCAAAGGGTAAAAACGGGACCCTATTCCGATCTACATGGTCTTCATATGATCTGACCAAGATTATGTTTGGACTTTAAAAGAGACTGTGACCTCTAAGTTTGTTTCGGCCTTTCTTCTCAGACTAGTCAGATAGGAAACGCCGACCTCATGAAGTTATAAAAATATGATTGACGTGTAAAAGTGTTTGTACAAACCTACTTACAAAATAAAATCATTTATCATTTATTACTAAGACTTCGCTGTCTGTCCGTCCGTCTGTCCGTCCGTCTGTCTGTCACCAGGCTGTATATCAAGAACCGCGATAGCTAGACAGTTGAAATTTTCACAAATTATGTATTTCTGTTGCCGCTATAACAACAAATACTAAAAACGAAATAAAATAAATATTTAAGGGCTCCTATACAACAGACGTGATTTCTATAGATAATGATACGGAACCCTTCGTGCGCAAATCCGACTCACACTTGGCCGGTTTTTTATTTTTTTATGTAACTTTGTTAGTTTTAAATGCTCTTTTTTTACTATTTGTACTTCCTTTGTGTGTCACAAATAAAATACTTTTCTTTCTTTCTTTCAAAAGGTACTAATTCTAGCAGTGGCCACTAAGGTATCTTTGGGCTCTTTCTCTCTCTCACCTCTGCCTAACCTTTCGAGGAATGCAGGCGTGACGTTATCCTACAAATATCATAAACGTGAAAGTTTGTATGGATGGATAGATGGATGTTTATTTCTCTTTCACGCAAAAACTACTGAACGGATTCGGATCAAATTTGGCACACAGATAGTTTATAACCAGGATTAACACATAGGATACTTTTTATCACAATATTCCCACGGGATCGAAACTTATGCGGGTGAAACCGCGGGGCGCAGCTAGTGTTATATAAAAGTTGCCTCAGCGATTACGTCACAAGGATGGGTAATAACAACAAACAGATGTCATCAATCGCACTGTCCGGCGTGCGTTTGCGCATCAACATACAACAATAGCGCCTTTGATCAGGGGTGCTACACATTCGTTAGGGTCCGACATGATTGGGCAGCAAAATCGCATTTACGAGTATTTATATCCGAATCCTTTTAGCGAAGTGAAGTGGGAAAGTATGGGATACAAATGATAGATAATATGGTTTAATAATTTTTTTTTTTTTTTAAATCGTTGCCCCACACTAGGAATTTCTCCTGTGTCGTGGGTGCGTTTACATACATATACCCTCACATACACAAACAGCCAGACCCGGAACAACTAATTGTAGGTCATACAAATATTTGTTCCGTGCGGGAATCGAACCCGCGACACGCAGCGCAGCAGTCAATCGCTTAACCACTGCGCCAACCGTGCCGTCATAATGGTTTTATATTTTTAGTATAATTAACTTGACATATTTATATAAGAATCATGATATAAAATTTATGATAGAAGGTGAATGTCTGTACAAGGAATAGTGACGACACGGTTAGCGTAGTCGCTGAGCGATCGACTGCTGCGCTGCGTGTCGTGGGTTCGATTCCGCACGGAACAAATATTTGTATTGCCTACAGATAGTTGTTCCGGGATAGCTGTTTGTGTATGTGAGTTTATATGTATGTAAACGCACCCACGATACAGAAGTAATACCTAGTGTGGGGCAACGCTTTTTAAAAAACGGGTTGGTTCATGTCACATGTTTTCCCATTTTTGGTTCTAGGACATGCCTGTTTCCTCACGATGTTTTCCTTCACCGTTTTGAGAGCAGTGGTGATGAAATTATTTACACAAAGTAAAGCGCCTGTCTGGGTTCGAACCTAGGATCAACAAATCGTAAATCGCGGCCATTATCACTAAGCCACCTGCTCGGGCGCTGAGGGTCTTCGAACCAATAACCGTCTAGGACCCCTGACATTACAGCATTCCTGCATTTCAATCACAGAATCATACACTATGCACGTATCTCGAATTTTATCAGACATAAGCGAAAACAAAAGAAGTGTTTCTTTATCGATACGCGCTGCTAGGCCGCGAACGTAAACAAATGAACGATACCTAAGGTACCTAAATATACCGTAACATACTAAGAGTAGCAATGTGTTTCATTTTGACAATTCAACAACATTCATTGCGTTGTTTACACCGTTGAGCAGTCAAATTTTACAAGCATATGAGGCAATGGATTAGCAGTATCCTTCAAAATGTTTTGATTGTGGTTGATAGTGTGCTACCTACGCAATTAAGGTACTGGCTTGGATTGTTAAAGATTTCCGCGTCTCGTCTGTCAGAAATTGGCATGGAATTAGTACTCCCGTACCGTTCTTCAGAAGCCAGAAAATCTGACAACCTGTCTTACCAAGGGGTATCGTATTAAACAGTAACTGGGTTGTGGAGGTCAAATAGCCAGTCGTTCCATGTAAAATACTGGTATTGAGCTGCATCCGGTTAGACTGGAAGCCGACCCCAACATAGTTGGGAAAAGGCTCGGCAGATCATTCATTGAATGTACCTAGTCTTTGATTGAATGTTATGCAAACAATACTTGTTGGAAAAAGGTGATGAGATATAAAGTTGAAACCTTCTAAATACAGATGAATGTCTAACTATTCTTTTTAGTGAGTGATTGTGTAAGAATTTAACCCGAACAGGGTTTGTTTACACTTTCAACTGATACTTTTGAAACAGACTATAGGAGCTCTATGACTAGGTACTTGTTACTAGGTGGTAAAAGTTTTTTTTTAACTGTTGATTAATCAATATTTTAACTGTTTTGGAAACTACGTATTATGTTTTTTTTATTAAAATATTATTTATTCAATACTCTATACTAATAGTAAAGCGGCGACGGCACGGTTGGCGCAGTGGTGAAGCGATTGACTACTGCGCTGCGTATCGCGGGCTCGATTCCCGCACGGAACAAATAGTTGTACGACCTACAAGTTCCGGGTCTGGCTGTTTGTGTATGTGAGTTTAAATGTTTGTAAACGCACCCACGATACAGGAGTAGGTAATCCCTAGTGTGGGGCAACGATTTTTTTTTATTAAGAAAAAAAAACATACAGCGTTAATCTCTGGAACTACCAGTTCAATTTAAAAAAATCTAATTGCATTTGATAGCCTAATTCTTGAGGATGGTTATAGGCTATCTAACATCACGCTTCAACCCTTAGGAACCGAGAAAAGGGGAAAAAAAGTCAGAAAAAAAGCAAACATTAAGTAATAGCACCGGCGCGCGATGCGATGCGACGCGGTGAAGAAGAAGAACAGCCGATCGATTCTGTAAAAATCTCACCGTGAAAACTTAGTTGAAGTGAGCTGTCAATAGTGTCAATCCCTAGCATTAGTTAGAATGACAGCTCACTCCACGCTCACTTCACCTAAGTTTTCACGGTGAGATGGTTACAGAATCGCACTGCAGAAGCTAGTATTTTTAGAAATAGCTAAATTCTGTAAATTTATATAGGGGTCTTCGGAACTACTGATCCGCAGGTTAACTGCGTAACACACTGTCCGTAGCAATGAGTTCCATTTTGACAATTCAACAACATTAATTGCGTTATTTACGTTGTTAGTCATCATACACATTTTTCGAACATATGAAGCAATGGATTAAAAATATCCTTCAAAATGATTCAGATTGTGATTGATAGTGTGTTACGTAATTATTTATTTTATTTTACCATTTATGTACACACATTATATAATCAGACAATGAAAAACTTGCTCATTTCATGCAATTAGTGTGCTGATTCCGAAAATTCTTTCACTAATGTTATATATTTTATTTTATAACGAGAAACTTTACGCAGACGCAATCGCAGGACGAAGCTAGTATAATAATTTACCTATAAACTTCTTGAAGATAATAATTAGGCCCTAAATCATAGGGCCCTATAAATATGCAATTAACTGGACAAAGTCACAATCTCAACTCTAACTTAATAAGAGAGAAATTCGCTTAACATTTTTTTTGCGTCAAGCGTTAACTGTGGGTATTGAACCCCGGTAATCCTGTTCTGCAGTCCTGTTTGTTGCTACGAGTCTCATGGGGTTACTTTTTAACAAAGTTTGAACAGTTTGCGTGATTTTGATGGCGTGTTTTTTTATTTATTAAACATGTAAGTATCTCAAATATTATGTATTTTTTTTTAATTTAAATGTGAATTTTTTATTTGATTTAAATGATGAGTAAGTATTTTTTTATTTGATTTAAATTATGAATATGTTTTTGTTTGATTTAAATAGGTACTTAAATGATTTAAGTATTTCAATTTATTATTTATGTTAGGTGCCTAAATATGCAAAGGAAATCAAAAAGAAATATTAAATGCTTATGTCTATTTTTTAATTAAGAAAATAAACGGACGAATTTTTTGATGTCATATTATGATTTTTTTTTCGTTCTTTTTTAAATAGGTAGGTACATTTACATAATTATTATTAATGTTATTTTAAGACTGTTAACTTATATTATGTAAATAAAATAATTAAGGTTCATAATTAATAAAAGAAAACCCTACATTTTTATAAATTCTCGTAAATTTTTAATGTTTTAAAATTAAATGTACTACTCGTAAGATCCTGTTTCACAGTCTTCAGATATATGTACATTAGGCAATTAAAACAATCTACTAGCTAAGTTAACGATTACTTTCTGGTAAACCTGAAGGCCAATCGCCGTAATTAAAGACGTTCAAAATCTAGTCGCAATCTCATCTCAGCGACAATCAATGTCAAAAACTTGTTAAAAATGTAGGGAAATTAGAGGTATTTTTGACAGATAGAGACTGAGATCAGACTGTGAACGATCTTAAAGTAACAAGAATTGTCCCTCTGACCATAGATTCTTTAAACAAACCTTATTTCACAAGATTCCACAAACAAAAGACCTCCGAAAAAAAAGACGTCACAATTTTTCAACAGTCTCCAAATTCAAACTGACTACTGACAGTGACAACACGGTACTGCCAATGAAGTCCAACAGAACAATTTTATTAACCGATCACTTTTCTCCGATAACTTATCGTTTAATTACCGAAAACACTGTACATTAAAATAAAAAGATAAACACAGCACTATACTCACACGAAATCTCGAAGTGTCTTTAAGAAAGTCAAGTTAAACTAAGAAAAGTAAACAGTTTTAAAGTTGTATATTTATTTCGTACGAGCGTCCGTTCGTGTGCGCGAACTCACTTGCAATGTACCGTGTTTTTCTTGCACCTATGTTATAACCGCGCGAAAGTATTTTTTAAGGCGGCCTTCCACGGTCCGGTTGCAAGAATGAGGAACATTTCGCAAGAAACTACGTTTTTTATAGAATTTAGGTCCTGTGGAAAGTGTTCCGAGAAAAATGCTCGTCTGGTATAGAAGGGCTTGCTAAAAGGAGTATCATTATAATGTCATCAGTAATGTTAGTATTAACCTAGATTAGGCTGGCACAGGAGCGTGGGGATTGGCTCAAGAAAACAGAGTCCTAAGGCCAGCAGTGGGTGAAGTCTGTGGATGATGATGAATGTTATTGTGTACAGTTCTATAAAAAAAACCGGCCAAGTGCGAGTCGCACTCGCGCACCGACGGTTCCGTACAATTTAAAATTATTTAAACTGTTTTTATTTATGATGTAACTAAAAAATTTACGGTTTTCGCAATGTTTCCTTTATCTGTGTCTCTGTGTTTAGACGTTGCTTCGTACCAAATTTCAAGATTCTGAGTTCACGGGAAATACCCTGTAGGTTTTGATTCCCTTGCGAGTGTCGAAAATTTGGGGCATAAACGGCTGTATCTTTTGATTGCGTTGGCATAGAAGTTTGATTTTTTTTACAGCTCCAAGGGTCAGTAGTCTGGAGTATTTGATATAAATTCCAGTTTGATACCTCCACGCGTTCCTGGTTCCTAATTTTATTTCCATATTTGTGTGTTTTTCATTTTGTTTGTTTTTTATCGGCACCTTGTTTTTATATTATAATCATGTGGGTAGTTTGGTTATCATCTAATAGTGTACTTTTGTGTGTTGTGCTGTCTTTTTTGTGTGCGCCAAATAAATGATATATCTATCTATCTAAAAAGGGTCTTGACAGACAGACGGACGGATGGACGGACAACAAAGTGATCCTATAAGGGTTCCGTTTTTAGCCATTTCAAACTGCGAAACTAGCGTCGGCTTTCTCTTCCTTCCTTTACTTACCTACTATACTAAGGCGCCGTCCTATTGCCATCGCTCGCGCGATGATGCGTCCGTCCAACGAAAATGATCGTGCCATCGTGCGTTCAAACATACGGATATCTACTGAATGTCCTATTGAAGGTCGTGCGATCATGCGATGCGACCAAATTGTTTAATTTTTGTCGCGCGATCATTTTAGATCGATGACGAACGATCGACGATCGTTTTCGCATCGCAACATTGCACGAGCGATGGCAATAGGACGGCGCCTTACAGTGACATATTTACTTTATTTTGACGCCTGAACCCGCAGCTCTTAACTCTTTTGACCTCTGAGTTTGTTTCGGCCTTCCTTCTCAGAGTAGGTAGTCAGATAGGAAACGCCGACCTCATCTAGCTTACTTTTTTTATAATAACACGTGTGAAAGTGATTTCGTTATGCCATTTACAGAATAAACAATTTCATTTCATTTCTGTTTTTGTGAAATTCTGAAAATAACTGTCCCACAGTTACTTTACAGCCGTGTTAGGTAATGTCAAAGAGTATTAAGAAGTATAGTGATAACCGACGAATGGAAGATATCAACAGCAAAAACTTTGGCAACGCCGCCGAATCACCACCGTTTTTCTCACGAAGCTGCGTGAAAAAAGGTGGTGATGGGACCGAGAAAAACATAGTAGAGCTCGAAATTTCTCGTTAATATTACAAGCTATACAGTATGTAACAAAAACCCTGTTGTTCCAAGTAGGGACGTTTTCAGAATCGATATCCGATGGTAATTACGTAAGTCAATTAAAAAAATATTGAAAAAAAAAAAATCAAAATTAATATTTTATAATAAATATTTGAAAAGTAACACTGATTGCTCACCCCTGCAAAGAGAAATAGGTACCAACCGGTCGCTTTGTCGCCGCCCGCCGCGCCGCACACTACCGTACTACACTAAAGGTCATGAACTCGTCACGTGTCGTTCACATCACTCAGCTGTTTGACTGATAGATAACACTTTGGGAACGTTAGTTTGAATTTTTCAAAAAGTTGCCTAATCAAGTTTGACGATTGATAATTACAATAAACACATAACCAGGCCTCCGTCACTCCATGTACTTGCACGTTATAATTACCTACCGCCCGGCCGAGCGGTCCGGGCCGTTTGCGGCCCAAATTCAGTGCTGTGGGATCGCGCCAAAGAGTATAATAATAATACGGGAATCGCGCGGTGTGAAGCAATCACAACTGTACGTTTGAGTATTTAGGCACATTTTAGCATGCAGCGGTTGCTAACGAGACGGAGTAGGCTTTTATAGCAGTAGTTAATTTTCTACTAAGTGAAGTATCTGTTACGTAGTAACTATTTAGTCATTTGTGGACATAACTAACACTTTAAAATTAATTTGTTTACCCACAAAGCACGTACTTCCGTAGGGTCTTCTTCAAACATCACGAGGATTTCTTCCTTAATGTCATGGTCTCGAGTCCTCGGTTATCCTGCGATACGATGTTGGTCTCGACCGTGCACAGACCCAATGTTGAACGTCCGTATGTGGAGACTACACAGAGTGGTACACTACAATATTCCTCATTTGAATAAGACATTTTGGAAAAAACGCACACACAGAATTCACTCACAAAATCACAATAATTTGGTTCTTTTTCTGTCAACGTACGATACATCCGTCCGGACGTAAGTTGCGCGGGCGACTGAGGGACAGTGAGGGGGACAATCGGCTAGTGGCGGTCGTACTCAAAGGGAGTTTGTGCGTGCCGCCTGCTTTGTGTTTTGGCGGTTGGCGCCAACCTGTCTAGCTATCGCGAATCAAAGGGGCCGCCGCCGGCGGCGGCAATCTTTATCGACCGTAGGCTAGATCCATTAGTACTTGTAAGTTCAGATGTTATAAACATTTTGTAACAATGTATCGAATTTAAAAACTATCTGATTATGGACAATGTTCGGCCACCATTGTTTTTTTTTAAATTATAACTTCAATAATGGTAAGCCTATAGGTATATATATACGCTCCTACAAGGAACAACAGGGTTTTTGTTACATACTGTATATCGTAGTGATAACCTATAACTTATTTATTAAGATACACGGACCAATATCATGTATTTGTCTAAAAAATGAGTGTACACACACATGGCAAGCAAAACGTTACAAAATAAATTAAATACCACAGTCATGTTCTGCCTTATATTAAATGATAAATGAGTAACCAGGGAGTAAGTTCACCCTTAGTAGAGCAATGATGGCTCAGTGGTGACTGCCCCAACTTACGAGTTGCAGGTCGTAGGATCGAACCCAGACAGGCGCTTTACTTTGTGTAAAATTATTTCATCACTATATTGGTTGGTTGGTAGGTGGTTGTATGGGTTGGTTGGTGTTACTTTTTGAATTGGCTCATGATTGGTTGGCTGGATTGGTATTTGTGGTTGGTTTTGCCAGCTTTATTGTGGTGTTTGCTATACTTAGCAACGCTGATATTGTTATCTTAAAAAAATACTTTAAATACGGATCCGCGAAACATTATCAGAGTATCGGCCTCCCACGAACTTGTCACGAAGATTGATTAGCATTTAATCTTAGTAGGTAATTAACTCGTACTTAATTAAGTACGCGTTAATAACACGCGCATAATATACGTGTTATATATTTATAACACGTATATTAAGTACATTTAAGTGTTTTTAATAATGGCCAAGCTGATTAGGCAAAATACATAAAGATTAGATCTAAGGATCGCAGCAGGTGGCGTTCTGTAGTTTCTGCCCACCCCCATGGGAAAAAGACGTGAGTTTATCTATGCAACAAAATATTTTTTATTTCGGCGAATTAAAATAAAAATGAACAACAAAAAGGCTAAAAACTTCTATTTGGAAGTACTAGTCTAATTGGTATTAAAATTACACTAATTTCTTACATTATATTTATCTATTTATATAATTACAGGACTACGAAACTTCCACTATACCCGACGACCTTGCATACTTATATCTTTTGTTGACTGTACAACCCAATGCAATAGTGAACCAAACCTAATAATATCAACTTAATTTCTAAAACTTATTACAAGAACAAAACACACAACAACATAATAAAAACTTTGCTAGATTTTGTAAATGCACGGTCCATCATCATGACTGTCATCCATTCCCTCTACCCACACTGTAGGTACCTTATTTTATTTTTAATAATATTAATAATAGCCTCCCAATTGGCCTATTTTTACTAAATTATTTGTCTTTAATTCAACTAAAAATTCTACCTTTTAAAGTATACGCAAAAGCCTTTATATTTTATATTCTTGCTTCAAATCCTTACAAGCTAAATTTCTTGCTTCCGATCTCGTGGGAGGCAGTCTTATCTTACGAGAACAAGACAACGCCTCTCGCCGATTATTGGCATACTTCAATAGAGATGTGCGTGCTGCATGCCGAATATAATTGTAGTTCGTTTTCTAAGGCCGAATATTAGAAGTGGTTTTTGAATTTGTGCCGGATATTTTTGGTTTTTTGGTGGATGAATATTGTGTTAATCCTTAATAGAGCATGTTCTAGAGTGTGTGTCACACACCAATGTGCGTGGGCCATGGCGGCCGCCTGTGATTATTCTAACCAGCCCACCTCCCTCCAGAAGTTGATTACGTCTCCTGGCCTCTTGGTCTTAATAGAGTAAATATAATCATTCAATCTGGGCGTAGGAAAGCTACGAACCAAATAAAGTTAAATAAATGATTAGGCCATTTATTTTAAAGAATGTGGTCTATTGTGCAGTATAGTTATATATCTGTGCAGTAGTATTGTGCAACTAACTATTAAAGTAGATACTACTAACTAGAACCGCTGACCGTTGGGGTAGACGTGTTCTTGAGTGGAGACCGCGAATCGGGAAACGTAAGGTAGGACGCCCTCAGGCTAGGTGGAGCGACGATCTTCGCAGGATAGCTGGTAGCAGCTGGATGAGAGTTGCCGAAAATCGAGTTGAATGGCGTGCATTAGGAGAGGCCTATGTCCAGCAGTGGACTGCTATAGGCTGATGACGATATGATGATGACTATTAACTAGAGACTAGGTAGTGGGAGATCTCAATAAATAAATAAATTATTCGACTATAATAATGTTATTGTCTTATTTTTTTAGTATAGGGTCGTATTTGTAGGATCACTAGGTATCTACGCTGTTATACAAGTTTGAAAAGTTTAGTTTAGTTTTCAGATAAAATAATAATCATCATCATCATTTCAGCCGAAAGACGTCCACTGCTGGACATAGTCACAGTATTCATATCTTTATACTGTGACATAGATAGTCCCCCAAGCATCTTCACTTCGACTGGTTCTGTGCTTTTCGCATCCAACGGGTTCCTGCGGCTTAAAATAATATTAGATATCATAAATACCATAATATAATAAAATATATACCTACATAAATTAATAATCTAGTATTCCTTTAAATATTTCTTCTAGAAATATTTAAGGGAATACTAGATTATTATTTTCAAAGTATTTGTGCAAATAAAACAACAACTACGAAGTGTTCCGGGAAATATCACTCCGAAAATTCTTCTAATGAGCAGAACGGCATTATAAACTAGTGAATTTAAAAGAAAAATATCACGTGGAAAATAATGGCAATAAGTAAATTCACCATACTTAACACACAGTACCTACTAAATACTGTAATTACTGCCAAGGGGAGAGGCCGAAAACTCCGAAAGACGAAAGACAAATTTTAAAGATGAATATTTAAATGATTTTAATTTTCTAATTATGGTCGACTTTTTCACTCATTGCTCTTCTTTTAACTTTCTAGTCTTTTTAACACGCCTTTATTAGCTTCACTTGTAACTAAGTAACATTGTAAAAAAATCTTAGAAGTCAATATTAGTCCACTTCTAATTGTCGTATCGAAATGAAACTTTGTATGCATGTGTAGTTTGGAAGACAAAACTATAATTTGATATCTTGGAGCTGATCTGATGATAGAGCCAGAGACGGTGGAGCTCTTCAGCGACTACTAGATAACCCTTCGAGTTTGAGGTCATATAATTCGTTATGACAAAATCAATATATTGCACTTGGATCTGATGATGGAGCCAGGAGGTGGATAATGGAACTCTTTAGAACTCTCTCTCTTTCTTTTCTATTGTAATATTTACTTCATTGACTTTATACTTAACGAAGAATATACTAAACACAAAAGTTAAAAATAAGAAAATGTAGTTTAAAAAAAACTAAAATACAAGATATTGAATTAATTACAAGTGTGCTACCCACTTTTAGAATTCAACTTAAGTCAATTATTTATAACTAGCTGCGCCCCGCGGTTTCACCCGCAAAGGTTTCGATCTCGTGGGAATATCGGGATAAAAAGTATTACATGAGGGTTATAAACTACGAGTATCTGTGTGCCAAATTTCATCCACGTCGGTTCAGTAGTTTTTGCGTGAAAGAGTAACAAACATCCATCCATCCATCCATACAAACTTTCGCATTTCTAATACATGTGGGATTTTTAGTGTGAGCGAGTGTGTGTGAGCGTGTGTGTGTGTAAGCGAGTATTTTTGTTTTTTTTTTTTTAATCATCTTATACCGTTATAGATAACCGCAGTAAGCCAGCTAGAGGGCACCCCAACCAAATGGATTAGGTTAAGTTACGTTAACCGGCTGCCGTTTACTACATTTCAGTTGGTCGCAGTTACTAGGGCATATAAAAGACTATCAGTGAGCGCAAAAAGACGATCGATTAGTATTTTTAGGAAACCAAAAAGGTTTAACTTATACAAATATGTACAGACGCCAGCCGCCTAATCAACCTTGAACCTTAATGCTATAGCGATAAAGTGAAAATCTATTAAATAAATTTGACAGATTGTTGTAGCTTGATGTGCTGGCGTACTCTGCACTGTAAATCCTTTATTCCCAGTAACATAAATAATTATATTAAAAACAAAATCAAAATCAGTTCATCCGTTCGGGAGCTACGATGCCACAGACAGACATACACACACACACACACACCCCGACACGTCAAACTTATAACACCCCGTCGTTTTTGCGTCGGGGGTTAAAAACAATAGTGCTCGGAGCGAAGATTTTAAAAGATGTTTCGTAAAATTGTATAAGAGAAAAACACTTTTGGTGCTAATTGACAGACGATTCGCGGCTCTTGCCAAAAAGGATGCGCGTCTTTTGTTTTTAAAAGAAACTTCTAGAATGTTCTAGAAGCTTCGACTCGCCCTCATTGGCCGAGTAGGAATGAGAGGCGGTTCCGCCAGAAGCACGCGGATTGGGGCCGAAGCGGTAGGAAATAGTTTCGCGTTTTAAAGATAATTATTTAGAGTGTTTAAAAAGGAGAGGCCGAAGAAATCCAAAAGCCGAAGAACATTTTCAAAGTCCGCTTCTTCACTAAGTCACATCACTAGTCGTTCGACCATAAACAATGTATAGTTCTTTACCCTTTCAACAACAATTAAAACAACAGAATTCAACTACGTCATTTTGAAATAACTTATAGACATCTGTTGTTTTAATTTATCTACTTTCCTAACTGTATGCAGCTCAATAATTTTTACTTTTATTATGTAAGTGTAATTCATTTTATTCTTAGTGATTTCCTTCAGTTTCAGGGCAAGATTCACAGAACGCATTTTGCATTGCTTTGCTAAGTACAGTAAGCAATTTATACGAATATGAGCTATGTCTACTATGTTCATATTCAAATAATCTTGATTAAGTACGTTGTATGTGTATATTTTATGTGTTTTTAGGGTTCCGTACCTCGAAAGGAAAAAACGGAACCCTTATAGGATCACTTTGTTGTCCGTCCGTCCGTCTGTCTGTCAAGACCCTTTTTCTCAGGAACGCGTGGAGGTATCAAGCTGGAATTTATATCAAATACTTAGGTCTACTGATCCTTGGAGCTGTGAAAAAATCAAACTTCTAAGCCAACGCAATCAAAAGATACAGCCGTTTATGCCGCAAAATTTCCGCAAATTTTCGACACTCGCAACGGAATCAAAACCTACAGGGACCGTGAACTCAGAATCTTGAAATTTTGTACGAAGCAACGTCTTATAGCACAGATAAAGGCAAAATTGCGAAAACCGTAAATTTTTAGTAATATCATATAATAAAAATATTTTTAATAATTTTAAACCGTACGGAACCCTCGGTGCGCGAGTCCGACTCGCACTTGGCCGTTTCTTTATTTTGTACTGTACGTTTTTTTTGTGCAGAATATACAGTTTTCTTTCTTCTTTCTTTCGTTCTTATTCAATCAACTCAGCCTATCGCAGTCCAGTGCTGGACATAGGCCTCTCCCAGGTGGCGCCACAACACCCTGTCCTCCGCCTTCCGCATCCAGTCTATCCCAGCCACCTTCTTCAGGTCGTCCGTCCGTGTAGCTGGGCCCCACACTACGCTTGCCGATACATGGTCTCCACTCCAGGACTCGTCTGCTCCACCGGCCATCGGTCCTTCGACAAACATGGCCAGCCCACTGCCTTTTCAGCTGGCTAGGTCTGCAAGCCATGTTGGTAACTCTGTTTCTTTTCTTGACGTTCATATTAAGGTGGATGCTCCAAGGTAGCCCACGAAATTCAAATTTTCTTACGTTTTTTGCAATTTGCTGGTCAGTATTATGTTGTACGTTGATTAAAATATGATTCGCGGCCGTAACAAATATGTATTTACAGAATTATAATCATTAAAGGCATTAATGTATCGTGTTACCCAGTACCTAACTAATGTTGTGAAGGTCAGATAGGCAGTCGCTACGTCATGTAAAATGCTGCATCCGGTTAGACAGGAAGCCGACCCCAACATAGTTGGGAACTCGGCAGATGATGAACGGTCCGTAAATTATAGGAATCAGTCATAATCATAAGTTTACTAAAAAGAAAAGTAATTCCAAACCGCGGTCTGTGAATATTGCTCTTAGAATCGATTCTGAACTGTTTATGAAGGAGCTCGTTCGGGGAAGTACCGCTACGTAATACTACGCACGCCATTTAGGTTCCAAACATGTAAACAAATATGATTTATTAAAAAAATAACTCCAATCCCTACACAATAAAGTTCAGTTTACGCTAGAACTTCAAAATATTTTTATAACATTTCAATTCATTCTGAAATCAACTTAATTTTCACTTTAATATAGTTGATATTTATTTAACTTGAAATAACATCGGTTGGGAAGAGGAATTCGCTAAGATCTTACTTACATAATTTTCTCTGCCGCCAAGCAACGTCGCTGTGTTCCGGCTTGAAACGTATGGGCAGTAAATTACAGACACATGACGTATGTTTTCAGCATTGTCTTTGGGATGACGACGCATCTATGATATCACTGGTATTTATTGCAGTCATGTCCATAGGTCGAACGTCTGAGGTAACGGCAGAGACAACTGCAGCCGACACTTGTCGTCGATCGCGGTCGACGCGTCGGCAGCTGCCGTCGACAACCGCCGCTCGGGCCGCCCGGGTTACAGCACCGTACTCAAATACACTAGTGACACGTTGACGAGGATTGTAGTTGCCTCTGCCGTTAATGCGTGCCGTTCGTATCTATGACGTGCCGTTAACGCGTGCCGTTCGTATCTATGACGTGTCGTTGACGCGTGCCATTCGTGTCTATGACGTGCCGTTGACGCGTGCCGTTCGTATCTATGACGTGCCGTTGACGCGTGCCGTTCGTGTCTATGGCGTGCCGTTGACGCGTGCCGTTCGTATCTATGACGTGTCGTTGACGCGTGCCGTTCGTGTCTATGACGTGCCGTTGACGCGTGCCGTTCGTATCTATGACGTGCCGTTAACGCGTGCCGTTCGTATCTATGACGTGTCGTTGACGCGTGCCGTTCGTGTCTATGACGTGCCGTTGACGCGTGCCGTTCGTGTCTATGACGTGCCGTTGACGCGTGCCGTTCGTGTCTATGGCGTGCCGTTGACGCGTGCCTTTCGTATCTATGACGTGCCGTTAACGCGTGCCGTTCGTATCTATGACGTGTCGTTGACGCGTGCCGTTCGTGTCTATGACGTGCCGTTGACGCGTGCCGTTCGTATCTATGACGTGCCGTTAATGCGTGCCGTTCGTATCTATGACGTGTCGTTGACGCGTGCCGTTCGTATCTATGACGTGTCGTTGACGCGTGCCGTTCGTATCTATGACGTGTCGTTGACGCGTGCCGTTCGTGTCTATGACGTGCCGTTGACGCGTGCCGTTCGTATCTATGACGTGCCGTTGACGCGTGCCGTTCTTATCTATGACGTGCCGTTGACGCGTGCCGTTCGTGTCTATGGCGTGCCGTTGACGCGTGCCGTTCGTATCTATGACGTGTCGTTGACGCGTGCCGTTCGTGTCTATGACGTGCCGTTGACGCGTGCCGTTCGTATCTATGACGTGCCGTTAACGCGTGCCGTTCGTATCTATGACGTGTCGTTGACGCGTGCCGTTCGTGTCTATGACGTGCCGTTGACGCGTGCCGTTCGTGTCTATGACGTGCCGTTGACGCGTGCCGTTCGTGTCTATGGCGTGCCGTTGACGCGTGCCGTTCGTATCTATGACGTGCCGTTAACGCGTGCCGTTCGTATCTATGACGTGTCGTTGACGCGTGCCGTTCGTGTCTATGACGTGCCGTTGACGCGTGCCGTTCGTATCTATGACGTGCCGTTAATGCGTGCCGTTCGTATCTATGACGTGTCGTTGACGCGTGCCGTTCGTATCTATGACGTGTCGTTGACGCGTGCCGTTCGTATCTATGACGTGTCGTTGACGCGTGCCGTTCGTGTCTATGACGTGCCGTTGACGCGTGCCGTTCGTGTCTATGACGTGCCGTTAACGTGTGCCGTTCGTATCTATGACGTGCCGTTGACGCGTGCCGTTCGTGTCTATGACGTGCCGTTAACGTGTGCCGTTCGTATCTATGACGTGTCTGGTAGCAGCGGGACCAGCCACCCTGCGTAGATCCTCGCTCCACCTGAAGTTGTCAAATAATAAAAGGCCCGTTTTGACATTTGAGAATGCGTTCTTGACACCAGGCAGTTTCATACAAACAAATACGTGTTTTGCGAATTTGATCTTTATTAACTACTAGAAATGACAATGTCAAAACGGGCCTTTTATTTTTTGCCGATTGGCGATCTCCACTCAAGAACACGTCTACCGCAACGGTCATCGGTTCTATGGCTAATATGGAAAGTCCTTGGCCACTCTAGCTTGCTTGTTCCGAGAGCTAAGTCGACAACTTTGGTTCTTTGTCGGATCATCTTATTCCAGATGCTATCCCTCAGAGGGACTTCAACCACTAGGAAGTGGTGAAGGGCGGGCGTTTAGAGCACAGAACAGATAAAAGAGGTTTTTTATCTGTTCTGTGGTTTAGAGAGACTGTCTCCTGTTTATTTGACGTTTAAAAGGGAAGATTCTCAGCCTTATTCGAATAAAGATAATATTTACATTATACTATAAGTTAACATTTAAAATAATAATATGTACAGCACATCATGCTACTACAATCTGTCAAATTTCTTTAATAGATTTTCAACTTTATCGCAAAAGCATTAAGGTTCAAGTTTGATTGGGAAAATTTGACAGTTTCGGGTAGCTTGACCTGCTGGCGTCTGTACATGTGAAGAAATAAGCAAAAGAATCATAGGGCAGCAAAAAATTTGCGTCGCTGTCAACAGGGACAGCGCCCAAAAGGCTGGCAACATTGCCACATTGTATGGGATGGCATTGTTTGAATAAATGACAATTGATTTTGGCAAGTGATCGTTCCTCGTAAGCGATCGCTCAATGCAGATGTTTAGAGGTATGAGGAACAGGGTGTAAAGTTCACTCAACCTCCATTGAAAAGGGAGGATCCTCCGACCAGACGGGTGTTGTGTCTGGCGGGCAATTGCCCAATGATTGATATTGGGAAATTGTATCTATGCTAATTGCACGGTAAACTCTGCTTGCGAGATGCAGGATTTGCGTGACGTCAGTATGACGCGATGTTCGCATGTGGCGTTGTAGATACCGCTACAGATGTAACGAGCCCCGGATGATATGAAAGGTACCTACACAATTCTACGTATACGCACAGTTCTTTCAGAACAATTGAATGAGCTGAAATGTTTACTAAACAAACCTTTTGTATTCGGGAGGATTTGTTGTAATCGTGCTGAGAGTATAATGAATTAATGATTTATGCTCACGCGTATCAAACCACGATTATCAACAAACTTGCAAAGGAAGTATATTCAGCCTATAATGTTCCCACTGCTGGGACACAGGCCTCCTCTACTCGAGAAGGAGTGGGCTATAGTCTACAACGCGAGCGCAGTGCGGGTTGGTAGATGTCACATGTCTGAATTTTTGCCTCTAGAACATGCCGGTTTCCTCACGATGTTTTCCTTCACCGTTTTGAGAGCAGTGGTGATGAAATTATTTACACAGAGGAAAGCGCCTGCGTGGGTTCGACCCCATGACCTTACTCGTTCTTCCCGTTACTTCTGGGCCACCAATGTTCTGATCTGACCTCCACAACCTAGTAACCTTAGTAAGCTGGTTGTGGAGAGACACTGCATACACACCGGAGCACAGAATAAGTAGTACAAGTACAGAAGAGGCACTTCGCGCAACAATTAATAGATGTAGCGACTCTTGCTACTAAGCAACACAGTGCAATTCAGCTCGCATAAGCGCTCAGTGCCTAACGCATTATTCACCTAAACGTTGCCGCTCTCTCGGAGTGCCGCGCTAGCTGTGGCGCTAGGGTTGTCGGCTTGCGCTTGCGTCTACCTACTTGACTACGTAATCTATCTTACGTTTGATCTTACAATAATAATATTTTCACATTTTGCATTAATTAAAAAGTGCGTAGAACAAAAACATCCAATATTCTGGTTGTTTACATTTTAACGATACTAATAATTCTTGATTATCTCCTAAACGCGTGGAGATACGATTTACATGATTCAAACGGATAAAATGGTTTTAAACCTAGACAAAAAATCACATTTTCAAGTAGCTCTAGCTGTAAATTATACAACATGTATGAAAAGCGTAGCATTTCTTTATCAAACGTTAAACGTTAAATTTATTTTAAACTGGGTCTAATTCTATAAAAAAGAAATCAAAAAAAAATATTTGTGAACAACACGATAATCTAAAATACGTGAGCAGTGACAATCGACTGCCGGAGTGGTGACGACGGCACCACGCGATTTATCGCTGTAGGTACGGCCGAGTGAAGGAGGCCAGACCGGAGGTCTGAGCCTTCCATGAACCCCAACTTTCCCCCCACCGCCACAAGACTCAAAGTCTGACAACCAGTCTTACCACAGGATATGGTATTACCCGGTAACTGGGTTGTGGAGGTCAGATAGGCAGTCGCTCCATGTAAAATACTGGTATTCAGCTGCATCCGGCTACACTGGAAGCCGACTGCAATATAGTTGGCTAAAGGCTAGGCAGAGAGGTATTTTGAAAGAAAAAATAACATATAAAAAAAAAATACTTATATTATTTTATTTTTTATAATTTATTTTTTTATTGTTTGGGGGCATGAGGAAGGAACAGGGTGTAAAGTTCACTCATCCTCCATAGAAAAGGAAGGATCCTCCGACCAGACGGGTGTTATGTCTGGCGGGCAATTGCCCAATGATTGATATTGGGAAATTGTATCTATGCTAATTGCACGGTAAACTCTGCTTGCGAGATGCAGGATTTGCGTGACGTCAGTATGACGCGTTGTTCGCATGTGGCGTTGTAGATACCGCTACATCTTTCTCACTTTTATCACTTGCTGAATACCGGTACTAATACTGTGCTACTAATACGGTGGGTACTTACTTGATATCACACCATATTATTTGATCTCAGTATTTATTTTTACTTATAATAGCTTATCTTACAAATATTTATTATGTATTATCAAAATATCTAATAGATATTTTACTTACAAGATGCGTAATTTCGCGCAGTGACTGATAAAGGGCGCGAAGTGCTTTTAAAGATTTGCAAAACAATATGTTATGTACGTATTTATGTATATACGTAGTTAGGTGCGTCACGAAAATATTTGTGCTATATTTTGCGTTATAATAGTATAGATTATAATTATTACAACATCACTCGCTGTGGCCTGTAAAATTCTGTGGTGATAAACTGTTGTGTCGTCATTATAAAAAAAAAATTAAACCATTTATGTACACATACAAGGTATTTTTCCAACCAGTGCACGGCACATGATCCTGACACTGTGTTAAAACATTTTGACGGTAATTAAAAAAGATGCTGTTCCATACATTTTAACCGCATAGGTGTTGCACTTTTAACCTAGCTAAGAGAACAGTGCTTCACCGACCGGATTTTAGACTACCTGTACCTAACATAAATTCTGTAAGAACCTTGCTATAACCAACACCTACTACAATCTGTCTGTTGTAGTGTGAGTAAATAAATTTATATATTTTTTTTTAAAAATACTTTTGTATGAAACAGCAGTTTTTTTTTTTTTTTTTGAATAACTGGCCTAAATTTTATTTTTGCTAACGTCTAAAACACTGGAATCATGAATGATGGTATGAGAATCATGAGCTGAGTGCATAGCTATGGACTAACCACACTTATTCAGCTCTGTTCAGCTTTTGTGAAAAGAAAACAACGATATTGTATTCCATACATATATTATATTTGTATGACCTACATGTATTTGTTCCGAGTCTGGGTGTTTTTCTATCTATAATATGTATGTATTTACAAAAAAAAAAATGTATATAAGTAGTCTATCAGCCATCTTGTTACCATAACACAAGCATTAGGTTGCTTAGCTTGGGACAAATGGTGCTGTGTGAAATGTCCAGGGATATTATTATTATTATTATTATACAATATCGTTGTTTTCTATGGATAAAAGCTGAACAGAGCTGAATAATTGTGGTTAGTGCCTTACAGTTTGCGCATCGATGACCCTGCCACCCTGTATGTAAGTTTAATACAGGGTGGCAGGGACATCGACGCGCAAACTGTAACCATGGATTCAGCACATGGGGGTCGAAATTTTTCGTCGGTTATTAAAAAAAGGAAACGACTGTAACTTCGGTAAAAACTACAGATTTCGCATTTCGCGCTTAGGGAGTAATTCCCCCCCCCCCCCCCCCTTGAGAAGCTTGTGGCTAAATTATAAGAGCCGCACGGCTCGATCGATCAGGTTAGGTAAACTACGCTTACCGCGGTTGGTCCGTGAAGGGGTGATGACCATCTTTACATACAAAGACCCCTCCGTGCCTCGGAACGTTAAGCCGTTGGTCCCGGCTGCCATTCGTGGATCTTGGGTAGTCGTTACGGGTCGTCAGAAGCCCTAGTCTGACAACCAGTCTTACTAAGGAGTATCGTATTACCCTATTGGAATTGGTTGTGGAGGTCAGATAGGCAGTCGCTCCATGTAAAAAACTGGTGTTCAGCTGCATCCGGTTAGACTGGAAGCTGACCTCAACATAGTTGGGAAAAGGCTAGGTAGATTGGAGTGGTCTTCCACGTCGCACGCGAAAGTCGCGAGTGAAGACTTGAAGATCGACCAATCCACGAGCGTAGATATTATAATTTATCGCGTACCATGTACCCCTTTCAGTTTGATTTATTATCTTTTATGATATTGTTATTCACGTGTTTCAGTGGCGTTTTTCAGCACGTGCTTTAGAATCGACACATCCCTACCTACTAGCGTTTTACAGCACGTGCTTTTGAAATGACACATTATTTGTTTTTATGCACACAAATGTACGGTCACCAAGGGAGATAAGTAACCATCAGGGTCGGCGGATATAGTTGGAGGTTAATAAGAAACGGATTGATATTTTTGGATAAAATTTTAGTTAGTTAATAGAAAACAAACAGTTCTTTTACCAAACTAAATTTCATTCGAAAAACTCCATCGGTTTCTTACGAAACTTCAACTGTAATATATCCGACCGCCCTGGTATACTATCTCCTTTGGTGACTGTACCAACAGAGGCGGACTTAATGCCACCGGCATTTTCTACCAGCACCCTAATTGCGTAACACACAATCAATCTCAATCTGAATCTTTTTGAAGGATATTGCTAATCCATTGCTTCATATGTTCAAAAAATGTGTCATGTGTCTGCTCAACAACGTAAATAACGCAATGAATGTTGTTGAACTGTCAAAATGAAACCGATTCCGATTGGTCGTGTGTTACGCAATTAGGGTGCTGTCTAGCATTGGGTGATGCAGAGAAAAACAGTGGTAGGTGCAATTATGAAAATTGAGGAATAATTATTTTTAATATAAAGAGAGAAAAATTCGCAAAAACCTATTATAAAACTATTAGGGCTGATGTTCCAACGCCAGATAATTTTATCCGAGGAATAATTTTGAATTTTTGACAGTTCTTCCTTATAAAATCTGACAGACGTTAATTTTATTCTAGGAATAAAAATTATCGGTCAATTGAAAAATCAGCCTTTAATGTAATATACCTTTTTTTAGTCTGTGTAATATAACTTTTTTTAGTCTGGAAAAAATCTGGGTATAAAAGGTGGACGGAGGAGAAAAACCTATCAATTTATAAATTAACCTGTCAATTATTGTAATTTTGAAATGTTTTCTATTTCTAATCTTAAATTCTTAATGAGTTGACATTGAAATTTTTCTTGTAGTTTGTAATTTTTAGTTGAGTTATGTTGTTAATTTTTAAATGTGTACTTGAGTCATGTTAAATTATTTCTATTTCTAATCTTAAATCCTTAAATTCATAATGAGTTGACATTGAAAATGTTATTGTAGGTAGTTCTAGACTTCTAGTTGAGTTATATTGTTATTATTATTTTTTTATGTGTTACTTGTATTTTGAATGTTATTTTTTTTAAATCATTATTTTTATCATATGGAACGATTTCAAACACAATGTAAATTATTTGTGAACAAAAAAAAAATAAAAAAATACTATTACTTTTTTTAAGTAAAATATTCACACTAAAACAACAATTCAACATCGATGAATTTATTCTTACCGACATTCAATTCTTTGATGGAATCCATCGGCCGGCTTCAACCAAAGACAGAATTTAAAAAAAAATACAGGTTTTTTAATTTTAATTTTTGTAAAAAAAATTGATTTCTGAGCCGTAGGCTTCTATTCCGTTCATTTTTTATACCCTGTTTTTTCCAGACTGAAAAAAGTCATCCGGTATATACCTAATCTTCTTAATATTTATATGTGGGATGTTCGAGCGGCTGAGACACTACGTGTCGCTGCTGATCCGTCATCTGCAGGTCCTCCATTGTGGGCGTGGACGTGCAGGTGTTTGAAAAATAATACTCGCAAATTATCGCTTATTTTCTCCCAAATATGACAACGAAACATAGCCATAAAATTGAATGATTGCAACGATCACTGATTAAGTCAAATTACTAATTGTTAAACTTGCATTTCATTTTTTGCAATGGATTTGTGCGTGTGCACCGCGTGACAATGGCATTAAAAGTGATCGTCACCGCCGCCATGACACTCACAAAAGTCACAACCCCATTCGGTGTTACCCGCTCAAAATTAAAAATACCACTAAAGAAATAAATTCTAAATCACAGGGTAAAAATAATCAATTACAACTTTTAAAAAGTTTTACAATAAATCGACTAAATCATCACGCGCCGTCATATAGTATAATTCTTCCGTACGTGTGTTTGTCACCTAATTGCTCCTAAACGGCTGGACCGATTTGGGTGAAATTTTGTGTGTATATTTACTCAATACTCAATACTCAATACTTTATTGCGTTCCATAGTGTACATTAGGTCTTATAAATAAAAATATAGCAGAATCACTATGGACCCTGTCGGGCACAGCAGAGGTAGTAGGAGAGAGGGTATATCATTTCGGCAAATGGTCCATAAACAAGTATTTTTGTATAATTATAATTATATAACATAAGTATTCTATATATTTTTATATTATATTTTATTGTATTATTAATATTTTGTTTATTATTACAAATTATTATTTTATTTATTATTATTAACTCTGTTATATGTGTCGGTACTCAATAATTATATTATTATATGTTTCGTTTGAGATAGATTTTAATGAGTGTATAGTATAGTTTTGTCATGTACTGTCTTATTTTGTTAATTTTTATTTAAGTGAGTTTATCGTCAAAGGAATTTTTTGCTGTGTAGGTAATAACATTTAGGTTCCAGAAAAATAATATTTTTGTATAATTATACTAATTAATTTATTATTTATTTATTTTTTATTAATTTATTTAGTGATTTAATTTATTATATTTGTATTATTAGTATTGTATATATTTTTATATTATATTTTATTGTTTTATTAATATTTTATATATTTTTATTTTATATAATAATAATTTATATCGGTTTCGGTTTAAAGAAACTTTATTCCCAATAAAGACATAAGTCACTTACTTGAGAACAATACTAAAAATATAGATTGCAATAAGTTCGTCATCAGTATTACAATTTAGTAGTTACCCATACAATGCATTCATTTCTCCAGAAGTGATCGATCCGCAATTATGTGCTGGCTAAGTTGAGTTTTGAATGCATTGTAAGAGTGTACATTTCTTATACAGGACGGTAATTTGTTATAAAGCTGTGCTCCTTCAAAAGTTAGCATTTTTTTGCCATAGTTAGTTCTTGTTTTTGGTAAAACTAGCAAGCTTGCTCGCCGTGTACTGCGTTGACTAACTTGTTTATATTGAGTGAGTGTTATGTTTGAGTGAACGCTTTTGTTGAGAATATTTCTAATGAAAATGCATGTGTTGTAAATATAGAGTTGTTTTATGTTCATTATTTTTGTGTCTTGATAAATTTTGCTGGTAGATGTTAGGTATGGGTAGTTGAATATTATTTTTATGATTTTGTTTTGGGTAGTTTGAAGTTCTGATAATTTTGTTTTAGCAGCACTGCCCCAAATTTCGATTAAATTAAGTAGATGTGGCTTTATTAGGGAGTTGTAAATAGTATACCGCAATTTTGGTGGAATACAACGAACAATGTTACGCAGTGACCCGGAGAGTGCCGAGAGTTTACTTTTTATATGATCAATATGAGCGTTCCACGTTAGTGAGCTGTCCATTCTTAGACCGAGGTATTTTTCGCATGGTTTTTGCTGTAGCGGGATATCATTTATTGTTAGAGGGTCATATGAGGGAATTGATTTATTTTTAGCCTTAAATATTATATAACATGTTTTAGAGATATTTATTGTTAGAAGATTGAACTGAAACCATGCGAATAGGGTATTTAAATCTTCTTGTGCTTGTAAGATAATGTGATGGATGGAAGATCCGAAGTAAAATAAGCAAGTGTCGTCGGCGTATAAGGTAAGGTGACCATGTAGTTTAATTTCGTTTATATTATTTATGTATATTAAAAAGAGTAAGGGACCCAGGATAGATCCCTGTGGCACGCCACATGTAATAGGTAGTGTATATATTATTATTAACTCTGTTGTATTATATTTTATTTTTATATTTATTTATATATATTATTGTGTCGGTCCTTAATAATTATATTATTATATTTTCCGTTAGAGATAGATTTTAATGGGTGTATATAGTTTTGTCATGTACTGTCTTATTTTGTTAGTTTTTAGCTAAGTGAGTTTATCGTCAAAGAATTCTTTTATTGTGTAGTAACATTTAGTTTCCAGGAAGCGCCTTAATTTGTGTAAAAACATATTGGTTTTAATTTCGTTTGTTAAGATTTTAGGTAACTTGTTGTATATTTTTACTGACATAGCGAGAGGGCCTGTTGAGTGCATTTTTAATCGAGATGTAGGTAAATTTAATCTATTTTTGTATCTTAAAGTGAACCTTGTTTGAATATCCTGGCGAGTGGTATAGTAGTCTGGATGTTTTCGTACAAATTTGCAGATTTCGAAAATGTATAAGCAAGTTAGGGTGAGTATCTTGTGTTCTTGGAAGTGTGGTTTACAACTGTCAGTCTGTTCAATGTTTGTCATTATCCGAATTAGCTTTTTTTGTAGAGTAAATATTGTGGCTGACTCAGTGCTATTCCCCCACAGAATAATGCCATAGGTGAGCCATGCTTGGGCGTATGCATAGTAGGTTACGAGTGCAGTTTTAAAATTGGTGGTTTTTTTAATTTCTCGCAGAGCATATGAGAATTTTGATAACTTCGCTCTTATGTTTTGTATGTGGGATTTCCAATTAATGTGTGTGTCTATGAATAGTCCAAGGAGGGTGAATACGTTAACTTGCTGCAATTGAGTATTGTTGAAGCTATAATTGAGATTTAGGGGGGCTTTTTGATGGGGCTGGAAAACCATAATTTTAGTCTTAGTAAAGTTTATTTCTAAATTATGGTTGTTCATCCAGTTGATAGTTGGGGAAAGAAGGGAGTTTAGCTTTTCGTTGATACCTGTATTATCTTTGCATGAAGTGAGTAGGGATATGTCATCTGCGAATAAAACGCATGTCTCGCATGTCTCGTTTATAGCCTTAGGAAGGTCGTTTATGTAGATTAAAAATAGCAGACATCCCAGTACACTACCCTGGGGAATTGATGCATTTACGGCTTTTATGTCTGATCTTATTTTTGTTATTTCGTTTGTGTGATTATCGAAGTGTTCTATCTCTACTATTTGTTTTCTGTTATTCAAATATGAGGCGAACCATTTGTGAGCATTTCCCCGAATACCTATACCATGTAATTTATCTAGTAAAATTTTAAATTGCACCTTGTCATAGGCTTTTGTCATGTCTAACAAAATTCCAACCGCATAGTCTTTGTTATTTATTATGTTTAGGGCTTCTTGAATATATCTATAGACAGCCAAAGTTGTGGACCTATTTTTACGGAATCCGTATTGACTGTCGTCTAGTATTTTATATTTTTCGCAAAAAGAGTACACGCGGTTGCACATTGCCTTTTCAAAAATCTTTGATGCAGTAGGCAGTAGTGCAATGGGGCGGTAGTTAGTTGGGTCAGTTTTTTCGTGTTTTTTATGAATGGGTTTTATTAAGGCTTTTTTTAATTGGCTAGGGAACGTCCCTTCTTCAAAAGATTGGTTTATGAGTTTATATAGAGGTAAGGTAAGTTCTTCAGCGCAATGTTTTAATAAAGATGGAGGGAGCTCATCTATCCCAAAGCTTGTTTTGTTTTTGAGGTTTTTTATTATCCTATTTATTTCATAGGGTTCTACCGGACTTAGGAAGATGGTGTTTTCTGTAGGGCAGACCACTGGGGCACCATTTGGTTGGTCTTGGGTTTGGCTAGATTTTTCACCAATAGATGCAAAGAAGTTATTGAATATATTTGCAATTTTTTTAGGTTCGTTTGTTAATATATTGTTAATCTGTAAATTAATATTGGACTTTTCTTTTCTTTTTGATTTGTTTGTTCTTTCGTTAATTATGTTCCACATAGTTTTTACTATATTTGTTGAATTTCTAATTTTATTTATATACTGTATTCTCTTTGCTGTTTTAACGGATTTTTTTAACGTTTTTTCATAATTTTTATAATATTTTGATAAAATGGGATTCTTTATTTTTAGTGTAAGGATTTTGAGTAGTCTTTTATTTAGGCATGATGTTTTAATGCCTTTTGTTAGCCAGAACTTTCTGTAATTAGTTTTTAGTTTTACAACTTTTTCAGGGATACACTTATTCAAGATTGTATTCAATACCTTACTAAATGAATTATAATTTTCTTCAATATTGTTGCTTGGTAATATTACATCTAGCCAATTTTGTTTAATTAATTCGGATTTAAATTTTTGGATATTTAGTTCGTTATAAAGTCTCTTTTGTGCATACCAGTACGTCGTTTGTTTTGTAACATTCTGTATTTTGGTGTGTAAGATTGAGGCACAGTGATCTGAGAAGCCTAATTCTTCAACAGAAGTATAGTTAAATTTTTCATTAAAGTTAGTAAATATTAAATCTAAACATGTAGAGGTAGTTGGTGAAATTCGAGTAGGGTTTTTTATCAGTTGTTTAAACTTATATTCCAACATGAGATCTAAGAACAAGTTAGATTTTAATTTGTTTTCTAAAATATTTATATTAAAATCTCCTCCCAATATTACTTTCAATTTTCTGTATTTTTTGTCTATAAATTTCATAACTTGTTTTAATTGCCGAATAAATATATCTTCCTCTCTTCTATTCCAATAAATAGCTACAATTAGCATTTGTTCCTTAATTAGTTCTATAGCACACATTTCAATACAATATTCAACAGACATATTCTTAATATCTAATACTTCCCTAAAATCTTAACAATTTTGTAGTAAGATACATACCCCGCCACCACCTCGAGTGTGGCGGCAGTAGGCTGTCGCAATTTTATAGCCGCTGAAATGCTGAAGTTCCAGTTTTTCTTGTGATAACCATGTCTCACATAGGCATATTACATTATAAATAGGTTTTTCATCGATAAAAATCGATTTAAATGGGTTCCTGGATGGTTTTAAGGCACAATTGGACCCGGTTGGTGGCGCTGCTTTTCCGGGCAGGACGACGTCTACCAGGAATAAATTAAGATACTCCATAGACAGTTTAGACGTGATTAAAAACAAGGCGACAAAAAATATGCCAATTTACGTCAACCGCTGACTAATTTGACAGGACTAAACTAATATTTATCTTCTGTCCTTTTCTTAGTGAAATAGAAAGAAAAAGATGCACTGAACTTAAATTTATTTTAGTTTGTGAACAAGGGAATCGGCGCAAATGATAAATAATTACTAGAGAAAACCTGTTTCATTACAGTCATATAAAACATAATAGTTATGTTAAAACGTAAATGTAAATCCATAATTTACTGAATTTGCGTCTCTAAGTTGAAGTTATATAATAATAATAAATAAATTTGTACACTTGGAAAACATACATAAGTACACAGGATTAAAAATATATTGTATGTACAATAGAGTCACATTAAAGGGCGAACTGAAGCCTCCTAAACTAGGCCAAAAGCCTGTGTTTTAGGAGCCAAGGTTCCTCCAGGTATGACATACAATAGGTGACAAGTGTCGTGCAGGTACAGACGCCAGCAGGTCAAGCTACCCGAAACTGTCAAATTTTCCCAATCAACCTTGAACCTTAATGCTTTAACGATAAAGTTGAAAATCTATTAAAGAATTTTGACAGATTGTAGTAGCTTGATGTGCTGGCGTCTGTACTTATAGACACAACATAAATTAAACCAACAGCGCCTTAATTTAAATACAGCATTAGTTCATTTAAGAGACAATTGTAATAAGATTCTCGGTTTTATCATACAATCATAGTCATGAGGCATTGACAACTGGTTAACGTCATCCATTGAAAAGCATCGACGAGTGACGACATTGCACGTCTGACGCATTCTGGACAGCACATCTGCCTTACATTTCAGGGTTTACAGGCGTCATGTTATTCAGATGAAATTCAGGATGACGAAACAACGAGATGTGTCAATCGCAGGGTTTATTTTGTAAATATCTTCGCGATAATATCTAGTGTCTGTAAGTCTGTCTGACCTCTATCTTGTTGGTGTCATGAATGTTCTAGAAATTCACATGCGAATATCACTACTACTACTTTATTGCAGATATATGACGGCACGGTTGGCGCTGCGTGTCGCGGGTTCGATTCCCGCACGGAACAAATATTTGTATGACCTACATGTATTTGTTCCGAGTCTGGGTGTTTTTCTATCTATAATATGTATGTATTTACAAAAAAAAAATTGCATATAAGTAGTTTATCAGCCATCTTGTTACCATAACACTAGCATTAGGCTGCTTAGCTTGGGACAAATGGTGGTGTGTGAAATGTCCAGGGTTATTATTATTATTATATAACCTACTAGCTTCTGCCCGCGGCTTCGCCCGCGTGGATGTCGGAAGTTATCCCACGGGAACGTGTTACCAGGATAAAAAGTATGTGCTTCCCCAGGATGCCATCTATCTCTTTGCCAAATCAGAAGTTCAGTGGTTTAGGCGTGAAAATGTAACATACAGTTTCAAGTTCAAATCCTCCCCTAAAAACCGAATTACCCCTTTTTACCCCGTCAGGGGTCAATTTTCGACAACTTTACATACTTATTATTAATTATTTTCTGTCGAAAGTATCAATACTGAGTTTCGAGTTAATCGGACCGCGCATTCAATTTCTTCCACACAAACTTCAACACCCCTATATCCCCCTTTGAGAGGTAGTTTGAAAAACTTATAATGATAAACTTTATTACTTACATAAGCAAGTTTTGTTGCCAAGTTTCAAGTTTATTAACTAAATTAATAACATTTTTCATATAAACTGTATCCCCTCTTTTCACCCCCACAGGGGTGGAATTTAAAAAATTCGTTTGGGATATATTCATAACTTGACTCAATGATTATTTATAACAATTTTCTAATTAATCAAGCCACTTATTATAATCCTCCCCTGTAAAATTATCTACCCCTTTTCACCCCGTTAGGGGTAGATTTTCGAAAAATCCTCATACGTGTTATTATTTATTTTTAGTCTTAAGTACACACACAGTACACTGAGTTTCGAGTTAATCGGAGTTAATACACAAACTTTAACACCCGTATATCCCCTTTGAGGGGTAGTTTTCAAAAACTAATAATGATAAACTTTATTGCTTACTTTGGCGAGTATTTATGCCAATTTTCAAGATTATTAACCTAACGAATAAGATTTTTCACATAAACTGTATCCCCGCTTTTCACCCCCACAGGGGTGGAATTTTGAAAAATCATTGGGAATGTGTTCATAACTTGACTCAAAGATTATTTATACCGATTTTCGAGTTAATCAAGCCACGCTGTAAAATCCTCCCATGTAAAATTGACTACCCCTTTTCAGGCCGGCAGAGGTAGATTTTCGAAAAACCCTGATACACATTATTCTTCCCTTTTAATTTTAGGTATAGGGTGAGGTGTTCAACAGTGAACCATGAAAAAGTTGCACATTCAAATCTCAGTTGTTTCTAAACATAATGAATATTTTTTTTACTACAGTACTTCTCATATATCTGACCTTAAATTTTGCATATACATTTTAGACCCAAACGTAACAGGGTAGGAAATATTTAAGTTTTTTTAAAAGATGGGAAATGGCTCACTGAGTCCGCCTCGTGGGACACTCTGAACCGGGGGCTAGGTCAACAGTGAACCAATATGTACACAGTGAACCATCCTATTTATTTTACAGTAAATTATGACTATTTATGCCACAAAACTAAATGTAAAGAAATAAAACGTCTTTTATATGTTATCAAATAATCAACTTTATTAAACCTAAATGGTTTTAACAATGTGTTTAAAATATTTATTGTTATAAAGACTTTAACAAATATATTTGACTCACAGAGATCAATTGCTCAGTCAACTTGAGATGAAGATCCACTAGCATAGAAAGTGCCTTCGGAATTAGAATCTTCATCAATAATTGGAGTTTCTTTTCTTTTTTCTTCTTTTCTTCATCTAAATTACTCTTCACTTTCTTTGCTTTTACTTCAACATTTTTTTTTTCGCGATGCTATTAAATCTTTCTCAGGAGTGTCGGTCTACATATCTCCTTACAGTTGGGTAGGGTAATCCGTATTCTTTTGCTGCTTTACGAATGGATTGTCCATTTTTTACAAGCATGATAGCCTGTGACCCTGTAACATTTCTTCTTTCGTGTGACGTCCAATTTTCTTTTGCGCTGTTTTACTTCGCCCCATGCTGAAACAATAGCATTATAAGTAATACAATTTAATGTTTCAACTCAATACAAATTATGTATAAAATTCAAAACCTACCCGCATAAAGTAGCAATTTATAGGTGGTTCACTGTTCAAACTACGTTCGTGGTTCATTGTGTACTACACCCACCATTCAACATTTAAGGTTATGTTAAAAGCAAAAGAAAAGAGTTACCGTAGTAAATTCAGTTTTATACGATACCCCAATAAACACTATAATAAGTATAATAAATTTCACACAGAAAAACTATACATAACAGACGTAGTAACAAAAGATAGTACTTACGTTTTATTTTGTTTTGTCGCTGAAAATTATAATGCGGTCCACCACGCGGGCGTTTTTGGCGCTAGCTCGCTCGCGACTGGGGAGCGGGCGGCGCGGTAAAAACTGAGTACTTTCGTGTCCACGGCACGGTTTAGCAACGTAACGTTTACAAAGTAAGAAGGGTGGTTCAATGTGTACCACTGGTTCACTGTTGGACATCTCACCCTAAATACTGAGTTTCGATTAAATCGGACAGCGCGCTAAAATTCTTCCATACAAACTTTGAAACCCCCCAATCCCCTTTTAGGGGGTAGTTTATAAAAACAAAAAATGCCCAACTTCATAATTTACCTAGATAAGTATTCGTGCCAAGTTTCAAGTTTATTAACTCAAGGAATATGATTTTTCATACAAACAAAATCCCCCCATTTCACCCTCTTAGGGGTGGAATTTCGAAAAACCCTTTCTTAGTGGATACCTACTCTTCACGAAGAATACACCCTCCAAATTTCATGTCTCTAGGACCAGCGGTTTAGGCTGTGCGTTGATGTCTCAGTCAGTCAGTCAGTCAGTCAGTCAGTCAGTCAGGACTTTGAATTTTATATATATAGATTGTGCCCAAACTTGGTCTTTGACTAACATCCAGAAGTCCAAACTCAAGGTCTGCCAACGAGCAATGGAGCGCAGTATACTAGGCGTTAAGTTAACGGATCGTGTTCGAAACACAATACTGCGCTCCAAAACAAAAATAGCTGACGTGGCTCAAAAGGCTGCCCAACTGAAATGGGACTGGGCCGGACATGTCTGCCGTATGCCGGACAAACTGTGGGCCAAAATAGCACAGAATTGGTGCCCTGAGACAGCGAGGCGAGGTCGCGGCAGACCACGTAGGAGATGGCGGGACGAGCTGGATAGGTTCCGTCAAAACTGGAAGGAGGACGCGCGGGCTCGCGAGAGATGGAAGGAGTGGAGGGAGGCCTTTGCCCAGGAGTGGTTCAGCGTAAGCTAACATAAAAAAAAAAATGTGATTTATTATTACTATGTTTTACCATAGATAATAATAATAATACGACACCGGTGGATCACTATCTATCTATATATATAAAATTCAAAGTCCTGACTGACTGACTGACTGACTGACTGAGACATCAACGCACAGCCTAAACCGCTGGTCCTAGAGACATGAAATTTGGAGGGTGTATTCTTCGTGAAGAGTAGGTATCCACTAAGAAAGGGTTTTTCGAAATTCCACCCCTAAGAGGGTGAAATGGGGGGATTTTGTTTGTATGAAATATCTTATTCCTTGAGTTAATAAACTTGAAACTTGGCACGAATACTTATCTAAGTAAATTATGAAGTTCGGCATTTTTTGTTTTTATAAACTACCCCCTAAAAGGGGATTGGATGGTTTCAAAGTTTGTATGGAAGAATTTTAGCGCGCGGTCCGATTTAATCGAAACTCAGTAGTTATACCTAAAATTGAAAGGAAAGAATAATGTGTATCAGGGTTTTTCGAAAATCTACCCCTGACGGCCTGAAAAGGGGT
This sequence comes from Apamea crenata, assembly GCA_949629185.1. NCBI lineage: Eukaryota > Metazoa > Arthropoda > Insecta > Lepidoptera > Noctuidae > Apamea > Apamea crenata. The sequence continues at coordinate 1,454,644 of OX451379.1, forward strand.
AGTAAATTTTACAGGGGAGGATTTTACAGCGTGGCTTGATTAACTCGAAAATTGGTATAAATAATCTTTGAGTCAAGTTATGAACACATCCCAAATGATTTTTCAGAATTCCACCCCTGTGGGGGTGAAAAGCGGGGATAAAGTTTAAGTATATGAAAATTATTATTCGTTAGGTTAATAATCTTGAAAATTGGCATGAATAGGTACTCGCCTACGTAAGCAATAAAGTTTATCATTATAAGTTTTTCAAACTACCCCTCAAAGGGGAATATAGGGGTGTTGAAGTTTGTTTTTTTATATTTTTAAATGTTTTTTTTTATACTAATATTTAAAAATGTATAAAAATAAGAAAACTAAATAAATAAACGACATAATAATAATATCTGGACATTTCACACAGCACCATAGATATATTTTACATTTCTATGGCTTTTACATAAGAATTTTTTTTTTTAATATTATTATTATTTAGTTGTAATTGTGCGTTTTGTTTGTGCAGAATAAAATATTTTTCTTTTCTTTCTTTCTTTCTGTATCTCGGGACCATGGGGTCCCGGTCCATTGGAGGTCGTACGAGGGGCCGAAGCCAACTCGCAGAGGCCCCTTAGGAAAGTTTAATGAAATGCGGCACCAACCGACGATTATCCCTGTATGCACTATACAAGTGCACCCAAGGACAACCCCCGGTTGGTGTAGGACTATTGCAAGACATGGAAAAATTCAAAGTTGGACTATGGGTTTGGGTGGTTATAATGGATTGGTTACTTTGAACTATATCCCCTGCCTGACCAACGTTACCTATATATACTCGTATAATATAGGGTGTCCCTGGAAGTATGGATCAAATCGAATAGGGGCGTGGGCAAGGTCATTTCCAAACTTTTATACCCTGAGAATGTTGGTACAATTTTTTACGGTTCAAAAGTTATGACCAATTTTTGTTTTTTTCAGTCACTTCGCATAGTGCTCAATGAAAAAAATCATAAAAAAAACTATACAACGTTCTGAACAAGAATAATAATAATAGCCCTGATAGTTTTTTTTATGATTTTTTTCATTGAGCACTATGCGAAGTGATTGAAAAAAACACCCTGTATAAGTACACGGATAAAATGGCAGTGGGTGACTAACACACTCAATAATGGGCCCCCGAAAACCCTCGCTGTATTATAGCACATAGTATCGTAGCGACAAGGGGGCAAAATGTCCTGAGGTGCTAATGAGGAGTGGAGAGGTACAACACGACATATTGTGATTATTATTAAACAAGGACTTTATTAATAAACTCGCTTCTGCACGCGACTTTCTTGGCAAATTTCTTGTTACCCAGACTCACCCCATGCCGTAGACCCTTTCTAATTAAAAAAGAATTATCAAAATCGGACTACTCTGTAAAAAGATATGCGTGGTCATACATAAAAAAAAAATATATATACGCGTCGACTTGAGAACTTCCTCCGTGTTTTTTTCGTCGGGTATATTACCTCTGCCAAACTACAAAGCAGTTTGTAGGCAGACGTAGCTCCTTTTTAGGGTTCCGTAGCCAAATAGCTGAAACGGAACCCTCATGGATTCGTCATGTCCGTCTGTCTGTCTGTCCGTCCTTATGTCACAGCCACTTTTTTCCGAAACTATAAGAACTATACTGTTGAAACTTGGTAAGTAGATGTATTCTGTGAACCGCATTAAGATTTTCACACAAAATTAGAAAAAAACAATAAATTTTGGGGGTTCCCCATACTTAGAACTGAAACTCAAACATTTTTTTTTCATCAAACCCGTATGGGTTTCAAAGACCTATCCATAGATACCTACCCCAAAATCAACAAAATGGTAAATTAAAAATTAAAGAAACATCCAAAATGGTAAATTGTGTCCCCCCCCCCCTCTCCCCCCCTTGTAACTTCTAAAATAAGAGAATGATAAAACTAAAAAAATATATGATAAGTCATAAGTCATAAGTCATTTATTCATTTGTTAACACAGGTACAATAAATGGTTGTTACAGAAATTTACAAGAGCGCTATGTTATACCCGAAGGCGTACAAATATTTATAGAAGTCAATGACATTAAAATTGATAACATAACTACAATAATGGAGTACATATAATATTAATTGATTTGACAAAAATAAAAACAAAGAAAAATATAATTATAAATGTCAAAAGGAAAAATATAAAAATAATGTCAATAAAAAATGTCAAAAGGAAAAATGTTAAAATAATGTCAATAAACAATAATAATAATTAAAATAATACAAAAATGTCACGTGCAATGTTAAGTTAATAGAATTGAACTTAAATAACATACTAGGTCAATGAGTACTAACTAAGGTCAAAAAGAGTCATTACATTTTATCTGTCAAAAATTCCGAAATGCTGTAATATGCTTTATTCAGCAGCAAAGATTTAAACTTTTTTTTAAATAAGCGTATGTTCCATTCCTTAATTGAACTAGGTATGTGGTTGTATATGATTGGTGCCATACAAAAAACACTTTTTTGCATCAATGCTGTGTGGGACCTTTTTACGCACAAGTTATGATGTAGTTATGATGTACCTTTCCATGTAAACTTCCACCGAAAATTGGTTTGAACGAGACCTAGTAAGTAGTTTTTTTTAATACGTCATAAATCGTAAATTTTAATTGTACGGAACCCTCGGTGTGCGAGTCCGACTCGCACTTGGCCGGTTTTTATTATTTTTTACATCCATAAAATTCAGTTTACACTTATTCACACTACACTTTTACACTACACTAACATGCATTCCTTAGATTTAATACCAAACATACAAGCTTATCATATAATTATTTTCTACAAAGAGGCTTTGTCTAAACACACTAAAGAGGTACTTATGTATATTTTTTTTAAAAGATGTTTTTGTGATACAACTGTTTATATCGACTGGAAGGTTATTAAAAATAGTTGGAAATAAAAGACTTCTACAGCTTCGACCATAATACACTCGAGAGCAATGAATCCGGGTCACTTAAAGAATGTTAAAAATCTCGGAAACTAAAAATGATAGGTTAATGCAATAAATTGTATTTAATAGACAATGTAATACTCCTTAAATGAAAGTAAAAAAAATATGAGTCACCATACATTTTATTAACACAAAATTACATAAAGAAAAAAACTGCTGATCTCTCCTTAAAACAAAAATAGGAAACATGAAATTTTTGAACTTTATTACGATTTTCTTGAATTTTAATACTTCGTATTGCCTCCTCGTGCTTCCATTACTGCGTTTACGCGGTTTGGCATGCTGTACACCAAGTTCCTTATACGATTTTGGGGAATATTCTCCCATTCCTCTGTGAGAGCAATTTTGAGCTCACGAAGCGTGATTGGGGGAGGGTTTCGTTGTTTTACGCATCTGCCTAGCTCGTCCCAAGCATGCTCGATCGGGTTGATATCCGGGCTGCGCGCTGGCCACTCCATACGAGTAATGTTCATCTCTTGAAGGTAGTCATTCACAATCCTGCCTGTATGAGGTCGGGCATTGTCATGCATAAATATAGCATCCTCACCTAAATTGACCATAAATGGACCAACGTGATCATTGAGGATTTCTTCCACATATCTTACGCTAGTTAAAGAGCCGTTTTCTATGATCACCAGCTCTGTGTGACTTTCAGAAGAAATTCCGGCCCACACAAGTACAGACCCACCACCGTAGGCTACTTTTTCTTCGATGCATGCTTGCTTGAATCTTTCCCCTGGTCTTCGATACACTCTGTGTCTTCCATCGTGCTTGTAGAGCATAAATCAAAATCAAAATCAGCAAGCCGACGTCTTACTGTCCATGCACTTGGGTTACTTCCTCCAAGGCGTCGAAACTGATTTGTGAGTTCAGTTCCTGTGAGAAAGCGATTTCGAAGCATGGTGTTCACCAAGTATCGGTCTTCTCGTGCTGTGGTACACCTGGTTCTGCCCGTTCCTGGTCTGCGTAGGTTAGAACCAGTTTCTTCGTAACGTCGGAGAACTCTTTGTACTGTTGACAGCGACACACCGACAGTCCTGGCTGTATCGCGCTGACTCCGGCCGGTTTCCAGCATTGTAAGTATTCTGGTGCATTCTTCAGGCGTAAGCGACATAATTTCAGCTTGAATAATGAATATAGAGCACTATCAACATGGTTTATGTACCCACATAAATGACAGATTACAAACAAAAGCAAAACCAAATGCTGTAATGTCGTAGTTCCATCTTCGAAAGTGGCCCTTTTTCAAATTTGATTTTTTTATGATATAACTTTACAATAACTAAGAAGTTTTAATAACTTCATTTAAGGAGTATTACATTGTCTATTAAATACAATTTATTGCATTAACCTAGCATTTTTAGTTTCCGAGATTTTTAGGATTCTTCAAGTGACCCGGATTCATTGCTCTCGAGTGTAGTTACCTATTACAAGTAAAAATGATCACAACACACAAAAAAAAAACAAACAAAACACAAATAAAAAAAAACAAACAAATCCGAACACAAACACAAATAATAAAAACAAACACACAAACAAAAAAAAAACAAACAAATAAAAAAAACAACAAAAAAATCAATCATCAAATCTGACTTTAACATGTCTGTGCAATATAAGAGTAGGGGAAGACCAAAGAAACGATGGATGGACTGTGTGAATGATGATATGGTTAGAAAGGGGGTGACTGTCGAGATGACGGCTAATAGAGAAGTATAGAAGACAAAGACATGTTGCGGCGACCAGAAATAAATTGGAATAACGGCAGAATGATGATACCTTAGAAATTATTTTTTTTTAATTTTTTTTTTATGTTATCCTACGCTGTCCCACTCCTCGGCAAAGGCCTCCCTCCACTCCTTCCACCTTCGCGAGCCCGCGCGTCCTCCTTCCAGTTTTGACGGAACCTATCCAGCTCGTCCCGCCGAAATTGAAAAATTCAATAATAATAAATATTATAATAAACATGTGGCATGTGGACTCAGCAATCATTGTGCCGATAGTCGTGACAGTCAATGCGGTGATAGCCAAGAAGGCGCATAGAGAGGGGACTCTGTCCGCCTACCAAGTGACCCCAGGGAAGACGGTGGCACAGTGGTCACGTGCTACCGTGCATAGCGAGGCTTAGGGGAGGCCCCTTTACAGTCTCCCCAGAGATGTGCCTTACAGGCGTTGCGCAGGAGTGGTTCCGGAATTGGTCTTTTAAGAGGAACCGGGACCATCCCTGAGCGGTTGGTTGGCCTTATCATTTAAAATGTATTGTCTAAGAGGCCTCTGCAAGTTGGTTTCGGTCCCTGGTAAGCCTTCCAAAGGTCCAGGGGGTCTACTCCGAAGTGCAAAGTGCGAATGTTCGGATCGGACCGACACATCACCGAACCGAATATTATTGAAAAATGCGAAACCTTAGATGCAGCGTATCGGAAAGTGCCTCTGAAAGCTGCTGTTCTATGAGACTGTGTTGAAAGTTGTTGTGCACATTGCCTGGGCGCGCAATCTCGTCTACTAGCCATCCAACTAAGCTTGTCGTATAAATACTTCGGTTTCTTAGATTTAACGACACCAAAAAGCAGGCACGCTAGATGTAACTTTCGTCTCGACTTCATCTTGAGAATAAAGTGTTTGTTAAGAACGGGGGTGACATGACTTCTAGGGGGAACCGAGTAACAGAAGCGCGCACATGCATTTTGAACTCTTTGTATTAGTCGATCGGTACGAGCCAGCAAGCGAGGGCCGTAAACTGTATCAGCGTAGTTCAATTTAGACAGAACAAGGGTTTCGACTAGCTGCTCACGAAGCTTTTCAGATAAGAACGGCCTCATCTTGTAAAGCAGTTTCACATTTATTTATTTATTTTACATTTATTATATAGAATACTCTTTATCCCGATATACCCACGGGATCGAAACTTATGCGGGTGAAACCGCGGTGCGGAGCTAGTAAATAATAATAATAAAAACTTTATTGTTCAGGAAAAACGTTGCCATATTTAAATAGCTCTAGCCTCCACACTAGGATTCCCCGTGTCGTGGAGACTGGGAATTAATTTATTTTCATTGCTTTTAAAATCTCAGCAAAAACATTCGCCAATACTTAGGTACCAGTAACAAGGGCTTCAATATAGCTTGTTGAGGTAGGTCAAAAACCGGTTGGAATCGTAATTACGTAAGGATACAACTGGTTGTGTGTCGAACGATTCCTAAGCAGGTAGAATAGCGGTAAAACACCTTCTACGAACAGCTTAGGTACACTGTGTTCGCGATTTAGCTTCCAAACATGCAAACAAAGACAACTTTACATAGCATAAGCATAATCAGCCTATAATGTTCCCACTGCTGGGACACAGGCCTCCTCTCGGTGAGAAGGAGTGGGCCGTAATCCACCACGCGGGCCCAGTGCGGGTTGGTGGATGACACATGTCTTTGAAGTTTTCCTAGATTTACACAAAGTAAAGCGTCTGTCAGGATTCTAACCTAAGACAACAACTTTAGAACCTTTAATTATTTATGTATTTAGTTAAACTTTTCGGACAAAATGGTACAAAGGCTGAGAGGGACAATGTTAAAAAAACTATTTAAACTAGGTACACAAATACATAAATAGATTATATGTATACACAAACATACTTTTACTACACATATACTTATACAAATTCAAGGGAGAGAGGTGTAGAGATGACCCTACGCTATCTGTTTCGTAGACGTTTTTCATCAGAGGACGAAGGCCGGTCTGTACATGTTTGCTGAGCGTGGGGTCCTAGGTTCTATTCAACGGTCGGTAGACATAACCGAATTACCTAGCTTGACCACACGAACACGAACGGCGAAACTAAAGACCATAACACCACTTGACTGCGCATACAGTTCCCCGACGCGACGCTTGAAAAGTATTTTTAATTATGACCCTACGTAAGGTCACGACCACCAATATGTCAACACTTGGCAACTTTCAATTGCGATTTTTTCATGAAATAACGAATGCAACTTTGAAATACGATACATTACATAAACCTATTGGTACGAAAATGCTATGTTCGTAATAACATAAAATTTAATTGCAAAATAAAGGAGTAAATCGCTTTTGAATATAGCCGAGTGTATACATACTTTTGCTCGTGACTGTACGTATGAAATTTTTTGATTGAATGTTGTCCCGTCGGGGGACCGCTGCTATTTTAAACTGTAACAGAACGTTAGGCTAATAATTAGAGCGGTCCCCCGACGGGACGACATTTAATAAAAAAAATTCATACGTACTTACGTAGGGTCATAATTTCAAGGTTATTTTTTTCTTTTTATAGGGTTTCAAGTTTATACCTTTTTTGTTCTATTTGTGGCTATTTTTGCAATAGTTTTTTTTGATTAAATTGTTTTAGGCTTTTTACATTCATGCTATTTTTCTTATTATTTTGAGTCGGGGGTTTTTTAAATTTTAAATTTAATTTTTATCGTAAAAATCTGTGCTGTTACCTTTAATGACTGAAGTCAATATCGATAATAATAAAATTAAACTTAATACAATTTTTATTCAATTCAGATAGGTACTGTCATTAAATACCTATCTACTTTAACCGACTTTAAAAAAGGAGAAGGTTCTCAGTTTTTTCATCTGTGTGTTTGACAAACATGTTTTCATTTTAGATGACCAAGAACAATCAAGACCCTAAAACTTTAATTCGAATTAATTCATTTTAAAAATCAATAATAACAGAATACTTGATTTTCTTTTTGTAATTGACTGATTTTTATTAAATATTAGTGTGATTTTTATTGAGTATTTTTTATAATGTTAAAATCCATTTTATCGATATCGACTATTTTCTCTTAATCAAGTAGAGCAATCCCTAATCAGGCATACACCTACGCAACTTGACCTTGAACTGACCAATTGCAGCCGCGCATTCTTCCTCGTCCCCCGGCCCGCGGTAGTGAGTCGTGTACTTAGAAGAAATCGGCCTAAACATTCTCTAGTCAATGATTGGTTATATTCTCTATGGGCGAAACTGACGAATTCGTACGTGCTAACTGCTAAGTGATTATCTCATTGTTTTAAAGTATAAATTAGGATGTTTGATGAAATTAATTTCAACCCAAACTACCAAACGTATTTAATAAACTAAAAGAGTCCTTGCCGTCGAGTCTTGAGTCGATCATTCTAAATTAAACCTTATTGCAATGATTTAAGAGTTATATTGCAATGATTTACTAATGGATTTGGCGGCAGGCGGCGCGGTAGGAGTACTTGTACCTTTTGAAGCTGCCGCCAGCCGCTCCTGCGCCCGCGCCGCGCCGCCGCGCCGCACGCGTCACTACTATTAGATACCTACATTATTCGCGGATTTCCACTCAAAACTCGAATCTTTTCTATTTTTTATTTCAAATTCATATCACCATCATCTACCTAGCCTTTTTCCAACTATGTTGGAGTCGGCTTCCAGTCTAACCGGATGCAACTGAATACCAGTATTTTACATGGAGCGACTGCCTATCTGACCTCCACAACCCGCACGATATTATGATCTCCACAGACTTTCGGGCTTCTGACGACCCCTAACGACTGTCAAAGATCCACGAACGACAGCCGGGACCAACAGCCTAACGTGCTTTCCGAGACACGGAGGGGTCTTGGTATGTAAAGAAGGTCACCCATCCACGGACCAACCGCGGCAATCGTAGCTTAACCTAATCGATCGGCTGTTATCACTTAGCCATAAGCCCTACAATTTGAATTCTATTCTGATAGTCTGAATATCAGCACAGTGTTCTTGGGCATAACTTTGGATGCTAAGCTTCAGTGGGGTCCACTCCACTTATACTTAGATAAATTGTCAAAAAAGCTAAGTTCCGCAGCATACGCTGTTAGAAAAAGTCGTAATTTAACTGACTTATAGACAGCCCGTTTAGTGTACTTTAGCTATTTTTATAGTGTAATGTCGTACGGTATTCTATTGTGGGGAAATGCCGGTGATATTCAGACTTTGTTCTTTGATCTTTGTTTTGCAGAAGCGAGCTGTTCGATCAATTTATAAATTAAGTCCGAGACACTCGCTCAGAGAAAAATTTAAAGAGATTAATGTTATGACTGTGCCTTCTCAATATATTTATGAAAATCTTTTACATGCCCATAAAAATATAAAATTGTTTAAAAAATATAGTGATATCCATGATATAAATACTAGGAACAAACACAAATTTGTTGTACACTAAGCTCCAGAGAAATGGAACCCCCCTTAAGTTTCCGTCCTTAAGTCCGCTTAAGTTTTTTGTAGTATAACGTGAATGGCGCGTTGGTCTAGTGGTTAAGACTGCGGCTTAGCAATACGATGGTCACGAGTTCAAATCCGCGAATGAGATGTTTGATTTTTCCAAATTTAAGTTCTTTATTTATTTTTATTTTTTAGGTTATTATGTGATTTTCGTTAATTATTATTTAAGAAATCAAATGTTAAATTAGGAATGAGGTTTGTAAGAAAAGCTAGGCATGTTGCATAAACAATATTCATTTATTTCTTTATTTACTATAACTACAATATTTATTTATTTAAAGTTGTTTCAGTTTTTTCTATATTTTTTCGTATTATATACTTGTATATACTAGTATATGTTAGTTCGATAAAATGTAAATAAAAGTATATAGAGAAAAATAACGTGCTATGTATTTTTAAAGTTGTGAAAACATAATTTTTTATACTCTGTATGATCTTATGGGACAAAAACCCTTGTTAAAAAAATGAAATGTTGTCATTCGTGCCTGTGAATTACAGAGGAAGAACCAACATGCTAAACTATACAGTATAGCAATATACATCTTTCTCTTTTATCACATTTTCTTATAACCCATTTAACACAATATTATAGAAAAATATGTGAGGTCAGATGGTGCATCGTTAACACATTAAAAGACTACTTGTAAACAGGAGTAACTGGATTAATATTAATAAAGGTTGTTTATTTTTGATTAACTACTAATGATCCCACAAATATTGGGAATTATTAACACTTGATCATGTTCCAATGAAATTTTATCAGATAAGTTACACAATGAATCTGCTGAGTAAAACCCTAATAATAACGAAGAGGATACCGTCACTGTCTATCACTTCTTGAAGAGGACTTCGTGCCCAAAACCATATTAAAGCATGCAGCACACACGCTACATCAGTGCTAAGCGACACTCCAAAAGTTTCAGCACTTGAACGCGTAGTTTTGAAGGGTTCCACAGAGTGAACTTCCACAATGTTACGGTGTCGCTCCGATTCATTAGTGTAAGCAATTGGACGAGGGCCTTGGCGATCACATTTCACATCACCCGTCGCTTGATACCTTTGTATCCATCTACGAACTGTTTTTCTCTGTAATGAAAATGATAATATTAGAAATACATAAAAAAAAACAACTTGTAAGTAATAGTGCAATAAATCTTACCGTTATGCCCATATCTCGTGCTATTTTCTTTATGCTTTGTTCCTGTTCTCAGAGAACAACAATTTTAGCCTTGAAAAAAGTAGTTAATCGCACCATACTATCGGTTAATAAAATCGACTGTTCAAAAACTTAATAAATCGGATAATATTACGACGAAGATATTACACACAAGCGGATCGGCACGAAAACGAAACGATTTGTAAAGTAATTAAACCCTCAATCACAGTTTAGTAAATAAGGCGAAGAAGTATTCTAAATTCAACCTTAACTCGCAGTTCATACAGCAGTTAAGTTTCTGAAGTAAAATGACGGTAGTGCAATAATCGGAATCAAGCTCATTCTATTCAACCAAACAAGAAATCTATGCTAATTTCAACCTTATCTTTTAGTTAATTGAGGAGTTACGTGGATGTTGAAATTTAAACCTTAATATCTCGAAGATTAGGCCGTTATCAACCTTGTTCGATAAAAGGAGTAATGCTGTTAGAATTTTCGTTGAGATTGACAACTGAACCAATAGCCTAGTGGTATAAGGCGCGGTCTAAATGATCGGCTGGCGTCTGATGATGCGGGTTCGTATCCTCAACCGTACGTAAAGTGTCTTTTTGAAAGTTATTCTTGGTATATGGTTCGGCCAGAAGCCGAAAAAAGACCATATAATATTATTAAAAACATGCAAATAATAATATGTGATCGGTGGATCGGTGGATGCTCGGGCAGATATGGGTGCGGCGGCAGGGGAGGGAGCTGCTCGGGGCCAGAGTCACGTGACGCGCCTGCCGTCGCTCGGGCGATAATCTTTAAGTGTTGGGATGGGTCGTTTACTATGACGCTTACTGTACCTACAACAAGGCTCAAGAAAAATAAGAACATCGGTGGCTCGTTCAGATGCCAATGTATACGCTTTTATAATAAAGTTATAGTATAATAAAGCCCCGTTCAAGATCTAGGCCTTAATAAATTCAATTCATTCATTAAACGTAAATTGTGCCAGAAAGCCTTTTATGAGGACAAAAAGGCTTGGGATTGAGTTGCTTCCATTTTTTTTTACCTATCGGATGTTCTTATTTTTCTGTTGTGTTGTTGTTTTTTTTTATAATATACACTTTGACATTAATGAATTTTATATAATTATACTATGCCATTTGCTTACTTTGTAAAGTATTATATTATTTTAATTATTGTGAATGTGAAGACTAAGTGTGGTCACTTTAATTTTACTATATTTTATTTTTCTCTCTGTTCTCTTAGTTTTTGTCATGGTCTGGCAGTTTGAGTAATTAATGTGGCCTACCCAAATGTCCTTTCTTTGGTATTGTTCGTCGAATCGTCGAGCTGCTTAAGTTTGAGTTGAGCTGCACGATTTCTGTCAAATGCGTGCACTTTCAATCTGTGTGGTTCTTTCCTCAAAAGACCATCTCAGACCTCGACCTGCATGGTCTTCATATGATCTAACCAAGATTATGTCTGGACTTTAAAAGAGACTTTGACCTCTGAGTTTGTTTCGGCCTTTCTTCTCAGACTAGTCAGATAGGAAACGCCGCCGACCTCATCTAGTTTTAAAATATGATTGACGTGTAAAAGTGTTTGTACAAACCTACTTACAAAATAAAATAATTTATCATTTATATTTAAATTTCACATTAAAAGTTTATTTTCACAAACAAGCTGCACATTTCCAGTATGTGTTAAGTTTTCCGGTCTGTGGAATGCGCGTCCCCTCCCTTAACCGACCGGTTAATAAGGCATTATTAAAAACATACACTTCAATTTTATTCATTTGTATATTATGTAGATTATTATTATTAGTATACGTACGAGTATAGATGAAAAAAAACCAGGAAAGACCAAACTAGTTTTGACTAAAGTGCTATTATAAAATTTAATTCATTCATTTTGGAGCGTTTGGATGAAACTTAGACATTATTGTTCCATCGACAGCTTTGGAGACAACACCATTCAGATACGTTATGGACATAGCAGTGCTCAGTGGGAACCTGTACACAAAAACTTTTTCCTGAACCGTAAAGTGAATCTTTTTGATTGAGCAGTGGTGGCCAAGCGAGCACTGGTGGCCAAGTGAGCAGTGGTGGCCAAGTGAGCGGTGGTGGCCAAGTGAGCAGTGGTGGCCAAGTGAGCAGTGGTGGCTACGTGAGAAGTGGTGGCCAAGTGAGCAGTAGTGGCCAAGTGAGCAGTGGTGGCCAAGTGAGCACTGGTGGCCAAGTGAGCAACGCTGGCCAAGTGAGCAGTGGTGGCCAAGTGAGCAGTGCTGGCCAAGTGAGCAGTGGTGGCCAAGTGAGCAGTGCTGGCCAAGTGAGCAGTGTTGGCCAAGTGAGCAGTGGTGGCCAAGTGAGCAGTGCTGGCCAAGTGAGCAGTGGTGGCCAAGTGAGCAGTGGTGGCCAAGTGAGTAGTGGTGGCCAAGTGAGCAGTGGTGGCCAAGTGAGCAGTGCTGGCCAAGTGAGTAGTGGTGGCCAAGTGAGCAGTGCTGGCCAAGTGAGTAGTGCTGGCCAAGTGGTAACGGCCGCGACTTACGAGTTGTAGGTCGTAGGTTCGAACCCAGACAGGCGCTATAAGTACTTTGTGTAAATTATTACATCACCACTGCTCTCAAAACGACACGATAATATCCTAGAACCAAAAATTCGAAGACATATGACATCCACCAACCCGCACTGAGCCCGCGTGGTGGATTACGGCCCACTCCCTCTCACCGAGAAGAGGCCTGTGTCCCAGCAGTGCAGTGGGAACATTATAGGCTGATTATGTAAAGTGAATCATTCAGAACTGTACCAGTGAAATTCAACATGGCGGACATTGGCAAGACCCTGACAGAAACTATTGTTTTAAATTTAGTATACATTACGAATGCTCTAGGAATAGGAATGTTACTATACGGAGTGACGTCATGGTGCTTTATAAAGAAATTTCGCAATTACAGAAACTTCGTGTGCCTTAACACAATTTTAGCAAACCTTTTATACATTTCAACCATTCATCATAAGACTTTCTACATCTCCTTGGTCCAAGCTCTGACAGGAGATGATAAGTTGAGGAGTCAAATTTATTACATTTTACTAAGTTACTCAACAATGGCAAAAAATCATTGGTTGGTCATCACTAGTCATTTGTTTTACGCTGCTATTGTTAAAGTGTTTAATGGGCGTATCGAAAAGAAGTATTTGAAAAGCAGCCTCTTTGGTTGGGGTGTGTCTTTAATAACAACCGGTGTTCAAGTGTCAGTTTTTTTTGTGCTCATTCAAATAAAAAATTTCCAAAATCAGTGGGAGATTTCCAAAGCGATACAGTTTAGCATTTTCATTTTACCCTTGTTACTAAACATTTTACTTTACATTGTTATTGTATATTCACTTTTTCGTGGCTCCGACGCGAACGCTCCTAATACTGCTATTAACAAATGGAGTCGCTTGTACATCGCGACGTTGATATTCGTATTGGGTGACGTCGGAGTCTTAACTTTCTATGCTGTCGATACATGGACCGACATAGATATAATATACAATATTTTTGAATTACTAAATCCAATCCTACTGTCTGTTTTTTTGGTTATTGTGAAAAGTAATCGAAACATGTGGTACAAGTTGTATGTAAATATAAAACAAAAGTTATCAGCAACGCAGAGGCATCCCGATATCAACATACATGAGAGATTTTCTCAAGAGTCTTCTGACAGCCAGCTGGAAGTGTCAGTAGTGATTGATAAACAGGTTTAATTGACAAGATTTCAAAAAGACAATAGGCAACAAACAGTATGTAATTTAATAGTCTACTAAATAAGGAGTAAATTTTCTTATTTTCTGTCTGTCTTTTCTTCAAAGCTTATTACAGTATTTCGGAATTTATAACAGACGAAAATCTAATGCCAGATTGTTGATTTTACTTAGGTACTTACTTATTTTAAACTAAATTATTTAACATTACGCAATTATATACATTCAACACTTGCACCCTAGTTAAAAAGATAATCACAGGTAACATCCACTCAAACATTACATTAACTCAAAAAACACAAAAACATTACTTAAGAAACAGATACAAATTAATAACAACTCGACCACGTACACTGACTTACGGCAAAAAAAAACATACTGTTTGAGGGAGTACAACATTACAACAGCCTGCCCAACGACATAAAAATGTGTGACAATTTAAATATTTACAAAAAAAAACTAAAATCGCATATTTACAGTCATTATTTTTGATGAGATGCTAATGAGCAGATTGTGAAATAAAATTATTTAGACGTAATAGTATGAAACTTGTCGCCCTAAGCTAAAGCTGTATTTGTATGTATTATGATATTTTTGTGAATCTCATTTTAAGTGAACTATGTGAATGTTCTTATGGGAAAATAAAGTTCTTTAAACCTATTATTGTTCTTGACATAACTTTTGAATGAATGAATAATATAACAAATTGTATATTGACATTAGCATTGTATATTGACATAGTCTTTGTTTTCAGTCTATGTGTTGACATTTGACATGCAATCTATTGACGTGTTTTTGTTTATTTTTCTCTTTTATTGACATTGGTTTTCTATTGCTATTTTTTATTAATTCATTTTTATTATGAAATTCTTAATAGTTGTTTTTTTTTTTGTCCAAGCTTATTTTTAGTTTATTTTAATGTAGAGACTTGACTGGCTTGTTTACTAAATCACAAACATTTGTACGCCCTATAGCTTAACTTAGCCAACTCTTGATTATTTTTGTATATCATTAGTTCATTACCTACTATTGTACACACGGCTACACATCAAGCTATACATAACCAGTATAAGCTGACTTCTGATTGTACGAAAATCCTATACAATGCGAGGTCAGCTAAAGCTGGAAATTATAGCTTGATGTGTAGCCGTGTGTACCTACCTATGTTCAACAAATGAATAAATGACTTATGACACCCATATGTATATAAAATGGATACATATGTACAGGAAGAGTTAGATAGTAAGAGCACCTAATTATATTTATCTTTCTGTAAATATATATTATTTAATATAACAGCTATTTTTGTATTTATTTGTGCAGTTAGATAGTTAGTCATTTAATTTACTACCTCGTGTAAATAGTTAGTTTTCTATACTTACATAGAATAAAGCTTTATCAGTTAAATTCATCAAAAAAATATTAAATTAATAGCAAAGTGTACGTACAGGGTGACAGGGACATCGACGCGCAAACTAACGTAGAAATTTTTCGTCGGTTATCAAAAAAAACGCAGTCGTTTTATAGAAAAGTGCAATTAGGTACCGACGCGGTCAAAATGTATGGAAGAGCAATTTTTTTTTTAACTACCGACGAAACATTTCAACGCAACGGCCGGCGTCCAGAATCATGTACTGAATCCATGGCAACAGGCTGCACGTCGATGGCCTGCCACCCTGTACGTAGGTAAGTAATGTATCAGAAACGTTCCAATAATTTAAATTTGTTTAAAAAAACATGCGAAAAGTTAACTCTGTTCTAGGGTAAGTACCTATGTAAGTTTAGCGTTCATAGATTCAGTCATTTAATTTTAACTAAAATTTAAGGGGATTGTAGATTTTTATATGGAGGTTAGCATAGCTATAATTGTCGTGCCATTTTGATTTTTTACGTTTCCGAGACATTGGCGCCGCATTCCCTTGTTCACAAACTAAACTAAATTTAAGTTCAGTGCATCTTTTTCTTTCTATTTCATTAAGAAAAGGACAGAAGATAAAATATTAGTTTAGTCCTGTCAAATTAAGATACTCCATAGACAGTTTAGACGTGATTATAAACACGGCGACTTAAAATACGTCAATTTACGTCAGGCGCTGACTAATTTGACAGGACTCCACTAATATTTATCTTCTGTCCTTTTCTTAATGAAATAGAAAAAAAAAAGATGCACTGAACTTAAATTTAGTTTAGTTTGTGAACAAGGGAATCGGCGCTCACGTGATCAACTTTGAACGTTAGGTAATAATAATAATATAATAATAATATCCCTGGACATTTCACACAGCACCATTTGTCCCAAGCTAAGCAACCTAATGCTTGTGTTATGGTAACAAGATGGCTGATAAACTACTTACATACTTACAATTTTTTTTTGTAAATAGGTACATACATATTATAGATAGAAAAACACCCAGACTCGGAACAATATAATGTCTCGTAAACGAGTAACCGTGGAGTTTCTTGTCAGCTCATCTCCATAGGAAACGACCAATTATAACCGTGCACCTAGCTTCTGACGTTTCATAAGTGTCTATGTGAAATAAGATATTTTGATTTTGATTGATTGTTAACGAGGGGCTTGTGGCTAAGTAATAACAGCCGCACGGGTCGATCGATCAGGTTAAGCTACGGTTGCCGCGGTTGGTCCGTGGATGGGTGACCATTTTCACATACCAAGACTCCTCCGTGCCTCGGAAAGCACGTTAAGCCGTTGGTCCCGGCTGTCATTCGTGGATATTTGACAGTCGTTACGGGTCGTCAGTAGCCCGAAAGTCTGACAACCAGTCTTACCAAGGGGTATCGTATTACCCAGTAACTGGGTTGTGGAGGTCAGATAGGCAGTCGCTTCATGTAAAATACTGGTATTCAGCTGCATCTGGTTAGACTGGAAGCCGACCCCAACATAGTTGGGAAAAGGCTAGGCAGATGATGATGATGATGATGATGATGATGATGATGATTGAGTGGTAACGACCCCGACTTACCGAGTTGTAGTTTGAACCCAGGCGCGGTTTACTTTATGTAAATAATTTCATTTCAGCTCTCAAAACGGTGAAGGAAAACATCGCGAGGAAACGGGATGTTCTAGAACCAAATCTTCGAAGACATTGTGACATCTACCAACCCGCAATGGGCCGCGGTAGCCAGTGGCGTGCATTGTATAAAGGCATATAAGCAGTGCCTACCTCGATAAATCACCATAGGCTTGTCAATTACATTTTAGTGTGTGTGCCCCACAATTAAGAAACTCACTAAATTATTATACCTAACAAAAAACAAAATCTTCATACAAACACGCGCGGCAGTAGGCAGTCGCCAGACGGCCTACTCGGCTCCCGTACTATTCACAATTGTCATTGGTCTTTACTCGTTCAAGTTAATACGACGAAATTAAATTCCTGCCTACCTATTCTGAAAACCAATGCTCGCCACTGGTCCTTCCTCTTCCTCTCGAAAAAAGGAGGCCTGAGTCCCAAGAGTGGGACCATTATAGGCTAATTATGCCCATTACTACTTAAAAATCAGCACCCTAGTAGAAAGTTAACACATACCTACAATGAAAACGAATCCTAACAAACAGATTATAAATATTGTAAACTCGTAAACGGAAGCATTTTTCTATCTGTTACGCTTTCAAAAAACCACCAATCCCATAGAAGAAAAACATCGTTTTTTCGCAACACTTGCTAAGAACATACGCCATTTTGTAACCAAAGACAATTCGCGCGGAAAGTAGTATACCATTTCTTAAACCGGAATAAAACCTTTTTGAATGAAGAACGTCTTATCCTTTTGCTAAAACTCTATGCTCTTACTACCTTTTAGAGTTTTAAAGAAATCGTGCTAAAGTAGTATACTATATTTTACTTCGAAAGGATGAAAGGTCGTAACTCCACACAAAATGGCCGAACATACGTCGTTTCGGACTTGAAAATCTGCGCTGAGGAAATAAAAATTCGTGTGTCGTAGTTCTAATATAGGTGAACGAGTGAATTTGGACGATCTATGAATTATTTAAACGTTTAAATGTCAACTTGTTTTTTTATAGTAACTTAACATTGATCACGTTTTGAGGATCGGCAGTGGTATAATCGATAATAATTTATGCAGTGTGATCGATCTATTTTGACTGATTATAAGACTTATTGATCAAATCCAAATATTTCATTTCACATAAACCAACATGGGCACTTATGAAACGTCAGAAGCTAGGTGCACGGTTCCATGCAATTGGTCGTTTCCTATGGAGAAGAGCCGGCAAGAAACTCCACGGTTACTCTTTTAAAAATAATTGCCTCTTACAATGTTTTCAAATTACAGTAGGTATGGGAGGACAGCGTAGGCCTGTCAACCAGTACCAGGTACTAGATGAAATAAAAAATGGTCTACAGATCTAAAGTCTACAAGGCCTACAAAGTCCTAAAAACAAAATATAGAAGAATCTATCAAAAGGATAAATCTAATATGTATAAAAAATTCTCGTGTCGCAATGTTTGTTACCAAACTCCTCCGAAACGGCTGGACCGATTTGTATGAAATTTTGTGTGCATATCGGTTAGGTCTGAGAATCGGCCAACATCTATTTGTCAAAGAAAAAAAAATACTCCCTAGAAATGATATACCTACAGAGTGGCGATTAGGTTATCACATTAAATAGTACAGCGGTCATTACAAGTTGTTAAAAGTCTGTTAAAATAATAAAATTTAAATACTAAATATAGTAAAAAAAAAAAATAATTAGCGTAAAAATTGTCATGAAATAAACCATCCTTGATAATAAGTCACGCGTGAGGCAATGGTATCAAGAATTCAACACAAACTTTCTGTTATTGTTGCTAAGTAAACACAAATTAAGTTTAATGTTGTTAGGTAAATACTGAAGCGAAAAAAAGGTCCCACGACTAAAATGTTAATTGTTATTAATTCTTTTAATTGTGTATGTTTAATATACGTTATGTAGAATACGTGGTTTCAATTTATGTGATAACCTAATCGCCACACCGTATATGGCAAAACAACGTTTGCCGGGTCCGCTAGTAAAATATAAAAACCTATCAAACCAAGTGACATGATTCCCATTACAACTATGATAACTAAATTCTGGTCGCGACTTCGCCCGTGTGAATCTTATTGTTCCTCGGACCTACCGCGTCGCATCGCATCGCCCGCCAGAGCTATTACTCCATTTTCGCTCAGCGTTCTTTGTGAGCAGTGATCACCCAGTGGTACAGTGGACCCCGACTAACGAGTTTGTAGGTCGTTCGTTCGAACTTTGTGTAAATTATTTCATCTGCTGCAACGGTGAAGGAGAACATCGTGAGGAAACCGGCGTGTCCTAGAACCAAAAATTCAAAGACATGTGACATCTACCAACCCGCACTGGGCCCGCGTGGTAGATTACAGCCCACTCCTCTCACTGAGAGGAGGCCTGTGTCCCAGCAGTGGGAACATTATAGGCTGATTATGTATAATTTTTATCCCGATATTCCCACGGAATCGAGACTTATGCTTGTGAAACCGCAGGGCGCAGCTAGTTAAGAAGATATTATCACCATTCATAAACCAAGATGTAATATTATGAATTCAATTAAAATCAAATTACCATAATCTCATTTTGATTTCCAGTTTGGTAATTCAAGTTATTACCGGTAATACCAGTTCGAACTCAACTATTAGCATTTGCAATCACCTGTCCCCTAGCCTGAGCGACCTATGGCCGACAGAGTAGCTTACCATTACCTAACTAGTAGCAGTTTAACCAGTATAAAGTGGATTCGATTCCCGGGTCGTGATGTAGATTTTATCTTAAGTAGTGCAGCATTGGCAAATGCTACATTATAATTTTATCACGAACGACCTTCTTTAATAACAAATCCAACCTTATTTTTAACCAGAAAGGTTTTTTTCTTCATATTGGTTTTGAATTTTGAATACAAAGAAAAGAATGGAATAATTTAAGTACCTGACAAAGTACGTGTTGACAGGACTACGCTGTTCTCCCATCAGCATCTGCCTAGCCTTTTCCCAAGTATGATGGGGTCGGCTTCCAGTCTAACCGGCACCCTAATTGCGTAACACACGATCAATCGGAATCGGTTTCATTTTGACAGTTCAACAACATTCATTGCGTTATTTACGTTGTTGAGCAGACACATGACACATTTTTTGAACATAATATTATGAAGCAATGGATTAGCAATATCCTTCAAAAAGATTCAGATTGAGATTGATTGTGTGTTAAGTACGCAATTAGGGTGCAGCAGCTGAATGCCAGTATTTTACATGGAGCGATAGCTTTTTAATTTTATATTTTAAATTGTTTCTTTTTTACATTGTTCGCACATATAGAAGCAATAAGACAAATATACCCGGGAGTTTGTCATAATAATATCTTGATTTAAAAGAGTGTTCTTGGAGTTTCTTGCCCGTTCTTCTCCATAGAGATCTACGTTTTGCAATGGGCAACTAGCTTCAACTTTCTGACTAACGGACCGACTATTTAATTTTGACAATTCAAAAGTGCCTGTAAATGGTTTAATTGAAATAAATGATTTGAGTTTGAGTTTGAGCACAACCCAGTTACTGGGTTACCCGATACCAATTGGTAAGACTGGTTATCAGGCCAACGGCTTAATGTGCTTTTCGAGACATTTCGGGGTCATGGTATGTGAAAATGGTCACCCATCCACGGACCAAACGCGGCAAGCGTAGCTTAACCTGATCGTCCGACCCAAACGCCGCACGTCCTTTCTCAATGAAGATCAGAATGGAAAATTTAATGTCAATGTTGCACGTATAAGTACCTACTGAAAATTTATAAACTACACACGCATCAATGAGATTATAATCTCAGATTGCTTTATTATATAACCTATCTCGTAGTCTACTATCTACTAATGTACATATTATGTCGGAATTAATGCTATTAATATCATTTTAATGATCCAGACGCATCGCCATAGATATTTACAACCGTTCGATACGCCTCCGTGCCGAATCGAACATCAATCAATGTTATCAAAAGAGTCAACGGCAATTCCAAATCCAAAATCCGATACTTTAGCAGTTTAAGGGCTAATTTTTCCAACGTCAGATAATTTTATCGAAGCAATATTTTTAAATTTTTGTTAAGTATCTGAATCTTTAATCGAAGAAAAGTTATCTGGCGATTTAAATCGACAGATAACTTTTTTCGAGGAATAAATTTGACGTTTGACAATTTTTTTTTAGAAGAACTGTCAAAATTTCAAAATGATTCCTCGAATAAAGTTATCACATAGCAGATGATTGAAAAATTAGCCCAAATAAACGATCGCTATTCTTCTAACAGCAATCTGCTGTTGGAGGCAAACCAAATCATGTAACTGAAAAATGTGTCATTATCGATTCGACATCCTGTCAAATGGCAACGAATAGCTAATAATGATAACGAATATATCTTAATTTGACAGGACTAAACTAAAATTAATATAAGATGCACTGCATTTAAATTTAGTTTAGTTTTTGAACAAGGGAATCGGCGCAATTGTCATGCATGACTCCTTTAGTTACTAAGATTTGTTCTGTCCTTAGCAGAGCTCTCTGTAATATATTCGAAATAAGGCGACCGGAGACCCGTAGAACAGGTTTTACTCAGTATGGGTTGACAGTTTTTAAGTTAGGTGAAGTAAATGTTCACAGTTTTTAAGTCTTAGTCTTGAGGACTTTTATGACTTAAAAACTGTGAACATTTGGAAACGTATGGGAGAAATAAATCATCACCTGCCTAGCCTTTTCCCAACAATATGGGGTCAGCTTCCAATCTAACCGGATGCAGCTGAGTACTAGTATTTTACATGGATCGACTGCCTATCTGACCTCCACAACCCAGTTATTGGATAATACGAAACCCCATGGTAAGACTGGTTGTCAGACTTTCGGGCTTCTGACGACTCGTAACGACTGTCAAAGATCCACGAATGACAGCCGGGACCAACGGCTTAGCGTGCTTTCCGAGGGAGAAATAAATATTTTATTTTTCCTAGCTGCGCCCCGCGATTTTACCCGCATAAGTTTCGATCCCGTGGAAGTATCGGGATAAAAAGTATCCTATATGTTAATCCTGGTTATAAACCATCTGTGTGCCAGATTTCATCCAAATCCGTTCAGTAGTTTTTGCGTGAAAGAGTAACAAACATCCATCCATCCGATCCAACAGTAGGAAATAGGATTATTTTGATTCATTATTATGAGGAACCGATTGGACGGAGAAGGCACATCACAAGGAAAGGTGAAAGAATATGGGGGAGGCTTTTGCCCAGTGGTGGGATACTATGGGCTAAAGGGAAAAAAAAAGAGTTTAATTTATGTGATGTGGCTGTGATTTTTTAAATAACTAAGGTTATTGGATAATAATAACAAATCTGAAGAGTTTGTTTGTTTGTTTGTTTGAGCGCGCTAATCTCTAGAACGTCCAGTGGGATTTGAAAAATTATTTTTGCATCTGACAGCTCAATAAATTCTTGAGGAAGATTATTTAAATAAAGTTAGAAAGAACAGTAAGCGAAATGGAAGTAACTGCTAGGTCAAACAATGCACCGCGGCGCAGTGGTTCGGGGGTAATTGTACGCGAGCAAAGTCGCAGGCAAAAGATAGTATTTTAATGATGGCGGACAGTTATCGGTAAAATGATCGAATCTATATCTGATCATCAGTGCGATTTATTCTGAAGACGGTATGATAAATAGAGCTGCAATCTGCACGTAATAAAATAATTACTCAGACATCTTGATTGTTGTCTGTTTTATGTTTTTTTTTTTTTAATCTATGATCTAAGGTGTCATTCGAAGGTGTATCAGAGCATGGGTGGCCCAGTGGAAACGGCGTGACTTACGACCTGTACCTAGGTCGTAGGTTCGAACCCAAACAGGCGCTTTACTTTGTGTAAATTATTTCATCACCACTGCTCTCAAAACGGTACCATTGAAACAATATCTCTAGACGTTTCATTCATCACCATCACACCTGAATGACTGCTGGAGATAGGCTTCTAGGCAATAAGCAAAGGTGTACCTACAACTGCAGCTGCAGGTAGTTACGGACCCACTTAGCATAATCATCTAATAATGTTCACACAGCCGGGACACTGGCCTTTCTCTGTGAGAGTGTGGGGGCTATAATCCACCACGCGGGCCCAGTGCGGGTTGGTAGATGTCACATGTCTACCAATTTCCGGTCCTAGGACAAGCCGGTTTCCTCACGATGTTTTCCTTCACCGTTTTGAGAGCAGTACAGCAACCCAGTTGATGACTTTACGTAATTTAATTCATCACATTAAATTACGTAAAGTCAACGTCTGGGTTCGAACCCCCGACCTAGGTACAGGCCACCCATGCTCTGATACACCTTTGAATGACACCTTAGATCATAGATTTCCCAAAAAAAAAGATTTAATAAAACAGACAACAATCAAGATTTCTACGCGATTATTTTAAATTACGTGCAGATTGCAGCTCTATTGATCATACCGTCTTCAGAATAAATCGGAGACTGATGATCAGGTATAGATTCGATTCGTTCTGGCCACGACTTTATTCGAGTGCGATTCTGTAACCATCTCACCGTGAAAACTTAGGTGAAGTGAGCGTGGAGTGAGCTGTCATTCCAACTAATGCTAGGGATTGACACTGTATGCATGGCATGCATAAGACGGGCATCAGCATCGGGCGTCAGCGGCGGCTGATGGGGCGCACGGGTGGCGCGGGCGCTTGCACGGTCTTCCCGCTCCGAGCGCCGCCTAACTCAAATAGAGGCAATTTTAAATTCAAGGCCCCTCACTCCTCTTTTCACTAATCCTCTCGACTTCTCTGCCCTTACTCCTTCTCACTTCCTTATTGGACGCTCACTAATGTCGGTTCCAAATCCACAGGTCACCGATGCCAACATCAATCGTTTGGAGCACTATCAACGTGTGGAATGCTTCAAGCAACACACTATTGACAGCTCACTCTAAGCTCGCTTCACCTAACTTTTCACGGGGAGATTTTTACAGAATCGATCGGCTGAACCCAAACTCTACACCACTCTGCACTCGCGCTTGCAACAACTAGCTGTAATAAAATAACAGAGCATGTCACGTTACTTCAAAGCAAAGGAGAAATTTAAAAACATATCATCATCATCATTTCAGCCGAAACACGCGGGGTATATGCGTAACACACTATCAGCATCCAACATTTTGACAGTTTTACAACATTCATTGCGTTATTTACGTTGTTGAGTAGACTTTCCGAACTATAGGTATTAAGCAATGGATTAGCATCCTTCAAAATTATAATATACATATTATGTATATTGAGATTGATAGTGGCGCCGATTCCCTTGTTCACAAACTAAACTAATTTTAAGTTCAGTGCATCTATTTCATTAAGAAAAGAACAGAAGATAAATATTAGTTTAGTCCTGTCAAATTAGTCAGCGCCTGGCGTAAATTGACGTATTTTTAGTCGCCATGTTTTTAATCACGTCTAATTTGTCTATGGAGTATCTTAATTTGACAGGACTAAACTAATATTTTATCTTCTGTCCTTTTCTTAATGAAATAGAAAGAAATAGATGCACTGAACTTAAAATTAGTTTAGTTTGTGAACAAGGGAATCGGCGCCACTGTTCTGTGCAATTAGTGCGCTGGATGTCTTTCCTCAAACAATTCGCGGGACAAGAACAGTAGTTAAAATAACTTTCTGGAACCTGAGTCAGTGTTTGAACCTAACAAAGTAATCTAGATTCTAGATAAACCTAAAGTAGGTGTGTCTGACTCAGAAGCCAAGTGCTCGACCTTTTTGTTATCAGCCAGCGTTCCTCAGCTCCTCTCGTAGACTAATATTTACTTTCCTATGTTGGGGTCGGCTTCCAGTCTAACCGGATGCAGCTGAACACCAGTATTTTACATGGAGCGACTGCCTATCTGACCTCCACAACCCAGTGACTGGGTAATACGCGGTACCGCTTGGTTAGACTGGTTGTTAGACTGCCAAAGATCCACGAAGCACGTTGGTCCTGGCTGTCAGGACCAACGTGCTTTCCGCGGTACGGAGAGGTCTTTATGTTAAGATGGTCACACATCCACGGATCAACCGCGGCAAGCGTAGCTTAACCTGATCGAACCGTGTGGTGTGTCTGAAGCAAAAGTGCTCGACCTTATTTCTTATCAGCCAGTGTTCCTATTATATACTTCTACTTAGTCAGTTATTGACTGAAGTTAAACATTTTCAAGCACATTGAATCACTAGTTCCTTATTCTAAAGTACCTAGCTGTGTCGACCGCTCATTTGGAAGGGTATTGGTAATCCATTGCTTCGTATGTTCGAAAAAAAATTCGGGTCAACAACGTAAATAACGCAATGAATGTTGTTGAACTGTCAAAATAAAAGCCAGTCATACAGGAAGGGTGTGTTTGTGGAGCTATGTCACAAACTATGCTCCACCTCCTACACTGTGGGTTCCAAAACATGTAGTCAAAGTGACCTCTGCGCTGCCACCGACAACGCCGTGGAAGTGGCGAAGTTTTGAGCTAACAAGATCAGCACCCTAATTGCGTAACACACAATTAATCGGAATCGGTTTCATTTTGACAGTTCAACAACATACATTGCGTTATTTACGTGATGAGCAGACAAATTTTTCGAACTTATGAAGCAGTGGATTAGCAATTTGCTTCAAAATGATTCAGATTCCGTTGGGTTAACACATAGGAGACTTTTATTTCGATTCTACGTTCCGACCTTTTTGTTAATAGCCAGTGTCCGCATTATCCTTCTACGTAGTCCTTCTGTTGTTTATTTATTGGTCTGTCTACCAACGACTGTTTACACCAATTATGGGCTTAAAACAAGCAAAAACAGATAAACAATAATGTACAATCACTTAAAGGTAAACTCAGCATGCAAAACGAAAGTTGTACGTACGATACAGAAAAAAATTAAAAGAAAACTACCCTAATTTATATCAACCACAAGTATCCAAATTATTACATGTAATTTAGATCCTGAGACAGAGAACAAAGACAGAGGACACTAGCGCCCAAGACTGTCCTTCGGAGCGGTGGACAGAGTGGTGCAATTGCTTACGAGGAATCCTTGAAGGCACACGAAATTTAAAAGAATTTAGTATCTGTGGGCAGTCAATTTTATTGGCCCATCACTTTGCACACAAACTTTACGTCAATAAGGCGACGGCGCTTTTCCAGCGAAATCATTTTAAAGTATTTCAACCTTGTTGACAGGATGATTTCCACCAAACGGCTCGTATCACATCAGATCGGAACGGATTTTATAATCTTCATACGATATTAAATCGTGTACACAGTATTTAAAGTCTATATTACCAAGCTGCGCACAGCAGCCTTGACCGCGGGCGTCTTCCGCGACACGCGATCGTAACCGAAAATAATTGCTGCGACGCGCGATCGGCTCCGTTCGCCTGTCGTCGTATCTGATCAAATCCTTTCGGCATTAGAACACGTCAACACGGTAGGAATGAAACTATTTGACTAGGCGCAGAAACGGATACGTTCGTAAACGACGGTACGGAGCCGATGCGATGCGAGTTTGGTGGAAATCATCCTTAACGTTAAACATTTCCAAGCACATTGAGTCTTTAGTTTCCTTATTTTAAAGTACATAAGTGTCGACCGCTCGTCGGCAACACTCAAAAGCTTATCTTCATAATATTATATGACTCCACCCTGCACGTTAATTGCGTAGGTAACACACTTTCAACCACAATCTGAACCATATTGACGGTTATTGCTCATCCATTGCGTCATACGTTCGAATTTGTCTGCTCAACAACGTACCTAAATAACGCAATTATACCCCTTTATTCATAAACGTTGCATAAAGTTAAGCAGTGATTAGCGACTGTTTAACCATACATTTTTGACGTTTAAACGTTACTTAACTTTAGTCATCGTTTATGAATAAACCCCAATGTAGTTGAACTGTCAAATGAAACTCATTCCTGTGTTAGTGGGTTACGCAATTACCCCGCTGGAGCGTAAATGTGGTGCTGTTCCACAAACAATAGGACATTTAATATCGTGTCGTGTCGTGTCGTGTCGTGTGTGTGTGTGTTCGTGTCGTGTCGTGTGTATCGCATCGTGTCGTGTCGTGTCGTTTTTTATGTCGTGTCGTGTCATGTGTGTCCTGTCAGCTGCACGTTACGTTAATATCGTGTCGTGTCGTGTCATGTCGTGTGTGTCGTTTCGTGTATCGTGTCGTGTCGTGTCGTGTTTTATGTCGTGTCGTGTCCTGTGTGTCCTGTCAGCTGCACGTTACAGGAACTGGTGGACGATACTGATGGTGCCAAAGTGGTACCCGAACGCTGGGCCGAGTTCATTTAGATTTCCATCGACACTCTTAGAAGTCTAGAAAGTCTCACTTGGTCGTATGTTTGGCCAATTGATCGTCTGACATGCAGCAGGTTTGTGCAGCCCACTTCATGTACCCATAAGCGTGACAGCTTTCCGAGTGACATCAGTTACCTATTTTAGTGATGGAACGGATTTTTGTATTCTTAACCGGCACCCTAATTGCGTAACACACAACCAATCTCAATCTGAATCATTTTGAAGGATATTGCTAATCCATTGCTTCATATGTTCAAAAAATGTGTCATGTGTCTGCTCAACAACGTAAATAACGCAATGAATGTTGTTGAACTGTCAAAATGAAACCGATTCCGATTGATCGTGTGTTACGCAATTAGGGTGCCGGTCCACAAGTTTAATATCCAGAATACTCTGTTCCATAGGTCTCTGGCAATATAATAGTTTTATCTAGACTAATATTCTGAAGAGGTAAAATTTGTTTGTTTAAATGTATTTAAGGGGTAATCTCCGGAGCTAGTTATCCAATCCAAAAAAAAAATCACTGGTAGCAAGCTTCGTTATTCCTGAGTGCTATAGGCTATAAATTATAAATTTTATCTTGCATTTTAGCTGAGCTATCACAACTTTTGTCTAGCTAATCGGAAAGAAATACCTCTTAGAACAGAATTATTTGCATGCGATGCCTAAACACTTGTATATAGTTAAAAACAATGTATGGCCATCTGATAATTCTACAAAAAAGTCCGCGACACCATATTTCTATCTTTTATGATTTTATCTTTTAATTGCTCTTTTATGTAATAAAAGTATTTTTAGTTGTAGAGAGTAGAGTATTATTATGCATGACCGATTACTTTAATTTAAAAAATTCACCTTGGCTATCTCGGTTATCCATTGTTATTCGGTTTCCATTTGTTTTTCACAGATTACGGATAAGATAGGTATGTTGTAATCTTATTAAGCGTTATTTTCTGCAAAACATGCGATAATGTCGAGGATTGCGACACACCTCTTAAGTTAGCGTCAATAACATATGCAGACGACAAGGTACTGCTGGGCCCATCGATGGGCGCAGTTCGTAAGCTTGTGGCGATCCGTGAGGCGTATGCGGCGGAATATGGACTGAAATATAACTGTAAAAAGAGTGAAGTTCTGGTTTTTAAGAGTGGAAAACGTGGTCCACTTCATGTTCCGCATAAGATGCTTGATGGCACAGCTCTAGCAGTGGTGAGCAGTTTCAGGTGTCTGGGGCATATTGTGACAGGCGAATTGCAAGATGACGCTGACATTGAGAGGGAGCGCAGAGCATTGGCAGTCAGGGGAAACGTGGTTACGCGTAGGTTTGCACGTTGCTCGAGGGAAGTAAAGAAAACTGTTTTTAAGGCGTATTGCTAGTCCTATTAGTCGAGCAGTTTGTGGATAAGTTAAGTGTAACTTAACTTATACTTATACTTACTTATACTTATATTGGACACGCAGATCATTAGCACCCCGATGAGTGCATCGGGGTGCTAATGATCTGCGTGTCCAATATAACAACATTTTCAAGATGCTGATGCGGTTGCCTCGCTATTGTAGTGCGTCTGGTATGTTTGCGGAGGCGCGAACGGACGGCTTCCATGCGATTGTGCGCAAAAGGGTAGCTTCCTTGTCACAGCCCGTGCGAGGCAGGAGCAACGGCATCCTGCAGATGATTGTATCTCGGGCGGATTGCCCCATCCAAAACAAGTGGATGCGCATTGTTTTGGGCGCTCACTAACACATTGTGTACGTCATGTGTATATATGTATAATTGTATATACTAACACAATTTTTGATGTAAATTATTTAATTTAATGTAACTAATGTTAGTATTGTTTAATTGATTTTAATTCTATTTTATGTAATTTAGTGTCTGATGTCTATGTACCAATTGATTTTAATTTAATTTAATGTATGTATGGATTATTATTATCTGAAATAAATGAATTAATAATAATAATAGTTAAGTCCCAATCATTTGTATATCTCACAACCACGCGGGGGGGGCATCGTAATGGTAAACAAAGACAGGCTTAAAAATTAAACGAAAAAAAAACTTTTTAAAAACAAGCCGGTGTAAGGCCAACGACTGGATCAAGAGTTATCTCTCGGAAAGAGTACAATGCGTGGAAATAACAAAAACTTGTCAAAATGAAAAAAAAACCTATAGGTCGGGATATAAACAAAATAATTCTGGCACGCCACAGGGAGGTATCGTATCCCCACTACTCTTTCTAGTCTACATCAACGACATTTCGGACGCGATAGGCAAAGATTGCATACTATTCGCTGATGACACTACAATAATGGTTAAAAGTGACAATGATAAAAATTTAGAATATGAAATCGTCCAAGCTCTTGATAATGCAATCGATTGGCTAGAAATAAATAACTTAAAAATAAATATGACTAAAACGAACATAATACAATTTCAGACATACAATTCAAACATAAATAAAATAGACATTTACTATAAAGATTCTCACTTGACCACTGTCGATAATTGTGTATTCTTAGGTATAACAGTCGATAAAAATTGCAATTGGAAAACACACATAGATAAAGTTGTTACAAAAATAGATCGTTTTATATATGTGTTAAAAAGAATTAGACAAACAGTAAACTGTGAAACTGCAATGCGAGCTTACCATGGTTACGTATCATCCTTACTTAGATACGGCATTGTAATATGGGGTAACTCAGTAGATTTTGACAGAGTTTTTAAAGCTCAAAAAAAATGTATCCGAGCAATTTGTGGAGCTCACTTTTTAGACAGTTGTAAGCCTCTATTTCAAAAACTTAAAATTCTACCTTTGCCATGTTTATATATTTTTGAAATATGTATTTTTGTTAAGAAAAACTACAATATATTTGAAACCAACACTGACAGGCCAAATAGCCGAGCACGGCATAAAGATAGACTTCGGCTGCCACCAATAAAACTAAAATTATTCAAGAAAAATGTATACTGCATGTCGATTATTATTTACAATCACTTACCAAATACATTTCAAGACTTACCGCTGACCAAGTTTAAAAAAATACTTTTCAAACTATTAATATTTAAAAGATATTATACTATTAAGGACTATCTAGAAGACAAATCAATAGAATCTGTAAGTTAGATTAGGTGACATCGCTGAGTGTGAATACATTTGCACGCCATGTTATGGCAGGATATGCTGAAACAAATTTACTGTAACACCTTATGTACCATATTCTAGCAAATAAATATTTTGATTTTGATTTGAAGCTTTTATTACTTATTAATAAAAAGAAAGGAACTAAAAAGTAAAAAATAATTTAAACATGATAAGAAACAAATAAAAGCGTGTTACATTTTGATGTAACATTTAAGAACATTTAGAGCACTCTAGCACCAAAGTACTCGTCAAGACGAATCAAATGAGCCCAAACGCGATGGGGTTGCGTCGTTTAATTGCGGAGTTCCTATGGCCATCTTCCAGTTCCATCATCAGACCCTCGTTACCATGTAGTATCAAAGTACTCGTTAAGACGAATTAAAAGAGCTCAAACTCGATGGGGTTGCGTGGTTTAATTGCGGAGTTCCTATGACCACCTTCCAGCTCCATCCTCAAACCCTGGTTACCATTATAGTATCAAAGTACTCGTTAAGACGAATTAAAAGAGCCCAAACTCGATGGGGTTGCGTGGTTTAATTACGGAGTTCCTATGACCACCTTCCAGCTCCATCCTCAAACCCTGGTTACGATGTAGTATCAACGTACTCGTCAAGACGAATTAAACGAGCCCAAACTCGATGGGGTTGCGTCGTTTAATTACGGAGTTCCTATGGCCACCTTCCAGCTCCATCATCAGATCAGCTCTTTGTCATAATAATATTGCATTGTCATCCGATTTATATATGCATACAAAATTTCAGCTCAATTAGAAACCGGGAAGTGGATCAAATTTAACTTGCAAGATATGATTACAGACAGACAACGGGACAGGTGAAACTAAATAAAAGCTTGTAAAAATAGAGCATTGTTTAAAGATTGATCGATTGTTGTGAACTATACGACCTACTGTAACCCACTCTCATGAAGATCGGAGACGCTATACTCGAAATCGTGGACGGTATGTTTACATTACTTCGAGAAAGATGTCAATCGTCAAAACCGACTTGGCGGGCAGCGTTCGGGAAGCTACGCAGTATCATCTTCACACACCACACACACTCGACACACTAACTAACACACCCCTCACACATTACACACGCCGCACACCCAACACACCCACATTAATGTATAAAAGTGTAACTTAAAAAACTAAAAATAAAATAATTTTGTAAGCTGTACAAACAGCCAAAGCTATGGAAGTGCGGAGTCTCCTAACACAGGCGTCATCATGCTTAAAAGGAGGCCCCAATCATAAACTAATATAAACTAGTTGGTACAGAAATAAACATTTTGTATTTTGTATTGTATCTTCTCGTCCCACATACCGCCGTGTCTCAAGACGAAAGTGCGTGTTGCCAGTGATGACCTATGGCACTGAAACGTGGTCGCTCACAATGGGCCTTATTAGAAGGCTTAAGGTCATCCAAATGGCAATGGAGAGGGCTATGCTTGGAGTGTCCCTGCGTGATCGAATCAGAAATGAAGAGATCCGCAGGAGAACCAAGGTAACCGACATATCCCGAAGAATTGCCAAAAAGGGCAGGGCACATTGCTCGCAGAACAGATGGCCGATGGGGGCGAAAGGTTCTGGAGTGGCGACCGCGTACCGGAAGTCGTAGCGTTAGAAGGCCTCCCATAAGGTGGACCGACGACCTTGTGAAGGCCGCAGGAACCCGTTGGATGTGAGAAGCACCGAACCGGTAGAAGTGGATGTGCTTGGGGAAGGCTTATGTCCAGCAGTGGACGTCTTTCGGCTGAAATGATGATGATCATGGAGGCTACCTACTATGACGCGGAATTGTTTGCATATTATTCTCTGACCGCTGGCTGCAAATTTACTTAGCCGCTTAGCCGTCAAATTTTGTGATACCATCCAACGACAGTGTTAGGGGGCGAAACTCCCCTCAAGTGTCAACGGTACAGCATATGTACATAATAAAAGTGCTCGAAATGTCAACGGTACAGCATATGTACATAAAAAAAAGTGCTCGAAATGTCAACGGTACAGCATATGTACATAAGAAAATGTGCTCGAAATGTCAACGGTACAGCATATGTACATAAGAAAATGTGCTCGAAATGTCAACGGTACACCATCTGTACACAACGTCACGGCTCCTATTGGACGATGGTATTTAACGTTTATTTGCACTTGCAACACGATGTGGCTGTATAATCGATTCATACTTGACCGGTTTTAGTAACATTTTTAAAGGGAACACACGAAAAAAACAGTTTTAAAATGCATCTGTGGTTTTTGAAGCTAGACGCCATTTTGACGCCATCAAAGAGTACCTATCTATAGTAATAATACGGACGCCACGCTATTCTTCTCGAGATTGGGCAGTGTTGTTTTTATTTAAAAATGAACACAAGACAAAAGCGGTGAGTAATCTTTTATAAATCTATACAGAATTACTGAGAAATAAGTGTAGATTTCGAATTGAATGATAGTTTATCGAAAAGTGATAAATATTTCAGTGAAAACGTAACTAATGTTTTGTAATGCACAAATTTTGACCACGATGGATGCCAAATTATAGAGTCAAATTGAGTCATGTTTTTATGATAAATATTATTTGAAATACACCTAAGTGGCTAGCTTATTAATCTTCGAATATAATTTGCTACTATGCACCATCGCTCCCATGTGCCATAATGAATGGAAGACCAAGGTCACAAAGTGGGCTATTGACACTGAGTTACGATAAGACTGAAGATTTACTATAAGGTATCAATCGCTTAACCTAATGTAGGTAATAAAGTCATATATTTATAAATTTGTACAGGATTACATAAACGCAAGTTTTTCACCATATTTATCTCTTTCTCAATACTTAAACATAGGTAAGTACTTTAATAGGCCACATCTATGCATTAACTAGTAAGTAGTTATCATATTAATAATATACTGTGCTCGTCCTACAACCACTGATACTATGTTTCAAATTATAGGCGAGGATGCTGGCACCCTAAACACAAGTCCAATCTTACTTCGGGTGCCAGAGTTCATCGAAATTACTTTTCCTTTGTTGTAATGCTGTATAGTGTAAAGATAAGTGTTTTGTGTACAACTGAAGTTAAAAAACCTTTTTTGTATTATATATTGCCGTTACCATGAGATAAAGAGATAGCGGTCATTGTACAAGGGACATTCGTCAGTGCAAAGTACTAACTGAAAAAAAAACTGATTATATTTATTATATTTTTGATTTGATTGATTGGATTTTTATTATTTCATGTCGTTTTCTTATCTGTCATGTCTAAGAATAATAAATGTCGAGATTATTGTTTTTTTCTTACAGACTTCAAGAAGGTCAATGATCTCAAATAGAATGAATTTTATTCGTTTTGACATTTTTAGCATGGCGAGGCAGGCCTCGAGGTCAAGGTCGCGGAGCGTGACCACCGCTCCGTCTGAAAGGGGGCCGCCCAGAGAGAGTGCCGCAAGTCGCGCTCTAATTTTGGGTCTAATTGACTCTCACCACGATCCTCACCTATCCCCACCCCCGCCGCCGCGGTATGTATTTTCTGTATACCGTATTACTATAATTATATTTTATTTAATTTCATTGGAATAATTTGTATTTCTTATCTTTTTAGCCGCCTCCTTGCTGCCCCAGTTCTACCGACGCCAGGTGGTTCTCTCAACGTTCAGGGCGAGGCTGTACCCGTTGAGCAGACCCCTGGTAGTCGCATCCGACGTGTCCAAACCAAGCCGGACGTGCCTCTCTGGTAAGTTAGCTCTCCTTCACAAAGTAAGTTCTTGGTACGTGTTCATATGAAGGTTATATTTTTACAATATTGTACTTGTTTGCAGTTTCGATGTAGTCGAGCGTGTGGAGGCGTTGGACATGTCGCAGGAAGAAGCCGAGGAGATAATGGAGGAGGCCCCCTGGCATGTCAGGCGGTGGGTGCAGGATCTGCGGGGGCCTTTCGCTGTCACCAACTCCGAGGTTGAAGTTCGTCCATCAACTTCGGGATTGCAGTCAGCGTCAGGAAGGAAGGTGGTGGACGGCA
This sequence comes from Apamea crenata, assembly GCA_949629185.1. NCBI lineage: Eukaryota > Metazoa > Arthropoda > Insecta > Lepidoptera > Noctuidae > Apamea > Apamea crenata. Next base: position 1,489,331 of record OX451379.1, read on the forward strand.
GCGACTTGGACAGCGAGTTCGACGACGAGTTCGACGTCGACGCCATGCCAGGTCGTTCGAGGAACGACATTCCCGACACTGAGGAGTTAGAAGAACCCATGCGGGAAATTGTAGACATCATCGACACGGGGATGGACGACGCAGCTGATCGCCTACTGGGTACGTCGCCTAGTTTCACGTGGCTGTCGGACTTTGAGTCGTTCAGGGGTGTTCGTGAGGAGTTCTCAGGACCTACCCCTGGGCCACTCAAAGATTACGATTCGCCTTACGATGTCTTTGTCGACATATGGGACAAAGATATCATAGACTTGATCGTCCGTGAAACAAACCGCTACGCCCAGCAGACGATCGAGGCTAAGCGTAATAGAGGGACTTTGTCCGCATCATCTCGCTTACATTCGTGGACTGACACGAATGCAGACGAGATAATGCTTCTTTTCGCGGTGTTCATGTATATGGCCCTCGACCCGCGGACGTCGTTATCTGAGTATTGGACAAAAGACCCGGTTCTCCAACTACCGGGGTTCAGACGTCTTTTGCCCTATAATCGGTACATTTTCGGGTTTGAGATATCTTTATTTCCCATAAGAAATTTCACTTACATGAGAAATATAAACTAGTTTAAAAACAATATTGAATTTACGTACAGTTTTAGCAAAAAAAGAATACAAAATAGATACAACATAATAATTCTAAGAGTGTAGGGTAGTCGCTAATAATTTAACACAGCCAAAATGTAAACATACACGGAACGCGCGCAACTAGATGTGGTATGTAATGTACTAAGGTGCGCTCGCTTTAACCAGATGTAATTTTAAGTGTTTCTTAAATATTAACATGGATTTTGCATTTTTGATGTAATTTGGTAGTTTGTTATATAATGCAGCACCTTCGTACATCACATTTTTCTTGCCATAGCTGGTGCGTGGTGGGTGTAATTGTATGTGATTTGCATTTCTGAGCCCAATTTTGTGTATTTGATGTTTTTTTGTAAAATGTATTTGTGTGTGAATGTTTTTATTAAGTATTTTTCTTATTAATATGCATGTATTATATATATATGTTTGTGATAAGTTCATTAACTTAGTTTCATTGTATATTTTTTGTGTTGGTGTACTGTAATCATATTGGAAGAGTGTCTTTATTAACTTATTTTGTGCTATTTGTAGCGTTTCAATATTGGTTTTGGCCGCTGTGCCCCATACTTCAATTAGATAGTCTAGGTGAGGTTTTATAAGAGTGTTATATATATTGTAGCGTATTTGGCGTGGAAGACATCGGACAACACTCCGCAGGGCTCCCGTGAGCGAAGTCAGTTTAGATCTAACCCACTCCATATGTGGCTTCCAGTTCAGGTGGTTATCTAAAATCAATCCAAGGTATTTTTCGTGATCAACTTTTTTGAGAGGTTGGTTACTTATGGTTAGTTGTGAGTTGTGTGATACTTTTTTGTTTTTTGCTGCGAAAGTTATGTAGTTGGTTTTGGCTATATTTATTGTGAGTAGATTGCACTGAAACCACATATTTAAAAGATTTAGATCATCCTGAGCGTCACACATAACAGCGTCTACAGAGTGTCCAAAATAAAATAAAGCTGTATCGTCGGCGTACAACGATATGTCGCCTTTAAGTCCAATTTCATGAATATTATTAATGTAAATCAGGAATAATAAGGGTCCCAAAATTGATCCCTGCGGTATGCCAAAACTTACGATTTTAGGACTACTTTGGGTTTCGTTAATCTTAACCACTTGGAAACGATTGGCCAGGTAAGATTTAAAGACATCAAGGGCACTACCAGTGACACCAATATCATTTAGTTTTTTTAATAACAGTTTGTGACTTATTGTGTCAAAAGCTTTTTTTAAGTCTATGAAAATACCTAATGCTATTTGTTTTTTGTCGATACTTAGTTTAATTTTTGTTATTAGATCTACTGTTGCAGAAAGTGTATTGGATTTTGGCCGAAAACCGTATTGTTTTTCATATAGGAAGTTTTGCGCTTTAAGATGTTCATCTAGGCGATTGTATAAAACACGTTCAAAAATTTTTGATAGAACCGGCAAGACAGAAATGGGACGATAATTTCCTGGATCAGATTTACTTCCATTTTTGTATATGGGGCTGACTTTGGCAATTTTGAGGCTGTCGGGAAAAGTTCCAAGTTCTAAATTTTTATTTATACAGTTTGTTAGTTTATCTAGTATTAGGTCTTTTACGCATTTGATTGATTTTGTGTTTATACCGTCTAAGCCAGAGCTAGTGTTCAGTTTTAAGTTGTCAATTATCTTTTCTATTTCATTTATGGTGCATGGTCTTATTTGTGAAAGTGTGTCCAAGGTTCCAGTTGCCTGCGTTCCTTTAGTGTGGGTCAAATTATTATGGTATTGATTGGGGATTTGACTAGCCAGAACTGATCCAATGTTTGAGAAAAAGTCATTAAAACACTCGCAAATGTCAGTCTGATTAGTCAAAATTCCAGATGGCATAAGAAGTTTACTCGGTCCTGGTGACTCTTTGACCTTATTCCTAGAGAGATCATTTATAAGAGTCCACATTTTCTTTGGGTTTTTCTTGCATTGATCAAAAGCATGTTGGTAGTAAGCACTTTTAGTTTGTTGTATAACTTCATTGACCTCATTTCTTTGGTTGATAAATTTTTTCTTCAATAGTTGATCATTTACTTTTTTTTTGTGCATGTTCCATAGTGTGTTTCTTTTATTTATTAGATTTATAATAGTTTTGTTTATCCAATCTTGCCTGGGCGGATTCAATATTTTATATTTTGTTATTTTACTGCTATTGATGCTGGATAATAACTTTTGTTCAAATAATTGGTATTGATGGTCTTCGTTGGAGTTATTCCATTCTCTTACAGTATTATACAGCTCTAAATAATCTACAGCTTCATATTTTACTCTTCTAGGCGGTTCTGGTTCATGTTTTTTAACTTCTAAGTATATCTGATTGTGATCCGACATAGCAGATGCAATTATAGCAAGATGGAACTTGACGTCAGTAAGATTTGTGCAGACATGGTCAATTATAGTTTTCGTTGTGGCAGTTTCTCGGGTACAATAGCTCTCCTCGACTTTGTTTAGAAGTCTATAGCCGTTAGTTTGTAGTTCTTCTTTGTATTTAATAGCTGTCTGATCCAAATTCAGCACATTAATATTAAAATCACCCAGTATTATTGCTCTTTTTCGCTTTTGCAATTGCTTGGTGTAAGTTTCAAGGAAGTTTTTGAAATTAGAAGCGTCTGGTTTACGATAGATGCCAGCTATGTCGAGGGAATATTTTTCAAGATGGATCCATACGAAATGGTTGTCAATCAGCCATTGGTCCTCGATTAGGTGGTGCTTCAAGTTGTTGTGAGCGAAAATTGATACTCCACCACCCCTTACGCAGTGTCTGTAGTTGTAGTAGTGTGTATATCCAGGAATTTGAAGTCTTTTAGCTTCATCATCAGTCTTTATCCATGTTTCAGTAAGTATAATAATGTGTATGGTACTACGAAAAGATTCCACTACGCATTTTAGTTCGTCCAATTTCCCAGGTTTCACGATACTGCGCACATTTGCATACAAGAATTTTATAGATTTGTTGCTCGTGGTAACATCGTCGTAGTTGTCACATATTTGGTAGGTTATAATGTCTTTTGCGTGAGAGTTTTGGTTATGGCTGGTGTTTTTTGACGTCAGTTTTTTGCGGGAGTTTGAATTATTTTTGGCACACCCCTAACATACTTAATTGTTAAGTTATTCTCGCCATTTTCAGATCGGCACTTAATTTCGTCCTTAAGATTCTTCAGAAATTCTTGTTGCTGGGGTGTCTGATCTGAGAATATTTTGATATTGTCACTATTAAGAACATTTTTGCCACGTAAGATAGATATTGCCGTTTCTGATGATTTGAGACATACTTTTAAAGGACGATTTTTACTGGGGTTATACTTCCCGAGACGGAATAGTTTCTCAGGTAGGCAATTTGCACCTGTCATCCTTAAAATCTTAACAGCTTGGTCCATGTCCATATTTGTTCTTTCGTCTTTAGATGCTGAGACTGGCTCTTTTATTCCAACAATTATGATATTTTTGCTCCTTAGTTCACGTTCTCTGACTTCCGTCATGATAGACTCATATGCATCAGATGTCACAAGCGATGGTGGAGTGGACTTTGAGTTATTCTTAATCGTGTCAATTTCAGATTGAATTTTTTCGAGCTTTTTATCAGTGGCAATGGCTTTTAATTGTACTTCTGAAATGTCAGATTTCAGTTTGTTTTGTTCTACAACGAGATTATTTAAAGTAATTTTTATATCGTCCACTTTTTCCATTATTGTAGAAATATCCCCACTTACTTTATCCATAAATTCTCTTTGGTTGGTTGTGATAGTGACCATCATTTGCATTATTTGTTCTCGAAATTCGCCTATTTCTTCCTTAATGTCATCGCCAAACTTTCGCTTATTTCGGAACGTAACTTGATTAGGGCTGTTTTGAAACTCTGATACTGTTTCATTACTCGACAGATTTGGTTCTGAACCACTCAGGCCACTTCCAGGAGGTGATCGTTTCGCGCTCATGATCTGTGGCACAAATACCACTCGTGGAGCAAGTTGCGATAACGATTGAGCGAATGAGTCAAAAAATAATGCGCCTGTCTCTTTTCCCCGAGGGGGTGAAGAGCGGTTACCTTGCTCGGATGTTATGTTTCTTCGCAGTAAATGTTATAAAATCCCACACTTAGTTCAATTAACTTAGGAACTTGAGTAACACAATTATAAGTATTATATTCGGTTAAAGGATATTTTAAGTAACTTTTATATTTCGCAAAGATTATTTGTAGCACGTCTGCACTGTACGCGGTCCGCAGATGAACCCCATTTTGCTGAGTAAGTTTCTTCATTTTGTAGACAATACCGATGTCGCGAGTCAGCAATTGCCTCAAACTGAAGATGCTTCCTCTGTAAAATTGTCGGCTAAGCTGGGTAAGATGGCACCTATAATTAAACATCTCGGAAGGAAGTTCAAATCGCTCTATAACCTAAAGCCTGACGTGTCTATCGACGAGTCTTTGACCTTATTCAAGGGCCGCTTGTCTTGGGTCCAAACAATAAGGTCAAAGTCTGCCCGATTTGGAATAAAGTCGTATGAACTGTGTGAGTCTAGCACAGGTTATATGGCTGGATTCCAAATATACACGGGCAAGTTTGACGGAGCCGATGGAGACAATTCCCTTGGTGTCAATTTGGGGGAGAAAAGCACGAAAGTGGTTCTTGAGCTTTTGCAAGGTCTTGAACATCGGGGGCATTGCGTAGTGATGGACAATTTTTACAATTGTCCATCATTAGCACGATATCTCAAGAGTTTGGGCTTTGATTGCCTAGGAACCCTTCGTGAATGCCGTCGAAACGTACCTAGTGACATTGCTAAAGTACCGAAGCAAGTGAGTAAGGGGACAATAATATCTCGCCATTGTGGAGACGTATCCATCATTGCATGGATGGACTCCAAAATGGTGAATATTATATCTACCTATCACAGACCCGATACTTACATTGGAACGAGGGCCGGTAAATCACTTGTGAAACCTGTGTGTGTCAGGGATTACAACCTATTCATGGGAGGAGTTGATCTCAAAGATCAAAAACTCTCCATGTATCTGTTAGAGCGAAAGAGATGCGTGAAATGGTACATTAAGATGTATAAAAGGTTGCTAAATGTGAGTATTCACAATGCACTGGTGATGTATGCGAGTTCGCTGAAACGAAGGGATAAACTGCCTGTGACGCATCGTGAGTTTCGTTATGAGCTTGCTGAAACTCTGCTCAGACGGCATCGCCCCTGTCCACAGCTACAAGAGATCAGCCTGCCATTAGGGAAACCATTGAGGCTGAGGCGAGATATCCTGCACGAGCCAGAATATTTGAAAGGGCCGAATGCAAGAAAAAGGTGTATGATTTGCTTTCGAAAGAGGGACGTCAAATTGGTTCACAGTAAGTGCACCCAGTGTGACGCATTTCTTTGTTTTGGGGATTGCTGGAGAATTTGGCATTCTGCAGCAAAGCTCCCAGGCGAAGAAATACGTGGGCGAAAACGGAGGCGCAATAATGAGTGAATCATTTTGCGGTGTTGATGTGGAGTATGAACATGAGTGAATGCGTTTGAATGTGATGTTGGATGCGGACTATGAACGGGATCCGGGTCCTCGCATGAGGGCTGCGTTTCGACGGTATATGGCGACTTCTAACTCCTCATGTCTGGCTGATGGTGGCACGTGTGTTGGATCATTTAGCTCCCTTCAAAACAAAATGGTTGAGCTGAATGGTGCTGATCCATGCGTCATGTTCGCGAACGGGCGCCGTCTGTTGGGACTGGTCATCTCTTAGCTACCATGGCTTATTTTAAGTATTTTATTTTTCTTTCTATTTGCTGTACTCTGGATGCTTTTAACGTGTAGGTCTTTTTCTACATCGTTCTCACATATAATGATAAATAAAATATTAATAATGTAATTATTTTTGTAACAATTTAAAAGTGTCCATGGAGTTTCTTGCCCGTTCTTCTCCCTAAGTAACATCTTCATCTTTCTGACTGACTGACCCCTTGACAATTCAAGTGTCTGTAATGGTTTATTTGAAACTAGTTTGAAATAAATGGTTTGAGTTTTGTGTAGGTACAAACTTTAGTTAGCTTGAAAGATGCAAATCCGATAATGTTATTGTTGTATTTAGTTTTTAGTGTAAGTCATGTCATTACTAACATTAGTTTCTCATAAGCATTTCTATGTTGCTAACAAATATAACACATTGTTGTAATAATTATATTCTTGAAAACAAAATGTATTTTATTTCAATCTGTTCCAAGCTCTCTCTTCCATGGAATTGGAATTACTATCCGTAAGTTTTTGGGGTCATTTATAGCCCCGCAGGAGGACTATTGCTATCAACCGGGCACAATTCAGACTCCGGGCTGAGAAATTCCAGATAGAAAAACTTATTAACATTTAGCCAGACCTGTGAACGAACCCAAAACCTCATGCTCAGTAGTAGCGACCACTAGACCAACTAGGCAGTAATGTACAAAAACTATTCTAATTAATACAGAGAAGGATAGAAATATAATAAATACCTAGTCAAAGACATTAAATTATTTAAATCTTAAATCTCTTTGTACCTAGTTATACCTTGTCAGGCTGCGTTCAGACGACACTCACCCGCTAAGCGCACGCCACACACGTCAGCACCCGCGTCTAACTCGCTTTGAATTTTTTTTTATATAATTTGAGTCTTACATCAATAAATCTCAAATTGCTTTTATCGTCCAACCGCACATGCCACGCGCCCGCCTCATGCCAACCCCGCGCTTACCGAGTGAGAGATTTTGCGCGTGCCAAGCGCGGGTGTGAGGCGGGCACAACGCGTGTGCGTGGTCGGCGCGTGTCGTCTGAACACGGCCTTAGGGTAGACTTATTTGAACTTTGGTGATTTTGATGCCCGAAGGTAACCCACGAAATTCAAATTTTCTTATGCTTTTTTGAAATTTGCAGGGCAGTGTTATGTTGTGTTGTTGGTATGTTGATAAAAATATAATTTTCCGGATTTGCGATCGGTATAAGTACAGGTATTTCTGTATTTACAAAGTAAAATTGATGATCATCAAAATCATCAATAAAACACAAAGGGCTGATTTTTCAATCATCTATATCGATAACTGGGAATAATTTTGAAATTTTGACAGTTATTTTATACAAAAACTGTCAAACGTCAATTTCGAATAAAAGTTATCTGGCGATGGAAAAATCAGCCCTAAAACTTTTCATGAAATAGTCATTCAATGCTTTGAATATTTCAATACATTATATTTTGACGGCACGGTTGGCGCAGTGGTTAAGCGATTGACTGCTGCGCTGCGTGTCGCTGGTTCGATTCCCGCACGGAACAAATATTTGTATGACCTACAGGTAGTTGTTTGTATAAGTGAGTTTAAATGTCTGTAAACGCACACTTTACAGGAGAAATTCCAAGTGTGGGGCAACGACGCAAAGAAAAAAAAAACATTCGTATATACTCGTACAGCCTGATGAACCTGCAAACTGCGAATTAATGTAAGATTTTAATTTCGCGGGTTATCCTGGCGCTTTCACCTTAAGTGCGACAAGCTCATCCGGGAAAGTAACTATTGCCAAGCAACGTTGTTGTTTGTTGGTTGGAAGTGTTTTAATGAATATCAGCGTGATAATCGGTTATTTTGAAACTTTTTGAAATGATCTAATAAGGAAATTTCTAGTATTAGTTTACCGGCTTTCACATCCTCGGTCCACGGCACTAAGAAATTAATCAGGAAAATCTTAGCCTCCACACTGGTTAATTTTTATGTCCCCTGCTTCACCGAGGCTATGGATGCGTGGAGACTCGCTTGCCCGAATTCAGATTTACTAACCCGATAATCAATTTTCCCAGAGACGGTGGGATGAGCCGGTCTGCAGAGTAGTTCAGGATAATTTACTTAACGTCTGTTACTACTGCGGAGCGTGCGCGCCTGCTGGCTGTCGGTAAATGGGAGTCGGGTCTGTGGCTTCATGCACTAACGTCGTCGAACATAGGCACTTTGTTCGACGACAACATTTTCCGCCCCGCTGCTTCTTTACGACTGTCACTGTGGCGAAGTTGTCAACAGCCTCGGACACAACGCCCTGTCTTGCAGCCGAAGTGCGGGTCGCTTAACATTCGACAGGCTCTTGTCACCGTCGGCGTTCCAGCTGTATTAGAACTCAATGGTTTGGCACGCGACGATGGTAAGAGACCGAACGGCGTGTCTTTATTTCCATGGAACCCGGTAGGCCTTTAGTGTGGGATGCAATGCAACTTGTGTCGATACTAAAAACCCACAGTTTTACTGTCGCAGAAATAAATAACACAACATAGTGCGTCGTGATCGGCGGCCTGTTGCGCTTTGAGTGCACCGTGCACGGATCAATCTAATCTACGTTGATCGAGAAAAACAGGTTTTTGTTGAGACTTTCTTGTTTTTTTTTTTTCTTATTTGTATTTGTAATGATATATACGTGATTACTAGTTTATTTATCTATTTATAAGTATGTTGAAACTGTGTGTACTTCCCGTTACGCAGCGCGTACGCGTTTGGCGCAGCCGTGAGGCACACACTATTGTTGTCTGAAACATTATTTTGTTATTTTAATAATTTTGTATTTTGTGTTTCACGAACTGTGTCCAAATAAACGTTTTTCTTTCTTTCTTTCTTTCTTTATACTCTTACGCCATCCCATCTTCCAGGGTCAGCGTGCTGCGCTGGTGCTGCTGCTGCGGCTGCGGAAAACCTCAAGCGGCGTAAATATAATAACCTTAATAATAATTATATTTTCAACCCGTAGGGGTTGAAACCCTCGGGCCGTGGGGTCCGAGTGCGCATGGTCTTTCATGGTCTTCAAGGAATTTTGAAAAGACTGGTTGACACTTCCCATGACCCAAGGGCTGGCTTTTACCTTGGCCAGAGGCTAAGCATTGCCATACAACGTGGCAATGCCGCCAGTGTCTTGGGTACAGACGCCAGCACATCAAGCTACTACAATCTGTCAAATTTCTTTAATAGATTTTCAACTTTATCGCCAAAGCATTAAGGTTCAAGGTTGAATGGGAAAATTTGACAGTTTCGGGTAGCTTGACCTGCTGGTGTCTGTACATTACCAGTCGACAGCGATGCGGATGAATTTTTCGACGCTATATTTTAGTTTGTACTTAAATAATTTTAGTTAATTTAGGATATAATTTTGTTATTTTAGTGTTAACTTGTAAGTTTTTATAGTAATTAATAACATAGCTTTGATTTATCTATGGAAGTATCCAAACGACCAAATGTCAACTGTCAAATTGACGTCTTCTAGGTTTTTGCTATTTCGTGTGTCGTGTCCATTGACCTAAGAAAAGTATGGACTGGAAATACCTACGAAAAAAGGGTGCATACCTACAACTCGTATTGTCTCATAAAATGGCTGCCATTGCTAGGGTTGTGTCAATCAAGTAACATCGGTGTTACTATAACGAGTATCGATACTAAATACGAGTTTTACTAGTTATCACGTTTGGATCATACCTAATATTATGTACTTACTTAAAGTCCGTTGTAATTGTAACAGAAAAAGATGAGTAGGTTATCTTACCTTCTGTTATCTATACAAATAAATAAAATTTAAGTGTCTGTTGGTAGGTAATGTCAAAATAATAGCTTTTTACTAAACGCTTATCGTCTAAACAATACTTTTAAGAAAAAAAATAGGTAGGGGAGGACAGTGTAGGTCTGTCAACATGTATCAGGTACTTAACAAAATAGAAAACAATGTAAAAGCCAATTGTTTTTAAAACTGTAACCGTGGAGTTTCTTGCCGGTTCTTCTCCATAGGAAACAACCAATTGTTACCATGCACCTAGCTTCTGACGTTTCATAAGTGTCCATGTAGGTTTATGTGAAATATTTTTATTTTGGTGCTGTAAAGTTTAGTGTGCACCACAGGCCGGACTTAGCGGCTAGCTAGGTCACTCGGACCGAATAAGATGCAGGATTATTTTTGTTAACATCGCAGAATATACAATACAATACAATAGCATTTATTTGCAAATATGGGTAATACATAAGTAGATAGTAGTAGGTATAAATCAGAGTTCTGCCATATTTCACCATTCGGCATGCAAACATTTTCATTATACAAAATTGTTAAAATTTAAATTCTCATTAAAACATTGAATTAATATTTTTACATGCAATAAATAAAAATATTAAAATTCAAATTGTCATTAAAACTAACTTAATTATTGCATTCAATAACAAAAATTATTAAAAAATCAAATTATACTAATCAAATCAAATTATACTATTATTTTATATTTTTATCTTTCAACCCAATCGATTATTTTATTGATTCGATTACACTTGACGTTCAATCCCATCTCTATGAAAAAAACAAACGTCAGATGTTAGACATATCAACAAACATATTGTGATGGGGTTGTCACTTCCGGAAGGTTTAGCTATACATTCGTGTAGTTGTAAATCAAGTCAGAAAAATCCTGCCGCCTGAGTGTTTTCTTGCACGCGTTGCCCCATTCAGCGTCCAGAACCCATCTCTCGAGTACCATTTACTATAGGGATTTGGTTTTGGACAAAAATCTAGTGTTGTTCGGGTAACACCTAGGTAAAAGTTCATAGCAATGTAATTTATTTGCAGTTTTTTATGCCTATTGAAGTAGGAGTTAAACGATTTCATTTTCGGGATTATAAAGATATAAAAAGTGCCTGAAACTTTTTTTGTATGAAATACTAATATTCAGCTATTCAGCATTACATATTGCTAGGTACCATGTCTAGACATTGCTGGAAATTCGTCCATACTTCAATTTAGCCATCTCCTTTAACTTGCAAGATATGATTACAGACAGACAACGGGACAGGTGAAACTAAATAAAAGCTTGTAAAAATAGAGCATTGTTTAAAGATTGATCGATTATTGTGAACTATACGACCTACTGTAACCCACTCTCATGAAGATCGGAGACGCTACACTCGAAATCGTGGACGGTATGTTTACATTACTTCGAGAAAGATGTCAATCGTCAAATCCGACTTGGCGGGCAGCGTTCGGGAAGCTACGCAGTATCATCTTCACACACCACACACACTCGACACACTAACTAACACACCCCTCACACATTACACACGCCGCACACCCAACACACCCACATTAATGTATAAAAGTGTAACTTAAAAAACTAAAAATAAAATAATTTTGTAAGCTGTACAAACAGCCAAAGCTATGGAAGTGCGGAGTCTCCTAACACAGGCGTCATCATGCTTAAAAGGAGGCCCCAATCATAAACTAATATAAACTAGTTGGTACAGAAATAAACATTTTGTATTTTGTATTGTATCTTCTCGTCCCACATACCGCCGTGTCTCAAGACGAAAGTGCGTGTTGCCAGTGATGACCTATGGCACTGAAACGTGGTCGCTCACAATGGGCCTTATTAGAAGGCTTAAGGTCATCCAAATGGCAATGGAGAGGGCTATGCTTGGAGTGTCCCTGCGTGATCGAATCAGAAATGAAGAGATCCGCAGGAGAACCAAGGTAACCGACATATCCCGAAGAATTGCCAAAAAGGGCAGGGCACATTGCTCGCAGAACAGATGGCCGATGGGGGCGAAAGGTTCTGGAGTGGCGACCGCGTACCGGAAGTCGTAGCGTTAGAAGGCCTCCCACAAGGTGGACCGACGACCTTGTGAAGGCCGCAGGAACCCGTTGGATGTGAGAAGCACCGAACCGGTAGAAGTGGATGTGCTTGGGGGAGGCTTATGTCCAGCAGTGGACGTCTTTCGGCTGAAATGATGATGATCATGGAGGCTACCTACTATGACGCGGAATTGTTTGCATATTATTCTCTGACCGCTGGCTACAAATTTACTTAGCCGCTTAGCCGTCAAATTTTGTGATACCATCCAACGACAGTGTTAGGGGGCGAAACTCCCCTCAAGTGTCAACGGTACAGCATATGTACATAATAAAAGTGCTCGAAATGTCAACGGTACAGCATATGTACATAAAAAAAGTGCTCGAAATGTCAACGGTACAGCATATGTACATAAGAAAATGTGCTCGAAATGTCAACGGTACAGCATATGTACATAAGAAAATGTGCTCGAAATGTCAACGGTACACCATCTGTACACAACGTCACGGCTCCTATTGGACGATGGTATTTAACGTTTATTTGCACTTGCAACACGATGTGGCTGTATAATCGATTCATACTTGACCGGTTTTAGTAACATTTTTAAAGGGAACACACGAAAAAAACAGTTTTAAAATGCATCTGTGGTTTTTGAAGCTAGACGCCATTTTGACGCCATCAAAGAGTACCTATCTATAGTAATAATACGGACGCCACGCTATTCTTCTCGAGATTGGGCAGTGTTGTTTTTATTTAAAAATGAACACAAGACAAAAGCGGTGAGTAATCTTTTATAAATCTATACAGAATTACTGAGAAATAAGTGTAGATTTCGAATTGAATGATAGTTTATCGAAAAGTGATAAATATTTCAGTGAAAACGTAACTAATGTTTTGTAATGCACAAATTTTGACCACGATGGATGCCAAATTATAGAGTCAAATTGAGTCATGTTTTTATGATAAATATTATTTGAAATACACCTAAGTGGCTAGCTTATTAATCTTCGAATATAATTTGCTACTATGCACCATCGCTCCCATGTGCCATAATGAATGGAAGACCAAGGTCACAAAGTGGGCTATTGACACTGAGTTACGATAAGACTGAAGATTTACTATAAGGTATCAATCGCTTAACCTAATGTAGGTAATAAAGTCATATATTTATAAATTTGTACAGGATTACATAAACGCAAGTTTTTCACCATATTTATCTCTTTCTCAATACTTAAACATAGGTAAGTACTTTAATAGGCCACATCTATGCATTAACTAGTAAGTAGTTATCATATTAATAATATACTGTGCTCGTCCTACAACCACTGATACTATGTTTCAAATTATAGGCGAGGATGCTGGCACCCTAAACACAAGTCCAATCTTACTTCGGGTGCCAGAGTTCATCGAAATTACTTTTCCTTTGTTGTAATGCTGCATAGTGTAAAGATAAGTGTTTTGTGTACAACTGAAGTTAAAAAACCTTTTTTGTATTATATATTGCCGTTACCATGAGATAAAGAGATAGCGGTCATTGTACAAGGGACATTCGTCAGTGCAAAGTACTAACTGAAAAAAAAACTGATTATATTTATTATATTTTTGATTTGATTGATTGGATTTTTATTATTTCATGTCGTTTTCTTATCTGTCATGTCTAAGAATAATAAATGTCGAGATTATTGTTTTTTTCTTACAGACTTCAAGAAGGTCAATGATCTCAAATAGAATGAATTTTATTCGTTTTGACATTTTTAGCATGGCGAGGCAGGCCTCGAGGTCAAGGTCGCGGAGCGTGACCACCGCTCCGTCTGAAAGGGGGCCGCCCAGAGAGAGTGCCGCAAGTCGCGCTCTAATTTTGGGTCTAATTGACTCTCACCACGATCCTCACCTATCCCCACCCCCGCCGCCGCGGTATGTATTTTCTGTATACCGTATTACTATAATTATATTTTATTTAATTTCATTGGAATAATTTGTATTTCTTATCTTTTTAGCCGCCTCCTTGCTGCCCCAGTTCTACCGACGCCAGGTGGTTCTCTCAACGTTCAGGGCGAGGCTGTACCCGTTGAGCAGACCCCTGGTAGTCGCATCCGACGTGTCCAAACCAAGCCGGACGTGCCTCTCTGGTAAGTTAGCTCTCCTTCACAAAGTAAGTTCTTGGTACGTGTTCATATGAAGGTTATATTTTTACAATATTGTACTTGTTTGCAGTTTCGATGTAGTCGAGCGTGTGGAGGCGTTGGACATGTCGCAGGAAGAAGCCGAGGAGATAATGGAGGAGGCCCCCTGGCATGTCAGGCGGTGGGTGCAGGATCTGCGGGGGCCTTTCGCTGTCACCAACTCCGAGGTTGAAGTTCGTCCATCAACTTCGGGATTGCAGTCAGCGTCAGGAAGGAAGGTGGTGGACGGCAGCGACTTGGACAGCGAGTTCGACGACGAGTTCGACGTCGACGCCATGCCAGGTCGTTCGAGGAACGACATTCCCGACACTGAGGAGTTAGAAGAACCCATGCGGGAAATTGTAGACATCATCGACACGGGGATGGACGACGCAGCTGATCGCCTACTGGGTACGTCGCCTAGTTTCACGTGGCTGTCGGACTTTGAGTCGTTCAGGGGTGTTCGTGAGGAGTTCTCAGGACCTACCCCTGGGCCACTCAAAGATTACGATTCGCCTTACGATGTCTTTGTCGACATATGGGACAAAGATATCATAGACTTGATCGTCCGTGAAACAAACCGCTACGCCCAGCAGACGATCGAGGCTAAGCGTAATAGAGGGACTTTGTCCGCATCATCTCGCTTACATTCGTGGACTGACACGAATGCAGACGAGATAATGCTTCTTTTCGCGGTGTTCATGTATATGGCCCTCGACCCGCGGACGTCGTTATCTGAGTATTGGACAAAAGACCCGGTTCTCCAACTACCGGGGTTCAGACGTCTTTTGCCCTATAATCGGTACATTTTGCTGAGTAAGTTTCTTCATTTTGTAGACAATACCGATGTCGCGAGTCAGCAATTGCCTCAAACTGAAGATGCTTCCTCTGTAAAATTGTCGGCTAAGCTGGGTAAGATGGCACCTATAATTAAACATCTCGGAAGGAAGTTCAAATCGCTCTATAACCTAAAGCCTGACGTGTCTATCGACGAGTCTTTGACCTTATTCAAGGGCCGCTTGTCTTGGGTCCAAACAATAAGGTCAAAGTCTGCCCGATTTGGAATAAAGTCGTATGAACTGTGTGAGTCTAGCACAGGTTATATGGCTGGATTCCAAATATACACGGGCAAGTTTGACGGAGCCGATGGAGACAATTCCCTTGGTGTCAATTTGGGGGAGAAAAGCACGAAAGTGGTTCTTGAGCTTTTGCAAGGTCTTGAACATCGGGGGCATTGCGTAGTGATGGACAATTTTTACAATTGTCCATCATTAGCACGATATCTCAAGAGTTTGGGCTTTGATTGCCTAGGAACCCTTCGTGAATGCCGTCGAAACGTACCTAGTGACATTGCTAAAGTACCGAAGCAAGTGAGTAAGGGGACAATAATATCTCGCCATTGTGGAGACGTATCCATCATTGCATGGATGGACTCCAAAATGGTGAATATTATATCTACCTATCACAGACCCGATACTTACATTGGAACGAGGGCCGGTAAATCACTTGTGAAACCTGTGTGTGTCAGGGATTACAACCTATTCATGGGAGGAGTTGATCTCAAAGATCAAAAACTCTCCATGTATCTGTTAGAGCGAAAGAGATGCGTGAAATGGTACATTAAGATGTATAAAAGGTTGCTAAATGTGAGTATTCACAATGCACTGGTGATGTATGCGAGTTCGCTGAAACGAAGGGATAAACTGCCTGTGACGCATCGTGAGTTTCGTTATGAGCTTGCTGAAACTCTGCTCAGACGGCATCGCCCCTGTCCACAGCTACAAGAGATCAGCCTGCCATTAGGGAAACCATTGAGGCTGAGGCGAGATATCCTGCACGAGCCAGAATATTTGAAAGGGCCGAATGCAAGAAAAAGGTGTATGATTTGCTTTCGAAAGAGGGACGTCAAATTGGTTCACAGTAAGTGCACCCAGTGTGACGCATTTCTTTGTTTTGGGGATTGCTGGAGAATTTGGCATTCTGCAGCAAAGCTCCCAGGCGAAGAAATACGTGGGCGAAAACGGAGGCGCAATAATGAGTGAATCATTTTGCGGTGTGGAAGTGGAGTATGAACATGAGTGAATGTGAGTGAATGCGTTTGAATGTGATGTTGGATGCGGACTATGAACGGGATCCGGGTCCTCGCATGAGGGCTGCGTTTCGACGGTATATGGCGACTTCTAACTCCTCATGTCTGGCTGATGGTGGCACGTGTGTTGGATCATTTAGCTCCCTTCAAAACAAAATGGTTGAGCTGAATGGTGCTGATCCATGCGTCATGTTCGCGAACGGGCGCCGTCTGTTGGGACTGGTCATCTCTTAGCTACCATGGCTTATTTTAAGTATTTTATTTTTCTTTCTATTTGCTGTACTCTGGATGCTTTTAACGTGTAGGTCTTTTTCTACATCGTTCTCACATATAATGATAAATAAAATATTAATAATGTAATTATTTTTGTAACAATTTAAAAGTGTCCATGGAGTTTCTTGCCCGTTCTTCTCCCTAAGTAACATCTTCATCTTTCTGACTGACTGACCCCTTGACAATTCAAGTGTCTGTAATGGTTTATTTGAAACTAGTTTGAAATAAATGGTTTGAGTTTTGTGTAGGTACAAACTTTAGTTAGCTTGAAAGATGCAAATCCGATAATGTTATTGTTGTATTTAGTTTTTAGTGTAAGTCATGTCATTACTAACATTAGTTTCTCATAAGCATTTCTATGTTGCTAACAAATATAACACATTGTTGTAATAATTATATTCTTGAAAACAAAATGTATTTTATTTCAATCTGTTCCAAGCTCTCTCTTCCATGGAATTGGAATTACTATCCGTAAGTTTTTGGGGTCATTTATAGCCCCGCAGGAGGACTATTGCTATCAACCGGGCACAATTCAGACTCCGGGCTGAGAAATTCCAGATAGAAAAACTTATTAACATTTAGCCAGACCTGTGAACGAACCCAAAACCTCATGCTCAGTAGTAGCGACCACTAGACCAACTAGGCAGTCATGTACAAAAACTATCCTAATTAATACAGAGAAGGATAGAAATATAATAAATACCTAGTCAAAGACATTAAATTATTTAAATCTTAAATCTCTTTGTACCTAGTTATACCTTGTCAGGCTGCGTTCAGACGACACTCACCCGCTAAGCGCACGCCACACACGTCAGCACCCGCGTCTAACTCGCTTTGAATTTTTTTTTATATAATTTGAGTCTTACATCAATAAATCTCAAATTGCTTTTATCGTCCAACCGCACATGCCACGCGCCCGCCTCATGCCAACCCCGCGCTTACCGAGTGAGAGATTTTGCGCGTGCCAAGCGCGGGTGTGAGGCGGGCACAACGCGTGTGCGTGGTCGGCGCGTGTCGTCTGAACACGGCCTTAGGGTAGACTTATTTGAACTTTGGTGATTTTGATGCCCGAAGGTAACCCACGAAATTCAAATTTTCTTATGCTTTTTTGAAATTTGCAGGGCAGTGTTATGTTGTGTTGTTGGTATGTTGATAAAAATATAATTTTCCGGATTTGCGATCGGTATAAGTACAGGTATTTCTGTATTTACAAAGTAAAATTGATGATCATCAAAATCATCAATAAAACACAAAGGGCTGATTTTTCAATCATCTGATAACTTTATTCTGGGAATAATTTTGAAATTTTGACAGTTATTTTATACAAAAACTGTCAAACGTCAATTTTATTCGAATAAAAGTTATCTGGCGATGGAAAAATCAGCCCTAAAACTTTTCATGAAATAGTCATTCAATGCTTTGAATATTTCAATACATTATATTTTGACGGCACGGTTGGCGCAGTGGTTAAGCGATTGACTGCTGCGCTGCGTGTCGCTGGTTCGATTCCCGCACGGAACAAATATTTGTATGACCTACAGGTAGTTGTTTGTATAAGTGAGTTTAAATGTCTGTAAACGCACACTTTACAGGAGAAATTCCAAGTGTGGGGCAACGACGCAAAGAAAAAAAAAACATTCATCATCATTATTTTGATCAACATACTCGTACAGCCTGATGAACCTGCAAACTGCGAATTAATGTAAGATTTTAATTTCGCGGGTTATCCTGGCGCTTTCACCTTAAGTGCGACAAGCTCATCCGGGAAAGTAACTATTGCCAAGCAACGTTGTTGTTTGTTGGTTGGAAGTGTTTTAATGAATATCAGCGTGATAATCGGTTATTTTGAAACTTTTTGAAATGATCTAATAAGGAAATTTCTAGTATTAGTTTACCGGCTTTCACATCCTCGGTCCACGGCACTAAGAAATTAATCAGGAAAATCTTAGCCTCCACACTGGTTAATTTTTATGTCCCCTGCTTCACCGAGGCTATGGATGCGTGGAGACTCGCTTGCCCGAATTCAGATTTACTAACCCGATAATCAATTTTCCCAGAGACGGTGGGATGAGCCGGTCTGCAGAGTAGTTCAGGATAATTTACTTAACGTCTGTTACTACTGCGGAGCGTGCGCGCCTGCTGGCTGTCGGTAAATGGGAGTCGGGTCTGTGGCTTCATGCACATAACGTCGTCGAACATAGGCACTTTGTTCGACGACAACATTTTCCGCCCCGCTGCTTCTTTACGACTGTCACTGTGGCGAAGTTGTCAACAGCCTCGGACACAACGCCCTGTCTTGCAGCCGAAGTGCGGGTCGCTTAACATTCGACAGGCTCTTGTCACCGTCGGCGTTCCAGCTGTATTAGAACTCAATGGTTTGGCACGCGACGATGGTAAGAGACCGAACGGCGTGTCTTTATTTCCATGGAACCCGGTAGGCCTTTAGTGTGGGATGCAATGCAACTTGTGTCGATACTAAAAACCCACAGTTTTACTGTCGCAGAAATAAATAACACAACATAGTGCGTCGTGATCGGCGGCCTGTTGCGCTTTGAGTGCACCGTGCACGGATCAATCTAATCTACGTTGATCGAGAAAAACAGGTTTTTGTTGAGACTTTCTTGTTTTGTTTTTTTCTTATTTGTATTTGTAATGATATATACGTGATTACTAGTTTATTTATCTATTTATAAGTATGTTGAAACTGTGTGTACTTCCCGTTACTTTTCCTTAAGGGTTCATTAAATAACCTTTGGCGCAGCCGTGAGGCACACACTATTGTTGTCTGAAACATTATTTTGTTATTTTAATAATTTTGTATTTTGTGTTTCACGAACTGTGTCCAAATAAACGTTTTTCTTTCTTTCTTTCTTTCTTTATACTCTTACGCCATCCCATCTTCCAGGGTCAGCGTGCTGCGCTGGTGCTGCTGCTGCGGCTGCGGAAAACCTCAAGCGGCGTAAATATAATAACCTTAATAATAATTATATTTTCAACCCGTAGGGGTTGAAACCCTCGGGCCGTGGGGTCCGAGTGCGCATGGTCTTTCATGGTCTTCAAGGAATTTAGAAAAGACTGGTTGACACTTCCCATGACCCAAGGGCTGGCTTTTACCTTGGCCAGAGGCTAAGCATTGCCATACAACGTGGCAATGCCGCCAGTGTCTTGGGTACAACATTACCAGTCGACAGCGATGCGGATGAATTTTTCGACGCTATATTTTAGTTTGTACTTAAATAGTTTTAGTTAATTTAGGATATAATTTTGTTATTTTAGTGTTAACTTGTAAGTTTTTATAGTAATTAATAACATAGCTTTGATTTATCTATGGAAGTATCCAAACGACCAAATGTCAACTGTCAAATTGACGTCTTCTAGGTTTTTGCTATTTCGTGTGTCGTGTCGAGCGTCATGCACACACAATTTGTAAACAAGCAACAACATTTTGTTGTTATTTCATAATTAACATCTCATTACAAAGTAATAAAACAATAACGTACCTTTTAAAAGTATGAAAATAAGAGTAAAACATAGTTTACAGTAAGTTATGGTTATGAGTGTAAAATATAGGTTTTAAGATCCTAAAAATGTCCGACGTAGAGGTTGAAGTTCCTTTTACGTTCAAAAAACGAAATCTCAAGAACAGAGGCGGTAGAAAACGGAAAACTTCTAGTTCTGAAGGTAAAATACAAGTTACAGTGTGTAATTATTATGTTAATTTGTGAATGTAGTGTAAAATTGATTGTAAATTTTGAGGTTATGTTGGTGACTTTAGGATTGAAGAAATCTCTAATTTTGCAAATTAGAGATGTTATTTTATTAAAAAACCATGCGTTCTTTGGTGGATGATTTATTCAGATTGTGTGATAGTTTGTCAAGTACTTTAATCAAACAGGGTTTACTAACAATGTCCTTACTCCTTACCTACAGCTGCAAAGCTCAATACATAGGATTATACTATACTCTAGGAATTACATTAAATATAATATTAATAACAGGTTTCTATTACTTATTAAGCTAAATGATAAATGATTTTATTTTGTAAGTAGGTTTGTACAAGCACTTTTACACGTCAATCATATTTTAAAACTAGATGAGGTCGGCGTTTCCTATCTGACTACTCTGAGAAGAAAGGCCGAAACAAACTCAGAGGTCACAGTCTCTTTTAAAGTCCAGACATAATCTTGGTCAGATCATATGAAGACCATGCAGGTCGATGTCTGAGATGGTCTTTTGAGGAAAGAACCACACAGATTGAGAGGACCTGTCCAGTCAGTGCACGCATTTGTCAGAAATCAGTGCAGCTCAACTCAAAACTTAAGGAGCTCGACGATTCGACGAACAATACCAAAGAAAGGACATTTGGGTAGGCCGCATTAATTACTCAAACTGCCAGACCATGACAAAACTAAGAGAACAGAGAGAAAAATAAAATATAATAAAAATAAAGTGACCCACATAGTCTTCACATTCACAATAATTAAAATAATAGAATACTTTACAAAGTAAGCAAATGTCACAGTACTTATATATAGAATTCATTGATGTCAAAGTGTATATAAAAAAGAAAAACAACAACAAAACAGAAAAATAAGAACACTACATAGGTAAAAAATTGGAAGCATCTCAATCCCAAGCCTTTTTGTCCTCGATATAATCCTTAACGGTATAAAAGGCTTTCTGGCACAACTTACGTTTAATGAATGATTTGAATTTATTAAGGCTTAGATCTTGAACGGGGCTTGGAACTTTATTGTAAAAGCGTATACATTGGCATCTGAACGAGCCACCTATTTTCTTGAGCCTTGTTATAGGTACAACAAATTTGTGTTTGTTCCTAGTATTTATATCATGGATATCACTGTATTTTTTAAACAATTTTATGTTTCTATGGGCATATAAAAGATTTTCATAAATATATTGAGAAGGCACAGTCATAACATTAAGAGATCCATAAACACAAAAAGCATGGATAAACATTTGACCAAGTAAACATCTTTATAATGTAAATTGTGACATCTACCAACCCGCACTTCCCCTCACAGAGAGGACCCAGGAGTATCCCAGCAGTGGGAACATTATAGGCTGATTATGCAAAATCTTTATAATTTCAGAAAAAAACTGTTCAGATTCAGATGAGCAGACCGTGGTACAGCCAACAAAGAGACCTCAGAAGGAGAACCCCAACATACAGAGAACTGCTGGTCCAAAGAAGAGTAAACCTGATATAGATGTTGGAGGAAGCGACAGTAGTGATGAGGAGAAAGTAAGTACTTTACCTTATAGAGGTATGAGGAACAGAGTGTAAAGTTCACTCATCCTCCATAGAAAAAGGAGGATCCTCCATCCAGACAGGGGCTGTGTTTGGCGGGCAACTGCCCAATGATTAATGTCGGGGCGTTTTGTATATAATATGCTAGTTACGGAGTAAACTCTGCTTGCGAGATGCAGGATTTTGATTGACATCAGTATGATGCGTTGTTTGCATGTGGTACCGCTATAACCTAATCGATCATACAATCTGCAAAGCCTTTTTCCCAACTAGTTTAAGGTAGGCTCACAGCCTAACCAGAGACAGCAGTATACCAGTATACTGCTGTCTCTGGTTAGGCTGTGAGCATACATGGAGTGACTGGTTATCTGACCTCCAAAACCCAGTTACTGGGTAATACGATACTGCGCCTTCACTAGTCTTAACACTAAATAATTTCATATTGTTACTTTTCCAGAATAAACAACGAACAACACTATCTGTACAACAACAGAGAGAAAATGCAACAGCCACATACGAGATGGACACAGAGAGAGACAGGGATGCACAGGCCATCTTCGAGAAGGCTCAGAAGATTAATGAGGAGTTGTCGGGGCAGGCTGATGATAAGGTAAGATTGGATTTATGTATACTGGCGCCGATTCCCTTGTCTACAAACTAAACTAAATTTAAGTTCAGTGCATCTTTTTTTCTCTATTTCATTAAGAAAGGGACAGAAGATAAAATATTAGTTTAGTCCTGTCAAATTAAGATACTCCATAGACAGTTTAGACGTGATTATAAACACGGCGACTTAAAATACGTCAATTTACGTCAGGCGCTGACTAATTTGACAGGACTAAACTAATATTTATCTTCTGTCCTTTTCATAATGAAATAGAAAGAAAAAGATGCACTGACTTAAATTTAGTTTAGTCGGTGAACAAGGGAATCGGCGCCATTGTCTCTTTTTTTTTAATAATTGAATATAATTTTTTCGTGCTTTTTATGCAATCGGCACGCTACGAAGAACTATACACCGTGTTCCGGACGATATACATAAACTTCGACCAGAAGGCCAATTCTCGCAATTTGAAATGTTCAAAATCTAGTCACAGTCTCATCTCGGCGACAAACAAATGTCAAAATGTAGGGAAATTAAAGTTGTTTTTAATAGATTGAGACTGAGATCACTCATCATCAAAATTACGAGAATTGCCCCCCTGATGTTGACCATGGAAATAAGCATTTGTCATTATGGACACATTAATTAATTCTTATTTTTTGTTAATTTTCATACAAAATAAATACCTTGCCTCTTTATATCTTTATCCGAAGAATTTGATAGATTTAAATTAATTTAATTTAAGATGAAATTACAAATAATTATCTTTGTAACAAAGCCTTTTTAAGTACCTACTACTTCCTTTGTTAGATTTGATTTGTAAAAGCTATAGAAGCATTTGCCAAAGTTTATGGATGACGTGAAGAACACGGGGTATAATTTGGAAAGCCATATGAAGTGTTAATAATACTTTGTAACATTCCAGGTATACCGCGGCATGAACAACTACGCACAATACTACAAGAAACGCGACACGGCTGCCGGCAACGCGAGTTCTGGCCTCGTACGTAAGGGCCCCATCAGAGCCCCCGCCAACCTCAGAGCCACTGTCCGATGGGACTACCAGCCGGACATCTGCAAAGATTATAAGGAGACCGGGTTCTGCGGATTTGGAGGTCAGTATCAATTTTATAATAACTTTTGATATGTGTCATAGGCATGAGGGGCTCGTGGTAATAACAGCCGCACGGGTCGATCGATCAGGTTAAGCTACGCTTGCCGCGGTTGGTCCGTGGATAGGGTGACCATCTTCACATACCAAGACCCCTCCGTGCCACAGAAAGCACGTTAAGCCGATGGTCCCGGCTGTCATTCTTGGATCTTTGGCAGTCGTTACGGGTCGTCCGAAGCCCGAAAGTCTGACAACCAGTCTTACCAGGGGGTATCGTATTAGCGATTAATGAGGTTGTGGAGGTCCCATAAGCTGTCGCTCCATGTAAAATACTGGTATTCAGCTGCATCTGGTTAGACTTGAAGCAAATTGATGTGTAAATTGATGTGTGTGTATTGATGTGTGTGTGTGTGTATTGATGTGTGTGTGTGTGTATTGTTGTGCATGGCATGTTTGAAAAACCTTAAATAGATTTCGTACCCAAGTAGACCGCAGCAAGGACAACCTCCACAAGTGGGGGTATATGGATGGCTCAGACCTCCGCTGTGTACAGTCACGAGCAAAAGTATGTATATACTCGGTTTTATTCAAAAGCTATTTACTCCTTTATTTTTGAATGAAATTTTATGTTGTTACGAACATAGCATTTTCGAACCTTTATGTTTATGTAATGTGTCGTATTTCAACTTTGCATTCGTTATTTCACGAGAAAATCGCAATTGAAAGTTGCCAAGTGTTGACATATTGATGCTCGTGACTGTATGCGGCGACGCTGCACAGACAATGGCTCACCTCCCATCTTGCACCGCATGCCCTGTCGTCACCTGCACGCGTGAGGATGTAATGGCTACGTCAGCGAACGGTATTCGTGTAGCTGAATTTTGGGCAAAACAAATAATTACATAATACATTTAGCATAATCAGCCTATAAAATTCCCACCGCTGGGACACAGGCCTCCTGTCTTCGAGAGGGAGTGGGCAGTAATCTACCACGCGGGCCCAGTGCGGGTTGGTAGACGTCACATGTTTTCGAATTTTTGGTTCTAGGACATGCCGGTTTCCTCACGGCGTTTCCCTGCACCGTTTTGAGAGCAGTGCTGATGAAATAATCTACACAAAGTAAGCCGCCTACCTGGGTTCGAACCAACGACCGACATCTCATAAGTTGCGGTCGTTACCTCTGGGCCACTACTGCATCACCCCACCATAACGGATTCACCTTAATATAAACTTTTCATCTTTACAGACTCCTGCAAATTCCTCCACGACCGTTCAGACTACAAGCACGGCTGGCAGCTGGAGCGCGAGGAGGCGGAGGGGGCCGCGGGCGGCGGGGACTCCGACTACGAGGTGAACAGCGACGACGAGCTGCCCTTCCGCTGTTTCATATGCAGGAACAGCTTCACCAGCCCCGTCGTTACCAAGTGAGTTGTGTTACTGTTTAGTGGGCGCCATTGTGATAGCAAAGAGTTTTTAACAGTAGATTTTTATGTAAAGCGGTAGTGTTTTGGCGAGTTTGGTAGAAATGGTAGCTTTTGTGGTTAGTTTGGTAGAGATGGTTGTTGAAGTAGTAGTGTGAAGATGATACCTATATTTCGTGAAGAACCACGAAAGAGGTGTCTTCTTTGATTTAACGAAGGCCTTTGATACAGTTTCTTTTCCCAGACTTGTGGCCAAAATGGAACATATAGGAATATGTGGTGTGGCACTAAATATTTACAAAGACTACCTCATCGGGTTCAGTGTTGAAATTAACTCCGTTTTTAGTGACGAAGAGTTTATCAGCTACGGTATTTTTCAAGGAAGTATCTTGGGGCCCACACTATTTCAAATATATCTAATTACCCCTTATTAATTGTGACATTTTTACTTACGCATTTTTATTTACCACTTTTGACAGAAGAAGACACCTCTTTCGTGGTACTGACAAACGAAATAACAATCTGAAAAATATATTTTTTTATTGTGTTATTAGTTGTGGCCAATAAATTTTCATGATGTGTATTCTATTTTAATAACTTCTCTCGTGTTTTACCCTCACCTACTCCAAGATACATTATTATGCCAACATAAACCTATCATTCTAATTTATCCCGTGTCTCTTGTCATCAGATGCAAACACTACTTCTGCGAAAAATGTGCCTTAGAAAACTACAAGAAGTCAACACGTTGCTTTATCTGCAACACACAGACTAACGGTATGTTCAACCCCGCTAAGGAGTTGGAGGCTAAGCTGGCGAAGAAAAGCAGTGATGATGAAAATGATGATGATGATGATGACGATTGATTTATTAAAGCTGTTAAAGATATTTGTGGTTTTATTTTTTTTCTAGATTTGGGAATCAGGCTTTTCCTATTGATAGATTATTGATATTTTTAGCTACAGGTAAAAGGATCTTTTTCCGTGTGGCCAAAATTGGAACTAATGCTTAGCTTGCTTACTAATGCTTATGAAATCTGGTTTTTAGGGTTCCGTACTTTAAAAGGAAAAAAGGAACCCTTATAAGATCACTTCGTTGTCCGTCTGTCTGCCCGTCTTCCTTTTTCTCAGGAACGCGTGGAGTTATGAAGTTGAAATTAATATTTAATACACAGGGCTGTTGTAATCTATTGAAGCAGTGAAAAAGCAAACTTCTAAGTCAACGCAATCAAAAGATACGGCCCTATATGTTCCGTTCGTGTCGACTATTTTAATACTCGCAAGGAAAAACCTATAAGATACTTCCCGTTGACCTAGAATCATGATATTTGGTGTCAATAGCATGTAGACCGAAAATCGTAAACGGTACGGAACGCTCGGTGCGCGAGTCCGACTCACATTTGACCGGTTTTTTTTATCTTGATCTGCAGGTATTCTCGACGTTTACATCTTAGTGTCAAGAGTGTGCTGTGTTCCGTGTTTTCCAAAGTACTTATACAAAATCTATTCTATCTATACCTACTTATAATAAATCTGTAGAAGAGAAAATTCTGTACATTGAAAATATCAGGCAGGAGGTGTTACTAGATCGACACCGACCCAAAAATGTGATTAAAAATGGTCTGTTTGTTCAGGCATCACGCAAAAACTACCGGTTCGATTACGATGAAACTTGGTATAATTATTTTTTAATATCCTGGGCACCACACTGTGTACTTTTTGTCCTGGATAAGTAGGTATATACAATAAAAAACAAACTTAATTTTGCGGTTCGGTGCCTAGACCCGATTACTGTACCAACCGCAAATAATAAGTTTGTCGTAGGTTACGTCACCCGCAGGCTACCATTGCACAGTTTCTTATGGCTTATGGCGAGCGATATTGTATCTTAAGATAAAATATTATAGTATCTTAGCCGTGTGCAGCACTCCTAAGTTATGCTGTAAGAAACTGCAATGGTACTCGATTAAAGGTCATAAATGTACAACCTATCATAATTGAGGCAGAAATTTTAACCGGTTGTGGTGCCGGGGAAAGTGTCTTGATTCCTAGAATTCCTTTGATTCCGAACCATTTCCCATTTCAGTTTAAGAGAGTACAGTTTCCAGTAGCTTTATGTTACGCCATGACAATAAATAAGGCACAAGGTCAGACTCTAGGCGTTGCTGGCGTCGATCTTAGCGTGAGTTGTTTTTCACATGGTCAGCTTTACGTCGCTCTTTCCCGTGTGAGCAGTCCAAGGAACCTTTATGTTCAGATTCCGGACGGGCTCATTGACAATGTCGTGTATGCTGAAGCTCTCAATTATTGATGTCGTACGGTGACTATCTGTCGTTACCATCATCTTTGTGAGCATTCGTTGCAATGAATGTCAGCTTCGCTATCGGTTATCCTGCTAAACAGGTACCAAAGTAGAAATCTACTACAAAAAACTTACAGAACGCGAGCGATGCCGCGGGCAAAGATATCATATACCCTCTTAATCACCGCTAATGAGACACAATAATTGGTTTTCTATTGTAATTAGCCGGGCCCGCGCCGGGACAGACGCATTAATACCGGTATGCTCGATAGATAACGTTCTACACAAATAGCTCTTTACACAAAAAACTCATTGATAAGTTTCGTCATCCACGCGAACGAAGTCGCGCGCACAGCTAGTTCCAAATATACGCCATCATTATGCCGAATGTGATTACAAGTGCTGGCAGGGATATAGTGTTGAAGTTCAAACACGTGCGCACACTCTAAGGAATTGACGTGGTTTCGAAGTAAGGAATCATTCAGTGGTCATAGTGAAATAGAGCTCAGGCGTGATATTATGTAACACTGAGATATTCGCGGTATCACAAGCCCGTGTTGACCACAATGGCGTGACAAACGCAACATACGTAGATATCGTTTTACATATTAGTTACGCTCACATAAACTATGTATTTCTTTATTCATCTAAGAAAACACGTTACCATCGATAAGCCTTTTCCCAAGAAGTATCTTTAAGCAGTTGGTACTAATCATCATTAGCCTGCAGCAGTCCACTGCTGGACTTCTCATCCAGTCTGACCCAGCTACCTTTTTGAGGTTGTCTGTCCATCCAGATGGGGGGCGTTCCACACTCCGCCGATACGCGGTCTCCACTCCAGGGGGTCTACTCCGAAGTGCAAAGTGCGAATGTTGGGATCGGACCGACACATGGCCGAACCGAATATTATTGAAAAATGCGAAAAAAGTTCGGATCGACTCATTTGGGTCGGGACCATAGTCAATATTCGAAAGAGTGTAGGATCGGGACCGACCGAACCAAATAGTAACTTCGTAGAATTCTGTTAGGTGGGCTTCAAATTAAAACATGGATTCTTGTAATAATATCACACGTATATTGAGTGGAATTAACACAACACGTCACTCTCCCGCGCACTCCCGAATACCTACTAGTAGACTATCGATCGTTGTTGTGTCGATCGCTAGTGCTGCCCGCCCTGATATGTATAGGGTTGGGATTACCAGGGAATTGTAGCAGAAAACGGCCGAACATTCGGCCGATACTACTTCGGAGTAGACCCCCAGGACTCGTCTGCTCCACCGGCCATCGGTCCTTCGGCAAACAGGGCCAGCCCACTGCCACTTCAGTTTGCTTACTCTACAAGCTACATATGTCGGTAACTCCGGTTCTTTTCCAGATAACCTCGTTTCTGATTTTATCCATAAAAAAAAACTCAGAGCATAGCCCGCTCCAGAGCGCGCGTAGCGACCTTAAGTTTGTGGCCCAGTCTTTTCAGTATCAACGTTATGATTAATGGACCTAAAATACACGTGCAGAAAGATAAAAAGACAAGCTCGTGTCTCAACTATAATTCACGATAGCTGATTGACCAGAGATCTCAATTAACTGACACAAATCGACTCACAATGAGCATGTAATCATAGATTAGGTAACTAGTTAATGAATGATTTGGATAATTCTAAAAAAACGTTAATCACCTGAGTGTGCTCCTAATTAGCACGCTGGGCCCGTGTGATCAAAAATCAAAACTCATTTATTCAAATTAGGCTGAGACTCAGCACTTTTCGAACGTCCAAATTACAAAAGACAGGCCCCCAAAACGCCCGCCCTTCACCCCTTCGTAGTGCTTTCGCTGGGAAGTAGATTAGATTCAACCCACTCCCTCTCGAAGAGAGGAGGCCCCAGCAGTTCTTCTGTTTCGTGTCGCTGACACAACTCTATTTTAAATCTTGTTTTCCCGAAACTTTGCCAGTTCCGCAGAGGTCGCTTTGACTACATGTTTTGGGACAGAGGGCCGGATAGGAGGTGGAGCATGGTTTGTGACATAGCTCCACAATCACACCCTACAGTAGTTTTATCATAAAGTTTAATATAAAGAATAGGTAATCTCTGGAACTATCTGGCGGATTTGAAAAAAATCTTAATGTATTTGATAGCTCAATTCTTGAGGAAGTCTACCTATAGGCTATTTAATTCAATTCAATTCAATCTTTATTGCATTCATAATGTACACATAAAACATGTATGTAAGTAAGTATAAATCAATTAACATTACGTTAAGGCCCTTTTGGAGCCGAGCAAAAAGAGTCAGAAACATCACCAAGCGAAAACGAAGTAGTAATAGTGCAGACAGGCGATGCGATGCGACGGCGTGGGTCGAGGAACAAGAAAGGACATTGTCCGGAACCGCCCTGTACACAAGAAATATCGGACATAGGTACACGATAATTAATTGTCTACTTTATTATATTAGTTGCAAATACTGTTGTAACATGGACTTGCTGCATGCCAAAATTAACATTTTAAAGTAGGTACCTAGGTATTTCACGCGACTAATAACATTAATCGCCGCCATCTTCGCCAAACGTCATGTTGTATCGAAAAAGATTAGGGATGCCCAATCGATTGCAATCGATCGATCGAATTTTTAATGAATTGTTGCATGTTTTTGAATCTGAATCATTAGAACATTCACTCAAAAGCGCTCAGCCATTTCTCAATGCACACTAACGCCATCTATCTACCGCGCTACATCACCACTATCATCTAAGGAGATAGCATTATTTTTACATTAATACACACAAACATTTTATCTCATTCCAAAACCAATGCTAAGAATTATACAGGTAGGTACCTATGTTAAATATTTTGCAGTTGGAGAATTCACCGTGACATAAATCGATGTACCTATAGGAGAACATGTTTTTCAACTAGGTAGGTACCTACTTGTAATGTTACGGCGCAAATACTCCAATTTCTTTGGAACTTTTATTATGTTCGAGCCGTTTCGGGTTGAAACACTAGGTCAACTCTTCACGTGTCCCTCTGGTCAAGGAGAGACGAGAAAAAATAGGCCAAAGAACGTGGCAATGCTGCCAGCCTTTTGGGCACATGTTCCTATTGACAGCGATGCGGACGAATTTTTTGTCGCCCTTTGATTATGTCCCATCCTGTTTAGATACCTGTAAAATTGTACATATTATTATTTTAAGACTTAGCTTTTTAAATTATATACCTACCTACATATTGTAAGTATCTAAGTAATTAAAAATCTATACTCCATACATAAAAATAAATAAAATTGAAATGTCTGCTTCTAATGTTAAGTTCGTTCCTTGACAATTCAAAAGTGCCTGTAATTGGTTTATTTGAAATAAATACTTTGAGTTTGAGTTGGTTCTTGGGATAAATTCATTCCAAATACGGAATTAATTTTAGTTTGTATCACCTAGCGGAACCGTCGCTTATCTGAACATTATTTATTATATTTCTCCTAATAGGAGTAAATAATTGTACCTACCTATTATTTTTGAGTGAAATAAAGCTATTTAAAGGTATAATATGAAACCGTAAAGGCTTATCGGCTATCGGTCGATAACATCGGATGCGTTATTGCGATAATGCATCCCGATTTTTTTTTTATTAGATCCTCCTTTTAGGCAGAAAGTGCCTGTGTTAGGAGAGTTCGCTCTTCCTTAACTGGACGTGTTATACAAAAAGCAAAACGTATAATTTTTATGCTAAAACTACATAATAAAAAATATATAACTACACCGTACGCATATTGGATACCCTCTATTTTAAGAAAATATAGTGGGTATGTGAGTAGCAACCTATTCACCCCAATTAAGATTACAAAAATTATGTCCTAATTGATGCATTTTACGTCATAAAAATAAAGATTTTACGCATTTCTTTTATTTTCCTCTTTAATCGATTTTTATGGTTATTATTTATAACTACGATTGTCGGTAGTGCTTCTCTTTATGTGCATATTGTATACATTGTTTTGTGAGCAGCCAGTGGGTTGGGACTACCAAAATGGGTAACTAAAAGTGTTTTTTTATTTCGTGAATAAATTAGTAGTAACATTCATTTAAGTATCTATTTATAGTTACGTAATTAAAACGGTACAAAACCAATTACATTATTTATTTATTAAAATTTCACGGGCAAGTTAGTAAAAATACTTTACAAAGGCGGACATAGTGCTTGAGGCATTTACTAGCAGTAAACCTTAGAGTGATGCAGAGATATAACATGGCAGGTGCAACAATCGGGATAAATAGCTAGGAAATGACTATAAAATACAAGAATAAATACTAATACCTACACAGATAAATACATAGGTACATATAAACAAAATGAACTGTCAGGAGAAAAAAATGATCGTTAGAGGAGAAAACGAATCCAGCAAATCAGCGCTGGGATATTACGGCCAACTTCTGACGGATATGTTCACGAGCCTTCACTTTAAAAGATGACCGATTGGTAATATTAAAAAAAAAAAAAAAAAAAAAACAACTTGTAACAAAGGACTCACATATGTTAGTAACAATATGGCTGAACAACTACGTTAGTAAACTTCACCTAACACTGTAATATAGTTCATGCGAATCCCTGGTATGTACAAGCTCAACACCGATATGGAAAGTTTGCAGCAGCGATTCACACAATGTAAAAAGTCCAGTGTGCTCGCGATATACCGCAGTATAATGTTGGGGCTAGCCCGCACCAGGACTCCGGTGCACCTTTTTTGCATCGTAGCGTAGAAGCAAACGACATGAGCTTCAGCAACATCCCTGATACGCTACAGAAACGGAACGGCCCCATCAATATACGAAATGCAT
Organism: Apamea crenata; assembly: GCA_949629185.1. Classification (NCBI taxonomy): domain Eukaryota; kingdom Metazoa; phylum Arthropoda; class Insecta; order Lepidoptera; family Noctuidae; genus Apamea; species Apamea crenata. The sequence continues at coordinate 1,521,637 of OX451379.1, forward strand.
TATTAATCTATTGAATGCGAAGGTCGCTGTACGATTTTTGAGTGACGCTGCATTAATTAACATTTATAAACAATTATTACGTGACAATAATATAGTTTTTAGCACATATTCTTCGTACACAAAAATAGATTTATCAAAAATGCATTATTTGTAATGTCAAAATATTAATAGTTAAATCTAAAATAATTATAAGTCAAAATGGTGAAAATATAAATCATAAATTGTCAACGAATAAATCATAATGTCAAAATAAAAATTACAATGTCCAAGAATTCATAATAATGTCAAAGTACTAATGTCATTGTTAATCTTAATTAAAATATCAAAAAGATAAGTTAAAAACACATAGCAGCAAAATATAAAGCAAACATTACATTTAAACTTATTAATTGGTAACATTCTCAGGGCAGGTGGTAATTTATCATAAATTTAAATTGTCATACGACTGGCATTTCTACTGTATAATTGCAACTTCTGAGCAGATACTAGTAATTTCCCGGCATTTTTTTTTTCTATTAAATGAACAATAGAAATCTAAGAGGGTATTTTTTTACAAATAGACAAACTTCAAAAATATACAGACATGGGGCTGGGAGAATCTTTAATTCCTTAAATAATGGCCTTCAATGGTCTAAATATTCTGCGCCACGCATCGCTCCGATACATTTTTTTTGCAATATTCATATTGCAAAAAAAAAAAAAATCGGAGCGATGCTCTTTCCACATCCACTGAATTACCCCATACCCATATCACTAGGCCTCAACACAATACTGACGAAACATACCCATGATAAGCATATAGGACTGTTTTTTTACTGGACACTAGTCTTAACTTGCGAAGAGCATAATTATACAAACTTATCAAGCTTACTGCATACTCTTTCTACATGTTCCTTCCAATTTGTTGTCAATTACTACTATAGGTACCTAAAAATAAAGCTGATGGTCCTGGTTGCAACTTTGCATTATTATGTCTAATTGCTGTTGGTGTTTTACTGACAAGTTACATGTTTGAAACATTGAACTATATTATTTTGGTTTTTTCTATATTAACATGAAGATTGTTGTCCCCCACTTCCCCCAGCCATTATATCACTATTTTTAACCGACTTCTAAAAAAGGAGGAGGTTCTCAATTCGGATGTTTGTATTTTTTTTTTTTTTATGTTTGTTCGCGCATAACTCCGTCGCTTGCCAACCGATTTGAAAAATTCTTTTTTTGTTGGATAGGGTATGCTCCCCAAATGGTCCCATGAAATCGGACAAGCGTTTTTTGTAAAATCAACAAAAATAAAAAAAAATATCACAACAAAAAAGTGAAAAATAAAAACTTTTTTACAAAAAAAAAACAACCGACTTCCATAAAAACACTAAAAAGTGAAAAATAACTTTAATTTCGGAAGTCGGTGGCGAAAAGGAAATAAAAAACCAAAGACACCGACTTCCGAAATTAAAGTTATTTTTCACTTTTTAGTGTTTTTATGGAAGTCGGTTGTTTTTTTTTTGTAAAAAAGTTTTGTTAGTATCAATTTCTTTGTCAGTTTTCTTGGAACATTTTATCGTCAAAGTTTATCGTCAACAAATTGGATACATTCATATTACAAACATTTTCTGAGGTCATTAATATATAATATAAATAGTTGCGGACCCAGTACACTTCCCTGCGGGACACCAGAACCATTCATTTTTAGTTCTGAGCAATATGTCGTCCTAGTATCATTGTCTATCCTAGAGATAACAGGTCTCTGTTGGCGATTAGATAAATAACTTTTAAGCCAATCATGCGCATTGCCTCTTATGTCATATTTCTTTGTTTGTGTGTCATTAGGATTTTTTTTTATCAATAGGTCGTGGAATGTATTGAACGCCTTATTGCAGTATGTCACTTCAAAAATTTCACTAAAACTTAAGGCTGCTAAACAATTTAAAAATTTTGTTATGTTGTCCTATAATCCCTATTCTTATGATACCAGAATTTTATAGGATTTGATTTATTATTCGTCTCTTTAAGGTAAAAAGTTAACGAATGACCGAAATCGTGATCGGAGGGAGCTAAATTATGTGTACTGCATTTCAAATCAAGTGTGGGCACATTACTGGCTATTTGATCTATGCTAGTATTTATCCTAGTAGGCATTCTAAAATGTGGTGAAATATTATAATTGTTAAGCACGGATATTAGTTCTTTTGAGTATTTATTGTCTTTTAATATGCCTATAATCCAATCTCCGCACATAATATATTTTTTTTAACGTGTGTTATATTGCGTAACAATAATTCAAGATTTAAAAAAAAATATGAACACGTCGGAATCCGGAATTCTATAAATGCACACTTTAATAAGATTATGACTCAATATTTCTATGCCACAGCATTCGAAACAAAAATCACTGGCCAGTACATCAATTATTATCGGTAACGGACTAAAAATTAGACCTTTTCTTACTAAAACGCTTGTTTCCCGGGTCTTGTGTAACTAGCAGCTAAGTTAAAATGTGTAAGTTCGAGATTACATTCATGTCCTGATTTTATAAGTTTCACTTAGACAAATAAAATCTATATCGCCAATCTGATTTTCTAAGTCGGAAATTGTGATTTGTAATAAATCAGTTTTATTTAAGATTCCAGCTATATTTTGGTGTAATAGTGTAGATGGTTTTTTCCCAGAATTGCCATCACTGGAGAATTACTGACAGTAGTCATATTCCGTTGGATAGGTCTCCATATCAACGAGTAGGCGGCGGTAAATACTGTCATAAATACGTTTTTGACCTAGTTTGTTAACCTTCCCGTATCGTATGAAAATATTTCATCGGATAGGTCACGATTACTGTAAAAAAAAAATAAGCATAATTATGGTTTTCTATGTCCATGTAAAGTAATCTTTTAAACATTTCTACTTCATAATTGTGTATCAGAGCCCCTTGTAACATACATATGTAGGGCAACATAATTATAATAACATTAATTGTATTAGTTATATTTTTGAGAGTTTCTCTAATTAACCTGACCATTTCAATTGATTCGCCGGTGCCTTTAAAATCTCGCTCACCAATCATAATGATACAGTAGTCATCCAAGCAATATTTGATCTAATGTCCTTTATACTACTAGTACGTGACAGGTAATGACAGAACTCGAAGTGTCGGCCAATAGTTATTTTCCTCCTGCAGTCTTTTGTTATTACTTTTGGTCTTGTGGTGTCTTCTTATGTTTACTAATTTCTTTTTCGATACAATTGCTATACTCGGTAGATTCCAATGCCTCTGTCTGTGTTTGCTTATCTTTGTATATTGGTACTGAGACTGAGTCTTTTTACTTGATACTAGATCGCAAGCAATTTCTTTAGATATTATGACATTCTTGGCATGTAAGTCGTTGTTCATTTGTTCAAGTTTTTTTTTTTTTTTTTAAAGAAAGCTTACAGACTAATGAAAAACTTAAATATCATGCATAAGTAGGGACATTTGCTAATTACAAGCTTCCACATGTACATATCTACTTAATTAAGAGTTACATATTTGCGCTGACCAGTTACAGCGATTTGAGTAAACAAATTAGGAACAATGCAAACATATTAGGTATGTCGAGATATTAGGAAATACATATTAGGAAAGTCAAGTCGTGCAATATCAAAATCAAAATTAAAAACTTATTTAAGGTTGATGCCAAAATACTCCTTATTCAAAATCTTTCTCAAATTGTGTGCGCTGGTGCAGAATAGATCGATTTCCAGGTTTGTTGGTAAACTATTGAAAGCCATAACACTACGTATGCAGAAAGCGTTGCGCCTGTACTTTGTCGACGCGAATGGCACATGGAGTAACGGCCGTTTTCTCAGGTTATTCTGATTAGTGCGGAGAAGTATTTTGCTGAGTAGTTCGGGACAATCAACCGAGCCATTTGCGATATTCATTAAAAAGCAGATATCACTAATATTACGTCTTACTTCCAACGGTAAGAAATGATAACGCTTACAACGATGTTCATACGGTGAACGGTGTACATATTGTTTTCCTGTACATCGGATATGGATACAAAGGTTTCTGATGTTCTGTCATATTCTGTCTTTCTAGGAGATTCATCAAAATTATCTGACTCTAATAATATGTTTGAGCTCTCAATGCAGTCCTTTTCATTGTGGCTGGATGAGTATTCTTGGCCTAAGGATACAGCACGTAGATTGTCCGTAATAGAACGTCTATTTTTTTTCGTACAGATAGTAATTTTTGTCTTTGCGACTATATAGGACTGGTACAAAGATCCTTCAATGTATTAATATAAACTTGCTGTCGTAATATTGTTTCTTTAGGTTTATTGTTTTCGCATATCACCTTGTCCAATTCATTTTGTGTTAATTCAAATTGTTCTTTTAACTGTGATATTTTTACTTGATAGTTTTACTTAGTTTTATAAAAAAATAGTATGTCTTCCTCACGTAGTGATAATAAAATAAATACACGTACTAAAATTGCCAACTTTTAATATGCCTGAGTACGAGGCTTTTGACTACGTTATATGTGTAAATTTCGTCGTATTATTGCAAGAAGTCACTAAGTGACATATTCACTATTTTGAGATACACGGTATTTTAGTTCGATTTAGTTAGTGGTTATGTTGATTTGCCCATATTATCCTTAAATATAATTACGGAGAAATATTACGCAGAAATTAGTAAGTTTTTGCCTTTTGTAGAATGTGTCAAAAGCAGTCCACTACAGATAAAAACGTATTTAGTGATTTTTTGCAGTTAATGAGTTCTTGCAATAAGCCGACGATTTTGTCTTTGTTTGTAATGTGCGTTTTGTTTGTGCAGAATACCTAAACAATTTTTCTTTCTTTCTTTTCTTTAAAATGCACAGATTTGACAAAACAAAAAGTAAAATAAAAAGCTGATGGAAATGTGGAAATTGTGTAGACTATATACGGGTCCTTATCAGTATTGATACCTATATTTTTTATTTACAGTTTCCCATTTAATATTTCTGCTCCTATACTCAATCTCTGCTCTCGCTAACCCGTGCCAGCACAGTCAAAAGTCCGCGTTCCCACATGAGACTGACTGCGAAAAATATGTTTATTGCAAGCGAGGAGTCCCAACTGTGGGGGTATGCCCGGATGGACAGGTCTTCGATGTTCATGAAAGCGTGAGTGTTTATTTTGTTTATTCTTTTTAAGTTTCTCTGGCATTGTAGTAATATATTATTTTGTAATTAAGGCCGCGACTTACGAATCTCAGACAGACGCTTTACTTTGTGTAAATTATTTCACCACCACTGCCTTATATGTTCCCACTGCTGGGACACAGCCCTCCTCTGTCTGTGAGAGGGAGTGGGCCATAATCCACCACGCGGGCCCAAAGCCCATCTACATATTATTTACATTACCAAATAATATTAAAACATTTTCATTTTTTTTTGACCTGACATCATTATTATTGATCTCTATTTTTAATATAAATTATTATTTTAAATCAATTTTTATTTTATTAATTGTATTGTAATCGAAATCTAAATTAAGAAATTATTATTAGTATTTTTATGTTATTGATAATTACTAAATGTTTGTGTACTGCATGCGATAAGTATAACCAAGATGTAAAATCTAAATATTTGCACGGCAGAAATGCCGAATACAGTGAAACCCATAGATCTTAAGAACTCTTGTTAGTTACCTATATTCTTGCAAATAAATATATCATATCATTCATTCAAAGCGGGTTGGTGGAGGTCCCATGTCTTCAAATTTTTGTGTCTAGAACACGCCGGTTTCCTCACGATGTTTTCCTTCACCGTTTTAGAGCAGTGGTGTTGAAATAATTTACAAAAACTAAAGTGCCTGCTGGGGTTTGAACCTACAACTCGTGACTGTTACCACTGAGCCACCGCTTCTCGTCGTTATATTTTTAATAATATGTATCTTAATTTTTTCTCTCCTATGTTTATTGCAGATTTGCCTACCTGGATCTAAGGCCGACTGTACGCCAGAAACTCTTGCCAATGGAACGCCATTAACTCTCAATAGGCGACTTGGAAGCAATGAGACAATTGATGCAGCAGATGATACAACAACGGAGCCACCCTTGCTACCGTTACCGCCCTGCGAAAAGGACACCTGGATGAAATCTGACCCTACGAACTGCAGTCGCTTTTACATGTGTATCGCTGGCCAAATAGAACATTTGACTTGCATCGGAGATTTTTATTTTGATCCCAAAACGGGGGTAAGAATGTATTATATTTTTTTAAATTTATTTATTTATCTGTTAAATAAAACATATTTAATCATTCTTATTTGTGTATTTTTTTACAGATTTGTCTACCTCAATCTATGACTGATTGTGAAGTGACGACAACGTCTTCAACTACGAGCACAACAACAACTAGTACTACAACTACGCCGACAACAACAACTACAACCCGTCGCCCAATACCACCGTGCGGTTATAATGATGACTGGTCCCTACCCTACCCGTCTAACTGTACTAAGTACTTTAAGTGTTATAGCGGTCAAATCGTGATAGTGACCTGCCCAAACAATAATGAATTCAGTCCTACTCAGCTAGTAAGTACATTTTCATATCTTAGGATATTTAATTCGTAGCCGAGTAGAAACCAACTCTCGACAATTAGAAGACATAATATTAGATTGCGTCATTCATACCGACTATTCCAACTACAGCAGTGCCGAGAGTACGCCGTTGTTTACTCTCAGTACGCCAAAAAGCCTCAGTACCTTACCATACTTTTTAATACAATAAGTACGCCAAAAAGGCTCTGAGATTATAGTCTCAGAGCCTTTTTTATAAGTGTTATAGCGATCAAATTAGAATAGTAAATTTCCCAAACGGCTACAAATTCAGTCCTACTGAGCAAGTAAGTACATCTTTGTATCTTAGAATTTCACAGCCCAGCAGAAAACAACGCTCAACGAACAAGTGTCGAAAGTACACATAGCCAGTATGCGAATAACAACAAGTAATGAGACTACGCAAATAACACTTATTATATAAGTGCAGAGAGTACGCCGTCCACCCTTAGTAGGTACGCCAAAAATACTAGCACTTAGACAACGCCGTTAACTCTCAGTACGCTAAAAAAATAGCGCTGAGACTACGCCATCGACCTAATACTGAGTTCTATTATATCAGAGAAATAGTTGCAACTAAAGCAGTTAAAAGGTTAGTTACGACATAAATCCAATGCGCGTATTTTGTGTACTTTACTTGCAATTAGGAGTTTAGTGAATTATTGGATCCCGATAATAATCACATAATTATCTGAAGTTTCACTAATTAACTTAATTTCACCTTGATTTTGTACATCAACTTTCCAAGCTACTCCAAGTTCATTACTACTTTAAATTTGAATGTGTCATTCCGCAGGTATGCCTCCCCAAAAACCAAGCAGGTTGTCACAGAGTAACAAGACGTACCTTGATTACGGTTTTAACTAAAACACTCACGTCAACCAATCCCGGATCATCTCAGGTAACTTAAGAACATTGTAAAAGTCAATTATTTCTAAAAGAGTAACCGTGGAGTTTCTTGGCGGCTCTTCTCCATAGGAAACGACCTACTGGAACCGTGCACGTAGCTTCTGACGTTTCATAAGTGCCCATGTATGTCTCCGCCCCGAATACCAGAATCACTATTAAAACATCGCAAAAATTCACGAAAAAAAAACATTCATTTTCTCATACATTTTGTATGGAACGTCTTTTTTTTGTGAATTTTCCGCATGTTTTAATAGTTATTCTGATATGATATCTCGAGAACGGGTTGACTGATTTCGAAGGCGGTACGAAGTTCGCCGAGTCAGCTAGTTTTTAATATACTTTTTTTTCTTTGTTGCAGAATGGGTCCAATTGTTTAATGCCAGTGAGCAGTAGTCAGGCTAAGATAACCACTAACGTGAACCTCCAGACTCCTTGTAGTCCATACGACGACTGGGAACAACCCGACCCTCATGACTGCTCTATGTACTACCTCTGTTATTATGGTGTTCTGATGCATGTGACTTGTGAAATTGATTACGAATATAGTCCTACAAAGCTTGTAAGTAAAACCATTATTATGTTAACCTAAATTGCTAATCAGACTAAAATGTTACCACTGCTGGGAACTCTCTAATCCTCGTCTCAATAGTCACCCCTTTTCTAGCCATAATATCATCTTATACATGTTACGATGTTGCAGCGTAACACCAACAAAATCAGATTTTTAGTAATTATTTTGTTATGAAATATTACGATACATGTGACTTAAGTGGTTTACGTTTCGTTTAAGTTGGTTTACTTTATTATTGTCTATTACATATACTGGGAATTTATTTTATTTGATAAGATAACACTAAAATAACAAAATTATATCCTAAATTAACTAAAACTATTTACAAACTAAAATATAGCGTCGAAAAATTCATCCGCATCGCTGTCGACTGGTATTAATAGACTACTTAAGTTACACATATCATTGAGTATTTTTTAGTATTGTGTGACCTAAGCCCGCACTTATACCACGCTTTTCTGTGTAAAAATGGACTACTTAAGTTGCAGAAAACCGTGACTTAAGCGCGGGCTTAGGTCACACAGTACTATAAAATATGTTTTAGAAATTCTTGCCATTTTATGAACATTATGTTTTAGAAATGTCTCCCCAAAGATAACGCAGGCTGTAGCTTATCTACAACAAGGAGCATGTCGATCACAATTCTTAACCCCTTCGACCCCTTGGGCTCATGAGGTCCTTCTGACGACTGGTCCCAGCCCGACCCAGCCAACTGCAATGACTACTAACTGTGTTACTATGGAGAGATTTTGAAAATTCCGTGTCAGTACGGGTACTAATTCATCCCTACACAGCTTGTACTGCTAACTTCTAAGCATATTTTTTCCACAGCACGAAAGGAACTGTCAACAAAAAACTGTTTTTATTTCGCAGTTGGTTTGTATTGTATTGTGAGTGCCGAGAGTACGCCATTAAGTCTCGCAAACCTCATCGAGTAATGAGAATGCATAAGCATTAAAACACAAGTTTCATTTACTACCAGTACACCAAAACAAACCGCCTAAATGCGTGTCGGACCACGCACAATGCAGGGTCCCGCAGATGGGATGAATTTATCCCAAGAACAAACTTAACTTTGTGTTTTTATCATTATACTTATTATATTACTTATTTGCCGCCCTGCAATATTACAGTAACAAGAATTTTTAACTTTCGTATTTTTGTAGACATGCCTCCCCAAAGAGGTCGCAGATTGTAGTAAATCTACAACAACCAGCAAAGTGATTACAACCCAGAATCCCTGGCCGAAGTGTGGTTCTTATGACGACTGGTCCCGACCCGACCCATATGACTGCACTATGTACTACTTATGTTATTACGGAGAAATGATGCATGTGACGTGTCAAATCTATTATGAATTCAGTCCTACAAAGCTTGTAAGTACAACTAAAGGGTTTATTTGAAAAATTTGCTTATAGTTAAGAGACATTTAAACGTGAAAAATGTATCGTTAAATAATCGCAAATCAGTACTTATCTTTAAAAAACTTTTATAAATAAAAGAGTTTATGTCCAAACAAAATATTGTTTCATAGCTTAGTACGAAATAGCTCCCAAAGTTAAATGCGTTCAAACTACTTTCAGCAATATAGTGCACTATTGTCAATTTTATTGTAACAACTAATACCGAGAGTACGCCATCAACAACTTGCGTTTAGACTACGCCTTCAGCACTTAATACGCTAGCAAAAGTACGTGATTGAATCCTAGTACGCTAAAAGAAATTGATAAACGATAAATGATTTTTATTTTGTAAGTAGGTTTGTACAAACACTTTTACACGTCAATCATATTTTTAAACTAGACGAGGTCGGCGTTTTGTATCTGACTAGTCTGAGAAGAAAGGCTGAAAAAAACTCTTTCTCTCTTGACTCTTTGTCTCTTTTAAAGTTCAGACATAATCTTGGTCAGATCATAAATATGAAGACCATGTAGATCGATGTCTGAGATGGTCTTTTGAGGAAAGAACACACAGATTAACTGTGAGGACTGTGGAAACACCTGGAATTTTATTATTTTAGCTATGGAAAACCAATGATAGGTAGCGTTACGCGCATGTTATTCAAGCTCTGATCTGTGCTTACGTGTTTAGCGCACGGGTCGGGGAACGTGGGGTATTTAAAGTATAAAAACTACAAATTGAAAAGAAAAACTAAATTGTTGTAATTAAATAACACAAACTGTTGACTACATAAAATACTGACGACCCGTATAATTAACAATTTTGTGGCAATTTAGTTATGAATAATGCAAACTTATGATGCTGACCCTCCAAAGACGAAGCATGATGCCGTATAACAACACCAACAACTATTATCACTACGCCATCCATTAAAACCAATACGCCGACAACCACCTTCACTACGCCGTCAACCACTTTGCCACCTTGGCCACCGTGTGGTTACTATGATGACTGGGTTCTACCAACCAGACACTGCTGATTGTACTGATTACTACATCTGTTTTACGGAGATATCGTGAGATTGAAATGCGAAGATGGTTACGAATTCAGTCGAACAGAACTTGTTAGTGAACCCTTTGTCATTTTTGTAAAACACCTACACAAAACATAAACAAATACAAAACAAACAAAAACAAAACATTAAAAAAACAAAATATATTGTCGACGCATCACATATACGCGAATAGTTTCAATCGGGATTTTATAATAAAAGAAGTAGTGGACTGTATTAAAATAGGTATAATAATATAATATACAACATCAACAAATGGAAATAAAACAATGAAATGCCCGTAACGGAGCGCGTCTGTGAGCTGAGTGCAGTGGGGGGCGTGCAGCGACCGTCGCGTACCGGGTTCGGTACCCCGACGCCGTCAATCAATCTCCTCTAAAATCCTTAATCACGCGCATATGTAATGTGCCGACAAATAGAGACAAACTAACAAACACTGACTGGAACAAACAAAAAAAAAATTCAACATACAAATTATTTTCTACTTTTTAATTTATTCAGTAGATATAAGGGCCTTCATATCTGGACACTTAATTGCACGGTTCCCTGTCCATTTGCATAAAATTTTAAGAACTTGGCATACTTTTGTTTGTCCTAATTATATTTTCGCATAAATTATTTACGCATAACAAGTTACGCATAATTTTTTTACGCATAATTTCTCTAAACATAATTATGATTAAGCATAACATTCTGAAGCATAACTTTACTATGCATAACATTCTAAAGCATAACTTTATTAAGCATAACAATAATAATAAGGCGTAGTCGACGGAGCCCCGCTTTGCGGGGCTCCTATTTCTGTCTGCAGGGTTTAAAGGAACCTAACACGAAGGGGATGACGGGGCTCGTTTGCTCGCTCCGCTCGCTCACTTGAGCCCTCGTCATCCCCTTCGAACCTAACCTGTCCGAGTCGGGGTGCCCCAATTCCCGAGCTCGCTTCGCTCGCTCTTGTATCCTAAGTTCTCATTGCCTTTTTACTAAATCCAGATGTGTTAGACCTTGGGGCACCCCGACTCTTGGAAAAAGTGATTCAGAATCCTAATTTTAGTAGTTTATTCGAAGTATAGAAATAGTTGTACCTAAGAATATTATGCAAAAAGAAGGGATCCCATAATTAACACCTAAAATGTTAGACACTATACACATTTTTAATTGTATGCCTAAATATTATTATGCTAATAATCATTAGGCCTAGTAACGTTCAAATTAGCCTTCAAGATAATTATGCCAACATAAACTATGCCAAAAAAAAACATGGCAAAGTATTATTATGCCAAAACAAATTAGCCTTCAAGATAATTATGCCAACATAAACTGTATTATGGCAAAACAAATTATGCCAAAATCGTTATGCCAAAGTTTATTAGGAAAAAGAATATTATGCGAAAAGAAGGGATCCCTAATTGCACAATGCTGTCTCATGTAATGTTTTATTTTAAACAGTTATGCCTGCCGAAAACAGAAGCTGGTTGCATAATATCAACAACAAAATCAATGACCACGACTACGCCATCAACAACCAGTACTAAGACTACGCCATCAACAACAAGTATTGAAACTACGCCATCAACAACTAGTACTCAAACTACACCATCAACTGATCATTCTTGGCCAATCTGTAGAAATGGAGTTATATGGTTGCAGCCTGATCACGATGATTCCACATGTAAACATTTTGTTCTATGTGTTTATGGAAAAATCAGTCGAGAGCAATGCCCGCCTGGGTATTTATTCCACCCCACATTATTGGTGAGTGTAGTTTTAAATTAGTTTTGGCGCCACGCGGGCCAATCGTGTACACAACCTTGGGGTCTACTCCGAAGTGCAAATTGCGAATGTTCGGATATTTTTGAAAAATGCGAAAAAAGTTCGGATCGGCTCAGTTGGGTCGGGACCATAGTTAATATTCGAAAGAATGTAGGAGTGTAGGATTGGAACCGACCGAACCAAATAGTAACTTCGTAGCAGGAAACGGCCGAACATTCGGCCGAGACTACTTCGGAGTACACCCCTTAGCTTTTGTTTTCCCTAAATCTGGTGCAGGTTTAGGAAACGCTGGCGTAATGACTTAGACGTGATGGGAGATTTGCTGGACAAGGTAACACACAGGTAAGAGTGTAACGCCGTGGAGAGACTTTTGCCCAGCTGTAGGACAATACAGGTTAAAAAAAAACCTATACGATTCTGAACGGGATCTTAAAAGTATACCCTAATCGAAAAATAAAACCAGTCATATGCGAGTCCGACTCGTTCCGTACAGAGCTCCGTACCACCTTACAATATTTAATACTTTTTTTTTAACACGTTTCTTCTATGAGGACCCCCTTTAATTTTTTAACTTTATTTTATGTTTATTATTTGTTATTATAGTGGCAATGGAAATACACAGTTTGGGAAAATTTTAAATTTCTACATATTACGGTTCATGAGATACAGACGGACAGACAGCAGAGGTTTATTAATAGGGTTCCGATAAGTTTGTTTATGGAACCCCAAAAATATCAAATAAACCGCAACTCTAACACCTCTTTTCACCTTTTTTCTATAATTCTCATAATTTTAAGAACGTTCACAGTCTGATATCAATCTGTATCTGTCAGAAATACCGCCATTTTTGACAAGTTTTTGACATTAATAAAATTGTCGTTGAGATGAGATTGCGACTAGATTTTGAACGGTTTTAATTACGGGAACCGGCCTTCAGCTAAAAACGAAGCCTGTTATACACGCGTTGATTGGGTATCTCTAACGAATCCTTTAAAAAGGGAGGCAGCCCTTTGTTCACGTTAGGTATCGATCAGTCCGCGAGAATTTTCCGTAAAAAAAGGAGAAGCGCACTCGTCCCATGCCCAAAACGTTCAACTATATAAATTTTTCGAAATTTAAGTTTACATAATCAGTCTTTAATGTTCCCACTGCTGGGACACAGGCCTCCTGTCTGTGAGAGGGAGCGGGCCGTAATCCACCATGCAGGCCAGTGTGGGTTGGCAGATTACCAGGTCTTCGAATTATTGGTTCTAGGACATGCCGGTTTCCTCACGGTGTTTTCATTCATCGTTTTAAGAGCAATGGTGATGAAATAATTTACACAAAGTAAAGCGCCTGTCTGGGTTCGAACCTACGACCTAGAACTCGTAAGTCACGGCCGTTATCACTTGGCCACCACTGCTCTATAAGTTTGGCATAACATAACTTCAAGTGTATTAATACGAGGGTTATGATTTTCATAGCAAGTAACCCATGCTTAAGTAAAAAAAGCCTTTTTTACCTTTCTTAGACCACGTGTGAATAATTTTACAGGAATGTGCACCACAAAATGAAGTGGTTTGCAAGCCAGACCTAACCTGCTCGAATTTCGAAAACTGGGTGAGACCCGACCCCAGTGACTGTAGATTCTTCATTCTATGTGTCTATGGAAATATTCATCACGAAATCTGCCCGCCTGGATATGAATTTAGTCCGACAGCCTTAGTAAGTATAGTTCTCATTCATTTTCAAATTTCTGCATATCATCATCAGTCTATAGCATAATAACAGCTGCATGGGTCGATCGAAGGGTTATGCCCCCAAAAGGGGAGGCTTATCGTACTCGGAGGTGTATAGTTCTCCGACATTTTTGATTATAGGAACCGGTAATTATAATAGCCGAGAGTAGTAAAAGAGGTTCGAGCATATTACCTCTAATAATAATGTTAATCAGACCCATTTCTCGATAATGGAAATATCACATTGTACTGGAATCGATCCATCATCACTGGCAGGACTATTGTTGCCAATAAGCATGATATAGTGGAGATGGATCCATCAGAGCGGCGCGCAATGATTGTTGACATAACCGTCCCGCATGATGAGAACCTCGTGAAAGCCAAGAAAGATAAATCAAGAATCTTGACTTGGCTCGCAAGGTTGTCGATATGAGGCATGTGGACTCGGCAATCACTGTGCCGATAGTCGTGACAGCCAATGAGTTAGTAGCCAAGAGCCTCGACCAACACCTGAGGAGGCTCGCGTTGGGCAGCTGGATCAAGGGCTTGATTCAGAAAGCGGTACTTCTGGACACGGTTCGCATTGTTAGAAGGTTCCTCTCTTGGAAGCCCTAACCATCGGTAGCTTGGTCCCTGTTCCCGATACCGGTAGGCTACTATTTTTAAATGATTTAATACTTTTTATATTCTAATATTTAAAAATATAATTTACATGTATTTATTGAAATAAAGGATAATAATAATCATATTAAATAAGCCTTTATTCAGACCGAATTTTACATTGATATAAACCTTTTATTTCACGGCTCTCGGGTGAGTCGATGACACCGACAACTTGGTCTGTTTGCCCAACTATGGCTAAGGCGTCCACCATTTCTTTCCACTCTGTTCTGTTTATCGCTTTCCCAGTCCATGTTTTTCCTGCTCTGACCTTTCGGTTTCCCCCCAGCGGAACTGTCTACCTCGTTTAATTTATACAATGTTTATGTTCCACTTCTCATATTACTTCGAACCTACACGCAAGAGCAAAAAAAAACTATTACAATGATTAAATAACTGATATAAATTATTTTCTAGAATTGTCAGCCTAAAGAAATAGCTGGTTGCCCAACAACAACAACTTCAACCACAAGTACACCATCTACGACCACTTCTACTAAGACAACGCCGTCAACAACAACATCATCAACGACTTTGACAACACCTACAACAACCAGTACTAAGACCACGCCATCAACGACAACTACAAAGACTACGCCATCAACAACTTCAACAACGACTACGCCGTCAACAACTTCTACTAAAACCACGCCAACAACTACCAGTACTAAAACAACTCCATCAACAACGACTATTACCACTACGCCGTTCACAACCACCACTCAGACTACGCCAACAACTACTCATAAACCATTTCCGGATTGTGACTTTTCTGATGTGTGGTTACAACCGTATCTAAGAGATTGTGAATACTTCATACTCTGTATTTACGGACGAGTAACACGAGAACGCTGTCCGCCCGGATACGAATTCAACCCTGTCGCTTTGGTAAGTTTTGCCTTGTAAGTTAGAATTACTCATAGACAACATTCAATACATTACATTTACAACACACAATAGATTAACATTACAATACAAAAAAAAAAACTGCCGTTCTCACAATACTTACATTAACAACCGACGACTGTAGGTGACGTGCAAGTCACTGCAGTCTCGCGTCGTATGCATGGGCAGTCGAGCCCGTCCGCTATCATCACCAGCACGCTGTGGGAGCTGCCGCGCACCCTGCACACCAGAGCCGTGCTCCGCTTACGCATCGTTGCAAAGAAGCAGTCCCCTGCTTTGGCAAGCATGCCCGAGTCACTGCTTTCAACCTTTTTCTTTTTCTTAAATGCCATTATGTCGTATAAGTCAAAGTTAAAGCATTTACAAAGTAAAAAGCAGTTTTGAACGTCAAAATTTGCAAGAAAATAGAATTGATTCTAGGCGTCCCTTCCAAAGTGTAATTTCGTATGGAGAAGAATTGGCAAGAATCTTGATAGTAACTCTTTTAAAATGTTTTAAGTACAATATTTTGTATACATTATTTATAATTAGATGCAAAGACGATGTATGTACAGACGCGAGCAGGTCAAGCTACCCGAAACTTTCAAATTTTCCCAATCAACCTTGAACCTTATTGATTTAGCGATAAAGTTGAAAATCTATTAAAGAAATTTGACAGCTTGTAGTAGCTTGATGTGCGGGCGTCTGTACCTTAAAACAAAAATACTATACACAATATAGGTGCTGGTGGTAAATGTCACAAATTCGCTGTGGCATGCAAGTCATTCGTAATGACGTCGGGATAGCATTCATTCGGAATAATGTGATTCGGGATAGCGTTCATTTGGAATTACGTCATTCGGGATAGCGTTCATTCGGGATAGAGTGATTCAGGATTTCCAGTTTCGGCCTAACGTATAAGAGTCGTCTATCTAAATGCGTAAATAATCCACTACTATTGTAATTTAACTTTGCGTTTTTTGTCCATTCCCACTCCCCAAGTAAACTCCCTTATGGCTAGACGTTCCCCGAACTACTGTACTGCCTACCCTGTGCTAAAAAAGGTAATAAAGAAATATAATCGTAGGAGAGTGTAAAGGCTTTTTACACTCTCCTACGATGAAACAGAAAATATAATTACTTCAATTAGCAACACAATACAGACTAAATGTACTCCGTTACGAACGTTCTCGCTCACGTTCAGAACACACACACACACCCTAACGCACCCTCACCCTCTAACACATACTATACACAATATAGGTGCTGGTGGTAAATGTCACAAATTCGCTGTGGCATGCAAGTCATTCGTAATGACGTCGGGATAGCATTCATTCGGAATAATGTGATTCGGGATAGCGTTCATTTGGAATTACGTCATTCGGGATAGAGTGATTCGGGATAGCATTCATTCGGGGTAGAGTGATTCGGGATTTCCAGTTTCGGCCTAACGTATAAGAGTCGTCTATCTAAATGCGTAAATAATCCACTACTTTTGTAATTTAACTTTGCGTTTTTTGTCCATTCCCACTCCCCAAGTAAACTCCCTTATGGCTAGACGTTCCCCGAACTACTTATTTCCACGCATTCACAACAATGCCATAAGGTGCTGCACCATAAAAGTCCTCAAACTATCCCTGTGCAAAAAAGGTAATAAAGAAATGCTTTTTACACACTCCTACGATGAAACAGAAAATATAATTTATACTTCAATTAGCAACACAATACAGACTAAAATGTACTCCGTTACGAACGTTCTCGCTCACTGTCAGAACATACACACACACCCTAACGCACCCTCACTCTCTAACACATACTTACACTCTACACTTTATTTTGTAAAATTGATTTATATTATGTACTAGCTTCTGCCCGCGGCTTCGCCCGCGTGGATGTCGGAAGTTATCCCACGGGAACGTGCTACCAGGATAAAAAGTATGTGCTTGCCCAGGATGCCATCTATCTCTTAGCCAAAATCAGAAGTTCAGTGGTTTAGGCGAGAAAATGTATCATACAGTTTCAAGTTCAAATCCTTCCCTAAAAACCTAATTACCCCTTTTTGCCCCGTCAGGGGTCAATTTTCGACAACTTTATTTATTATTTATTTATTTTATTTTAAAGAAAGCACATACACACACATACATACTTATTGTTAATTATTTTCTGTCGAAATTATCAATATGTACTGAGTTTCGAGTTAGTCGGACAGCGCATTCAATTTCTTCCATACAAACTTCAACACCCCTATATCCCCTTTAAGTTTTTCAAACTACCCCTCAAAGGGATATCCTCTTTGAGGGGTTCAAAGAGGATATCCCTTTGAGGGGTAGTTTGAAAAACTTATGATGATAAACTTTATTACTTACTTAGGCAAGTATTGTTGCCAAGTTTCAAGTTTATTAACTAAATTAATAAGATTTTTCATAAAAACTGTACTTTGTGTGCTTTTCACCCCCACAAGGGTGGAATTAAAAAAAAATCATAAAAATTCATAACTTGACTCAAACATTATTAAATTTATACCAATTTTATAATAAATTAATCAAGCCACTTATTATAATCCTCCCCTGTAAAATTAACTACCCCTTTTCACCCCGTTAGGGGTAGATTTTCGAAAAACCCTCATACGTATTATTATTTATTTTTAGTCTTAAGTACACACACAGTACACTGAGTTTCGAGTTAATCGGACCGCGCGTTCAAATTCTTCCACACAAACTTTAACACCCCTATATCCCCTTTGAGGGGTAGTTTTGCAAAACTAATAATGATAAACTTTATTGCTTACTTAGGCGAGTATTCATGCTAATTTTCATTAACCTAACGAATAAGATTTTTCATATAAACTGTATCCCTGCTTTTCACCCCCACAGGGGTGTAATTTTGAAAAATCATTTGGGATGTGTTTATAACTTGACTCAAAGATTATTTATACCAATTTTCGAGTTAATCAAGCCACGCTGTAAAATCCTCCCCTGTAAAATTGACTACCCCTTTTCAGGCCGTCAGGGGTAGATTTTCGAAAAACCCTGATACACATTATTCTTTCCCTTTAATTTTAGGTATGAATACTGAATTTCGATTAAATCGGACCGCGCGCTAAAATTCTTCCATACAAACTTTGAAACCCCCCAATCCCCTTTTAGGGGGTAGTTCATAAAAACAAAAAATGCCCAACTTCATAATTTACTTAGCTAAGTATTCGTGCCAAGTTTCAAGTTTATTAACTCAAGGAATAAGATTTTTCATACAAACAAAATCCCCCCATTTCACCCTCTTAGGGGTGGAATTTCGAAAAACCCTTTCTTAGTGGATACCTACTCTTCACGAAGAATACACCCTCCAAATTTCATGTCTCTAGCACCAGCGGTTTAGGCTGTGCGTTGATGTCTCAGTCAGTCAGTCAGTCAGTCAGTCAGTCAGTCAGGACTTTGAATTTTATATATATAGATAATTGATTAGATTTTTGTTGATTCATATTTTGTTAGTTTCTATATTATTACTCAGGTATTATTTTATTATGGGGTGTGAGACCAACCCAAATGTCAACCTGACCAGCGCGCGGTACACCCTGCCAGTGACAGACGAGGCGCTAGCGACCGATCGATGGTGGTATAACCATCCCACAAGCCAACCTAAATTCTCCAGAACGATGACGGGCAGCAACGAAATCGTTGCGAAAGGATTGGCTCTGCGGTCACCAAGCCGCATTCCCAGCGTGGTAACTATGGGCATAAAACCTCCCATATGATCAAAAAGCCAAAACAACGCCTCCCAGTACCCGGTGGTCCCACTATTCCTGGTCAAGGTAGCGGTCATGGTAACGGCGGGACGGGGGGTGCGAAGAATCCCCGGGTTTTGCAGGCTACCAAAAGCGACTTTATTTGGCTACGTACAAAGGACGCTCGATGAGGCTGGACCATCACCTTTCGGAACTTGAGGTAGAGTTAGGTCCCCTAACCCTGGAGTCAGGCCACCTACTCTACTTCCGCGAAGGTGATCACCTCTCCCAAGCCGGTGTCGGCTTTCTAGTCAACAAGGAACTCACTAGCAGCGTTGTGGAAATCAGTAGTGTGTCGACAAGGATAGCGTACCTTGTACTGAAACTCACCGACAGGTACTACCTGAAAGTGATACAGGTATATGCGCCAACTTTGACATGATCTGACGAGACAGCCGAGTCCATGTACAAAGATATTGCCAAAGCAATGAACAGTACCACAAAGACCCACTACAATCTTGTTATGGGGGACTCCAATGCCAAAGTGGAATTACAAGAACCCGGCAAATCGAAAGTCGGACCGTTCGGTTTGTGGCGCAGAAATCACAGGGGGCAAATGCTGGTCAACTTTTTGGAGTCGCAGGGGCTTCTTAGTGAATTCGTTTTTTTTTAAAAAACCTCAAAGGAAGTGGACCTGGCAAAGCCCCGATAACGTGACAAGGAATGAGATACTTTATCATGACGGATAGGAAGCATATATTTAGAAATGTCTCCTTGTTTAGTAGGTTTCATACCGGAAGCGATCACAGACTTAACCGAGGCACTCTGAAGTATCAATTTTTGAGCTGAGAGACTCCGCATGATGAGGCCTACACTCCGACCTACGCAGCTCCAATCCGCTCTAGGATCCGAAAAGTTCCAATTGGAACTTCAAAATCGTTTCGACATATTGGAAACCACAGGCACTATTGATGAGAAAGCTGATGAGGTGGTCAAAGCACTACGTGACGTGTCTCGCAGACTTTTCCAGTCGTAGCGAAAAAGTAAGGTGTCCAAACTTTCCTCAGAAACTCTCGAACTTATGGGGGAAAGACGAGAGTTGCTATCTATTCAGCCGTCTTCGTCAGATAAGAGGGCCTTTTTTTTTTTTTTTGAGGATGGGAAATCATCAAATGACCCCTCCCGCTCTGGGTGGAGCGGAAGGGAGTGTCAGACTCTTACTGACTAAAACCCACCCGTGTTCCTTCCTTAGCCCTTTCTGTTCCAGGGCAGCGGTAACCCTTTCGGACGATCCCGCCACCCTGGCAGGCTTCGGCCCTATCGGGCCCCGTCCTTTGCTGACTTCTCTTTGAGGCGCGCGTGGAACACAACGCGCCGTCCGGCACGGGCCTGGTCCTGATCGGACGGTGAGCTACCCATTACTCACCGCCCGCAGGACCGCACCTACGGTGGCCGGGAGTCGTCACGCGGCTCCCGACGCCCGGAGCGTCTCCCGCGGCGGCTGAGGCGTGAGGTGTTCTCCCTCAGCCTCCCCGCCACCTCCTTCGCTAGCATGACTGCTTCGCAGAAGGAGGTGATAAGAGGGCCTTAAAGTAAAAAAAAAAAATTAGGAAGCTGACGCGACGCGATCTTCGGTGCTCCAACACCCGCGACATTAAGGTCGCGATTGAGCAGAACCGAGGGTCGAAAGTTTTCGCCCATCTGACGTCCAAGACTTTGAAGTCCGAGATACTCGGGGAAGTCGAGGATTTTTACGGGCACCTATACTCAAAGCGGACGGTGAAACCAGCGGGACATAGTGCAGATGACCATCGAGCCGAACTAACGCGCCACTACACGGAAGACATTCCGGATATCGACCAGTGTGAGATTAGGGTGGCCCTAGAGCAGTTAAAGAACAACAAGGCACCTGGGGATGACGGAATAACGACAGAGCTCCTTAAAGCGGGTGGGGCTCCAGTCCTGAGAGAGCTAGCGAGTCTCTTTAACTCCGTCATCCAAGAGGGTACAACGCCCAAAGCGTGGAGCAGAGGTGCGGTGGTTCTGTTCTTCAAAAAAGGTGACAAATCCTTACTGAAGAACTATAGACCCATCTCACTTTTGAGCCACGTATATGTACAAGCTGTTCTCGAGGGTCGTCACAAACCGTCTCGCCAGGATACTTGACGAGTTTCAGCCGCCAGAACAAGCCGGTTTTCGAAAAGGCTTCAGCACCATAGACCACACTCATAGGTACTGTTCGGCAAATTATATAGAAGACCGAGGAGTATAATTAGCCGCTGTGTATGGCATTTGTGGACTACGAGAAAGCCTTCGTCTCCATCGAAATATGGGCAGTTCTGGCCTCTCTGCAACGGCGGCGCTACATCGAAGTGTTGAAATGTTTATATGATGCTGCCACGACGACTGTCCAGATCCAGGACCAGAAAACCAGCCTCTTCCAACTGCTCAGGGGGGTGAGAGAGGGGGATGTAATATCCCCAAAACTGTTTACAAATGCGTTGGAAAACGTCTTCAAGACGCTCGACTGGACTGGACAGGGTATCAACGTGAACGGCGAGTACATTTCACATCTTCGATTTGCCGATGACATCATCATAATGGCAGAGACACTGGAACAGCTAGACCAAATGCTGCACGGCTTTTTTTTTTCGGATGGGAAATCATCAAATGACCCCTCCCGCTCCCTGCGGCTCCGCGGCTTTAATTGAGCCTCTCGGCGGGTTGGCCTCGCCATGAATTTGGACAAGACGAAAGTCATGTACATACAATTCGCACGTCTTGTCGAATTCAATCCACATCGAAGGGTCACCTATGTCCAGCAGTCTACTGTGATTGGCTGAGTTAATTTAATTTTCACACTGTAGATTTTATTTTGCCATGTTTGATCTCTCGCTGAAGGCAACGTATATCCTAAATTTTATTTTTCTATTTTAATTGATTTAGTTTTGTTAAATTTTAGTTTTTGTTTTCCTGTCTTGCAATAATAACTATGTACCACATTTTTAAACTGTCGCAACTCTGACTCCCAAGATACAGACAAATGCCTAGTTTGGGGGTCACAGTCTATTCTATTCTTGTACAAATTGTGGTTACTAAAAAAATTTGAAATTCCCTCGCGAAGAAATTGGAGCAGCAATGGAAACATTGCAGGCTGAATAGGAAGAGGAAAAAACACGAATATATCAATGACCTGGCGGTTACATCAACTCAATTTATTTGAAACATAAATTCCCAATTGACTTGGAGTAAAACTAAATCCAAATAACTCAATTCCTAATTCGCTTAATATACTCGTAGAACAGCCATGATTTTCTTATTGACAAAAACGTTCATGTTCTCAATTATTTTACAGCAATGCCAACCAAAATCTGTAGCGGGTTGCTCTAAAACAACAACAACTTCAACCACAACTGAGCTAACTACGACTACACGAAGCACGAAGACAACGCCAACAACAACAACATCAACGACTGTCACTACGCCGTCAACAACTAGCACAAAGACAACTCCAACCACGACAAAGACTACACCAACCACGACAGAGACTACACCAACCACGACAGAGACTACACCAACCACTACAAAGACTACACCAACCACGACAAAGACTACACCAACCACGACAAAGACTACACCAACCACGACAAAGACTACACCAACCACGACAAAGACTACACCAACCACGACAAAGACTACACCAACCACGACAGAGACTACACCAACCACGACAGAGACTACACCAACCACTACAAAGACTACACCAACCACGACAAAGACTACACCAACCACGACAAAGACTACACCAACCACGACAAAGACTACACCAACCACGACAAAGACTACACCAACCACGACAAAGACTACACCAACCACTACAAAGACTACACCAACCACGACAAAGACTACACCAACCACGACAAAGACTACACCAACCACGACAAAGACTACACCAACCACGACTAAAACTACACCAACCACAACAAAGACGACACCAACCACTACAAAGACTACACCAACAACAACAACTGTGACAACTCCGTCAACAACTAGCACGAAGACAACTCCATCAACAACTAGCTCGAAAACAACCCCAACAACAACTACTACGAAAACCACTCCAACCACCACAAAGACTACACCAACCACGACAAAGACTACACCAACCACTACAAAGACGACACCAACCACTACAAAGACTACACCAACAACAACAACTGTGACAACTCCGTCAACAACTAGCACGAAGACAACCCCAACAACAACTTCTACAAAAACCACTCCAACCACCACAAAGACCACACCAACCACAACAAAAACTACACCAACCACTACTAAGACTACACCAACCACAACAAAGCCTACACCAACTACGACAAAAACTACACCAACCACGACAAAGACCACTCCAACCACGACAAAAACTACACCAACTACTACAAAGACTACACCAACCACAACAAAGACTACACCAACCACTACTAAGACCACTCCAACCACTACTAAGACTACACCAACCACAACAAAGCCTACACCAACTACGACAAAAACTACACCAACCACGACAAAGACCACTCCAACCACGACAAAAACTACACCAACTACTACAAAGACTACACCAACCACAACAAAGACTACACCAACCACTACTAAGACCACTCCAACCACTACTAAGACTACACCAACCACAACAAAGCCTACACCAACTACGACAAAAACTACACCAACCACGACAAAGACCACTCCAACCACGACAAAAACTACACCAACTACTACAAAGACTACACCAACCACAACAAAGACTACACCAACCACTACTAAGACCACACCAACCACAACAAAGACTACACCAACTACGACAAAAACTACACCAACCACGACTAAGACTACACCAACCACTACAAAGACCACTCCAACCACTACTAAGACTACACCAACCACAACAAAGCCTACACCAACTACGACAAAAACTACACCAACCACGACTAAGACTACACCAACCACTACAAAGACCACTCCAACCACTACTAAGACTACACCAACCACAACAAAGCCTACACCAACTACGACAAAAACTACACCAACCACGACAAAGACCACTCCAACCACGACAAAAACTACACCAACTACTACAAAGACCACTCCAACCACTACTAAGACTACACCAACCACGACTAAAACTACACCAACCACGACTAAAACTACACCAACCACGACAAAGACCACTCCAACCACTACTAAGACTACACCAACCACGACTAAAACTACACCAACCACGACTAAAACTACACCAACCACGACAAAGACCACTCCAACCACTACTAAGACTACACCAACCACGACTAAAACTACACCAACCACGACAAAGACCACTCCAACCACTACTAAGACTACACCAACCACGACAAAAACTACACCAACTACTACAAAGACCACTCCAACCACTACAAAGACTACACCAACCACAACAAAGACTACACCAACCACTACAAAGACTACACCAACCACTACTAAGACCACTCCAACCACTACTAAGACTACACCAACTACGACAAAAACTACACCAACCACGACTAAGACTACACCAACCACTACAAAGACCACTCCAACCACTACTAAGACTACACCAACCACAACAAAGCCTACACCAACTACGACAAAAACTACACCAACCACGACTAAGACTACACCAACCACTACAAAGACCACTCCAACCACTACTAAGACTACACCAACCACAACAAAGCCTACACCAACTACGACAAAAACTACACCAACCACTACTAAGACTACACCAACCACAACAAAGCCTACACCAACTACGACAAAAACTACACCAACCACGACAAAGACCACTCCAACGACGACAAAAACTACACCAACTACTACAAAGACCACTCCAACCACAACAAAGACTACACCAACCACTACTAAGACTACACCAACCACAACAAAGCCTACACCAACTACGACAAAAACTACACCAACCACGACAAAGACCACTCCAACCACGACTAAAACTACACCAACCACGACAAAGACTACACCAACCACTACAAAGACGACACCAACCACTGCAAAGACTACACCAACAACAACAACTGTGACAACTCCGTCAACAACTAGCACGAAGACAACCCCAACAACAACTTCTACAAAAACCACTCCAACCACCACAAAGACCACACCAACCACAACAAAGACGACACCAACCACAACGAAGACTACACCAACTACGACAAAAACTACACCAACCACGACAAAGACCACTCCAACCACGACAAAGCCTACACCAACTACGACAAAAACTACACCAACCACGACTAAGACTACACCAACCACAACAAAGCCTACACCAACTACGACAAAAACTACACCAACCACGACAAAGACCACTCCAACCACGACAAAGCCTACACCAACTACGACAAAAACTACACCAACCACGACTAAGACTACACCAACCACTACAAAGACCACTCCAACCACTACTAAGACTACACCAACCACAACAAAGCCTACACCAACTACGACAAAAACTACACCAACCACGACAAAGACCACTCCAACCACGACAAAAACTACACCAACTACTACAAAGACCACTCCAACCACAACAAAGACTACACCAACCACTACTAAGACTACACCAACCACAACAAAGCCTACACCAACTACGACAAAAACTACACCAACCACGACAAAGACCACTCCAACCACGACTAAAACTACACCAACCACGACAAAGACTACACCAACCACTACAAAGACGACACCAACCACTACAAAGACTACACCAACAACAACAACTGTGACAACTCCGTCAACAACTAGCACGAAGACAACCCCAACAACAACTTCTACAAAAACCACTCCAACCACCACAAAGACCACACCAACCACAAGAAAAACTACACCAACCACTACTAAGACTACACCAACCACAACAAAGCCTACACCAACTACGACAAAAACTACACCAACCACGACAAAGACCACTCCAACCACGACTAAAACTACACCAACCACGACAAAGACTACACCAACCACAACAAAGACTACACCAACCACTACTAAGACTACACCAACCACAACAAAGCCTACACCAACTACGACAAAAACTACACCAACCACGACAAAGACCACTCCAACCACTACTAAGACTACACCAACCACGACTAAAACTACACCAACCACGACAAAGACCACTCCAACCACTACTAAGACTACACCAACCACGACTAAAACTACACCAACCACGACAAAGACCACTCCAACCACTACTAAGACTACACCAACCACGACTAAAACTACACCAACCACGACAAAGACCACTCCAACCACTACTAAGACTACACCAACCACGACTAAAACTACACCAACCACGACAAAGACCACTCCAACCACTACAAAGACTACACCAACTACGACAAAGACTACACCAACAACAACAACTGTGACAACTCCGTCAACAACTAGCACGAAGACAACTCCATCAACAACTAGCTCGAAGACCACCCCAACAACAACCGCTACAAAGACTACACCAACCACTACAAAGCCTACACCAACTACGACAAAAACTACACCAACCACGACAAAGACCACTCCAACCACGACAAAAACTACACCAACCACGACAAACACTACACCGTCACCAACAACAACAACTATAACCACTCCAACTACAACAAGCACAACAGATAAACCACATCCTTCATGTACTAATTTAGAGTTGAAATTGCTACCTGATCCCACTGATTGTAGGTTCTTCTATGTTTGTGTGTATGGTGACATAGTGTACGAACAATGTCCAGATGGGAAGGAATTCAGTCCCGTTGACTTTGTAAGTATGAATTTAATACAGGGTGGCATGGACATTGACGCGCAAACTGCAACCATGAATTCAGCACATGATTCTATACCCCCTAGCGTAAAAATTGTCCATCGTATGTATAAAAATAAATGTATGTACTGAATCTACTCTATCAGGTTGCGCATCGATGTCCGATGTCGTATTAAGTTTAATTTATTTTTATTATTGACATAATCTACTCATTTCAATGTGTTTTATTGAGTTGATTGCAATATGTGGATAGCTAGCGACCTCGAAAATTTGATCATAATTATTATGCTTGCCTGAGCAACCGGTATCAAGTTCGTCATGCTCCCAATGTTTTTCCAGGAATGTCAACCTCCCGAGAAAGCTCGCTGTAGCATTACAACAACCACAGAGCCAACAACCACTGGAACCACGTTAAGCCCTTCAAATGAATGTGGTGTGTATGACGCCTGGTCGCTACCCGACACGAATGACTGCGAACACTTCCACTTATGTGTCTATGGACATCGGATGTATATGAGGTGCCCAAAAGGATTTGAATTTAGCCCCACTAAATTGGTAAGTACACATACCAACATATCCACTTAAGCACCCGGCCGGCGCCGCCATTTTTCGGGCAACCGCCAACGACCGCGCGGCTTTTAGATGTAATTTGACCGCTTCCGACCTTGGCGATAAAAACACCGGTGGTTCGCAAACTACAGGGTTGTGGAGGTAAGATAGGTAGTCGCTCCAGGAGTTCATGCTCCCTTCAGTAGTTTTTGCGTGAAAGAGTAACAAACTTCCATCCATCCATCCATTCTCACCAACTTTCGCGTTGATAGTATTAGTAGGAAGTAAGATATCACTTGAGAGTATAATCAGCATACCATATTTCCACTACTGGGACACGGGTCTCCTCTCTGCAAGGTTATATTTGGCCTTTGCGCGTGAATTCGTTCTCGTGAAATTTCTTCTTCCCCGACGCACACAGTCGCATCGCTTCAGCTGCCCGCTATTACTTCATTTTTCTCGCTTAGAATTCCTTTGGCTCGACTCCTAAGGGCCCTAGCGTGCTGCTATCAAACGCCGGAGGTTTGAGTATACCTGCATTTAGTATGCTATTGCCATATTGGCCATTAACCGGACAAATATTTAGCACCCGGGCTGCTACTGAGATATTCTTGATGAAAAAAAAACCCTAATAACACTTTGCCCGAACATTGAAAGTCCTCCAAAACTGTCTCTTTTAAAGTCCAAATATTATCCTTGTTCAGTCACGAGCTCCAATATGTCAACACTTGACAACTTTCAATTGCGATTTTTTCGTGAAATAACGAATGCAACGTTGAAATACAACACATTCCATAAACCTAAGGCTTCGAAAATGCTATGTTCGTAACAACATAAAATTTCATTAAAAAATCAAGGACTTTGAGGGGGCTTTTAAATAAAGCCGAGTGTATACATACTTTTGGTCGTGACTGTTCACCTGAAATGGTATTTTGAGGAAAGAGTCGCACAGATTTGAGTGGAGTCTAGTCAGTGCAAGCATTTGTCAGTGATCGTGTAGCTCAACCCAGAGCTTGAGGAGCTCAACTGAATGCAGCTGAATACCAGTATTTTACATGGGGCGACTAATATTTGCTGCTGCATTTTGTCATACTCAAATCACAAATAGTGAGAGTAGAGCAGCGGTGGCCCACCAACGGCCCCAACGAGCTGTAGGTCGTGGGTTTGAACCCAGCCAGACAGGCACTATATTTTCTGTTAATAATTTGATCACTACTGCTCTCAAAAACGGTGAAGGAAAACATCGTGAGGAAACCGGCATGTCCTAGAACCATAAATTCAAAGGCATGTGACATCTACCAACCCGCACTGGATCCGCGTAGATTACAGCCCACTCCCTCTCGAAAAGAGGAAGCCTGTGCCCTGGGATCATTATGGGCTGATTATCCTTATCACAAACACTTTTCGTGGACGGCACGGTTGGCGCAGTGGTTAAGCGATTGACTGCTGCGCTGCGTGTCGCGGGTTCGATTCCCGCACGGAACAAATATTTGTATGACCTACATGTATTTGTTCCGAGTCTGGGTGTTTTTCTATCTATAATATGTACGTATTTACAAAAAAAAAAAAATGAATATGAGTAGTTTATCAGCCATCTTGTTACCATAACACAAGCATTAGGTTGCTTAGCTTGGGACAAATGGTGCTGTGTGATATGTCCAGGGATTTATTTATTTATTTACTAGCTGCGCCCCGCGGTTTCACCCGCATAAGTTTCGATCCCGTGGGAATGTCGGGATAAAAAGTATCCTATATGTTAATCCTGGTTATAAACTATCTGTGTGCTAAATTTCGTCAAAATCTGTTCAGTAGTTTTTGCGTGAAAGAGTAACAAACATCCATACATCCATACATACAAACTTTCGCATTTATAATATTAGTAGGATTTCGTCCACAGGAATGCAGACCAAAAGCAGAAGCTGGTTGCAGTGTAATACTAGAAAAACCATCAGCACATCAGAAGACTCGTCGCAACTTCCTGAACACTTTTGTCAATCGCTTTGGCACTCGCGACACCAAGTGTCTCTACCCGATTTCTGAACGTCTTTTGTACTTCGCCGAAGACCCCGAAGACTGTAAAAGTTACTACCTTTGTTCTTTCGGAAGAAGTACCCATCTGAAGTGTCCTGAAAACTTTTCTTTCAGCGTTGAATTTGAGGTGGGTTGGGTTTTATATTGCAGGGCTTAAAAATAATGATTTTGTGTAATAAATAAGTAAGCACCGTTTTAATTGTCATCTCAGGGACAAAACTTGAATGTCTATAGAGGTATGAGGAACAGAGTCACAGATTACTAAATAGTGACAGAGTGGAAAGTTCTTCATCCTCCATAGAAAAGGGAGGATCCTCCGACCAGACGTGTGTTGTGTCTGGTGGACAACTACCTGACTAATGATGTCTAGACGTTGTCTATTATGCTGGTGGCGCGTCGAACTTCGCTTGCGCAATGCAGGATTTTTCGTGACGTCAGTGTGATGCGTAGTTCGCATGTGTCGTTGTAGATGGCACCACATGCTTGATAGACAGAGGTGTACCTGTCTTTTAGTACGAAAACATTTTGTCAGTTATGATTAAAGCCTATTGCCATCAAATGGGCACAAATTCTGGCTCCAAGCTACTAATGAAAAAATCCTAATGGATGTCTTTGAAATCGAACCCAGGCTCACATGTCAGCAGTAGCGCTTACGACCAACCCAGCGAGGCAGTCTGAATAAAACCTTATCATCTAAATCCTCTTTCCAGATTTGTCGACCTTCACAGCAGGTGCAATGCAAGCATAAGCAGAAGTGAAAAAGCGACATAGAAATATAATTAGTTTAGTTTGAGTTAAGAGTTTGTTAATCATTTTTCGTAACACAATAGAGAGCAAATAAAATATGTTAACAATAGGAGATGCAAGACAATCTTTCACATTAAATTATATCGTATCGTACATTTTATGGATTTCAATAAAACACATTTTTGGAAAATAAAATACATAAATAGACACAATTGAACTTATTTTATTCGACCCTGAGTTTCCCGGCATGGTCCACATCTTTCCCACCTATGAAAATAAAATAGTCCTCCAGCCCGTATTTCGACCATAGCGGCCAATCAAACTCAAACTCAAATCATTTATTGAAGTGAAAACTTCTTTAGCGGCGTTGTGCACTTTTGTTGTGATGGGTAAAAAATGTTAAACTCGCGTCAGGACACGTGACCTGATCGAAAAATCGTAAGACGGAGGGAGAGTAGACCGCATTCCAAAATATCAAAAATGCACAATGTTAATATTCAAGTTTTAAACCACCCGTTTTTTTTCAATTAAACCATTTACAGGCACTTTTGAATTTTCAAAATTTAATAGTCGGTATGTTAGTCAGAAAGTTGAAGCTAGTTGCCCATTCCAAAACGTAGATCTCTATGGAGAAGAACGGGCAAGAAACTCCAAGGACACTCTTTTACATATCTCAACGTAGAGCAGTGGTACCCAGTGGTGGTAACGGCAACGACTTACGATTTGCAGGTCGTAGGTTCGAACCCAGACAGGCGCTTTACTTTGCGTGTATATTATTAATCTGCTCTCAAAACGGTGAAGGAAAACATCCTGCGGAAACAAGCATGTCCTAGAACCAAAAATTCGAAGACATGTGACATCTACCAACCCACACTGGGCCCGCGTGGTGGATTACGGCCCACTCTCTTTTCTCTGAGAGGAGGCCTGTGTCCCAGCAGTGGGAACATTATAGGCTGATTATGATGGCCAATCTCAACGAAGACTAGCTTTCGACACTGCTTTGTGTGTGTGCGCGGACACAGGTGCACTGTCTCTTCTTTCACTCTCATTGTCCGATGGGACGGCACTCGGACACAATCGGAGATACCAGCACCCTAATTGCGTAACACACAATCAATCTCAATCTGAATCATTTTGAAGGATATTGCTAATCCATTGCTTCATATGTTCAAAAAATGTGTCATGGTGTCTGCTCAACAACGTAAATAACGCAATGAATGTTGTTGAACTGTCAAAATGAAACCGATTCCGATTGATCGTGTATTACGCAATTAGTGTGCAGGAGCAAGGCCAACGGCTTAATGTGCTTTCCGAACAAAAAAAAATTTTTTTTTTTGTGGGGTGTTCGACCGCAGTTATTGTAGTTAATTGGAATATCAGTTTAAAAAAACTGATTTTTTTGTGTAAAATTCACAGACGTGATGGATCTCAGAATCAGAATCAGAATTTTTATTTGTAAACATAGGTAGAGTGAGTGAGTGTGTTACAATATGTCCATAGATTCTCTATGTTTTGCCATTAAGCGCACAAATCTATATAATATATAAAATTCAAAGTCCTGACTGACTGACTGACTGAGACATCAACGCACAGCCTAAACCGCTGGTCCTAGAGACATGAAATTTGGAGGGTGTATTCTTCGTAAAGAGTAGGTATCCACTAAGAAAGGGTTTTTCGAAATTCCACCCCTAAGAGGGTGAAATAGGGGGATTTTGTTTGTATGAAAAATCTTATTCCTTGAGTTAATAAACTTGAAACTTGGCACGAATACTTATCTAAGTAAATTATGAAGTTGGGCATTTTTTGTTTTTATAAACTACCCCCTAAAAGGGGATTGGGGGGTTTCAAAGTTTGTATGGAAGAATTTTAGCGCGCGGTCCGATTTAATCGAAACTCAGTATTTATACCTAAAATTGAAAGGAAAGAATAATGTGTATCAGGGTTTTTCGAAAATTTACCCCTGACGGCCTGAAAAGGGGTAGTCAATTTTACAGGGGAGGATTTTACAGCGTGGCTTGATTAACTCGAAAATTGGTATAAATAATCTTTGAGTCAAGTTATGAACACATCCCAAATGATTTTTCAAAATTCCACCCCTGTGGGGGTGAAAAGTGGGGATACAGTTTATATGAAAAATCTTATTCGTTAGGTTAATTATCTTGAAAATTGGCATGAATATTCGCCTAAGTAAGCAATAAAGTTTATCATTATTAGTTTTTCAAAACTACCCCTCAAAGGGGATATAGGGGAAGGTGTGGAAGAATTTGAATGCGCGGTCCGATTAACTCGAAACTCAGTGTTTTTACTTAAGACCAAAAATAAAGAATAACATGTATCAGGATTTTTAGAAAATCTACCCCTAACGGGTTGAAAAGAGGTAGTTAATTTTACAGGGGAGGATTATAATAAGTGATTAATTAGAAAATTGGTATAAATAATCTTTGAGTCAAGTTATGAATATATGTATATCTCAAACGATTTTTTTAAATTCCACCCCTTTGGGGGTGAAAAGCGGGGATACAGTTTATATGAAACATCTTATTAATTTAGTTAATAAACTTGAAACTTGGCAACAATAATTGCCTAAGTAAGTAATAAAGTTTATCATTATAAGTTTTTCAAAACTACCCCTCAAAGGGGCTATATGGATATAGGGATATAGGGGTGTTGAAGTTTGTGTGGAAGAAATTGAATGCGCGGTCCAGTTAACTCGAAACTCAGTATTGATACTTTTGACAGTAAATAATTAATAATAAGTATGTAAAGTTGTCGAAAATTGACCCCTGACGGGGCAAAAAGGGGTAATTCGGTTTTTAGGGGAGGATTTGAACTTGAAAGTGTATGTTACATTTTCACGCCTAAACCACTGAACTTCTGATTTGGCAAAGAGGTAGATGGCATCCTGGGGAAGCACATACTTTTTATCCTGGTAGCACGTTCCCGTGGGATAACTTCCGACATCCACGCGGGCGAAGCCGCGGGCAGAAGCTAGTACATAATTATCAATTTAAATTCAAATTAATTAAGTACTACAATACAATACCATTACTGATTATTATAAATTATAATTATGCACCAGAGTCAGATCAATAATTCCCCTCCAGAATGTCCACAATAAAATGTTAAGAAAGCACATAGATCCGATGTTAAATGACAAAAATAAATAAAATATTAATGTCAAAACAAAAAATAAAAAAAATATATAAAGGCTCTAGGGCCTCATCAGCGATATTAATTGACTCCATAGTATTAAGCTTCGATTCTCAAGTAGGCGTGGATTGTTGGGCGAAGAAAGTAGTCACTCGTTACAAATCAAATCACTTTATTTCGACACTTCACTTTAATCTAAGTAATAATCACCACTTGAACATCATTTTCCTGCCCTTATCCCATGTTACTTGGGGTCGGCGCAACACGTTTTCTTCTTCCATTCTCCCCTGTCAACCTCTACGCTATCATTCACTCCCTTCTCTTTCATATCATTCCTCACACAATCCATCCATCTTTTCTTCGGCCTTCCTCTCCCTCTCCATCCATCAACATGTATATTCATCACTATTTTAGTCACATGCGTTTCATCCCTTCTCATCACATGCCCATACCAAGCTAAACGATTTCCTTTCAACTTTTCTGTCACTGGCGCCACTTTCAAACTTCCTCTTATATACTCATTTCTTACTTTATCCATTCTCGTCACTCCACACATCCATCTCAACATTCTCATCTCTGCTGCATGCAATCTTCTTTCATCCGTCTTCTTCACAGCCCAGCATTCAGACCCATACAGTACGACAGGCCTTATCACAGACTTATAAATTTTCCCCTTTAACTTGAGGGGCATCCGTGGGTCGCAAGTTGTTCCTGTGACCTGTCGCCATTTCATCCATCCTGAGTTGATCCGATGCGTTACGTCTCGGTCTACTTCGCCATCTCCTTGGACAAGCGACCCGAGGTACCGAAAGTCGGAGCAGATCGATAAGGGCGTTCCGGCGAGAGATATGGGCCAAGGACTGTAAAGTTTTTGATTGATTGCTTGTTTAGTTTTTGGTAATGTTCAGCGGTTTATAAAATATAAATCTACCAACATAATGCTATGCAGTTTGGC
This sequence comes from Apamea crenata, assembly GCA_949629185.1. Lineage (NCBI taxonomy): Eukaryota > Metazoa > Arthropoda > Insecta > Lepidoptera > Noctuidae > Apamea > Apamea crenata. Next base: position 1,556,209 of record OX451379.1, read on the forward strand.
AGAAGTAAAATTTGTTTGTAATTTAGGCTGTCATCACGAATAAACGCTTTTTATTTTTTTTTCATTCATTCATTTCTAGAAATAAGTGTCGCTGGGTTCGCATTTTCGTTATTTGCCACTGACTTCCTAAATTAAAGTTATTTTTCACTTCGTAGTGTCTTTTTTGGAAGTCAGTGGTTAATTTTTTTTTGTAAAAAAGTTTTTATTTTTCACTTTTAAGTTGTACTTACCCCACAAAAATTCGAATAAAGTGTTATTCGAATTTTTGTGGGGTAAGTACAACTTAAAAGTGAAAAATAAAAACTTTTTTTTAGCATTGTCACTGATATTAAATAGTACAAGTAGTGACTTGTACTATGTAAATATCAGTGACAGGAAGTTATTATAACATCATCAATATAAACTGGCAAAAATACGTATTATTGAAGCTACATAACTCAACAACTACACACAGTACACACACACACTACAGTTTTTGAGTTAGCTTCAATAACCTTCAATAACCCTCCCCTCTCCATTAAAAACCGGCCAATTGCGAACTGGACTCGCGTACTGTACGGGTTCCGTACAGTACGCGAGTCCAGTACGGGTTCCGTACCATTACCTATAAAAATCACGTCTGTTGTATGGGAGCCCCCCTTAAGTACTTTTTTAATTTTTTATTTAATTATTTATTTTTAAAGTGAATGTACAACTAAAACTAAATATTCTGTGAATATTTCAAGCATCTACCTGTTGCCGTTATTAATATCGAGAAAAAAATAGCAAAAAAATCAAGTTTGTTTTATGGGAAAAAAATAACTTAAATATTTATTTTATTCTGTTTTTAGTATTATTTGTTGTTATAGCGGCAACAGAAATACATCATCTGTTAAAATTTCAACTGTCTAGCTATCACGGTTCTTGAGATAGAGCGTGGTGACAGACAAACAGACAGACGGACAGTGGAGTCTTAGTAAGAGGGTACCCATTTTTACCCTTTAGGTACGGAACCCTAAAAAGAAATGTTAACATACATACAAAAAGAAATACACTCGAATTGAGAAACTCCTCCTTTTTAAAGTCGGGTAATTATGTAAAGATACGACACATAAAGCCACAATGCCTCTCATGACAATTCCACTAAGTCACCAGTGAAAACTCATAGGAAAGCAAATGACGCAATTTCGTTTACTTGAATTTTCACCAGTAATTTTGTTTTAAAAACGTTATTTCTTCGTTTTAGAAACTTGGCACAAATACTTTTTTTTTGTTTTGGGATGGGACATCATCAAATGACCCCTCCCGCTCTGGGTGGAGCGGAAGGGAGTGTCAGACTCTTACTGACTAAAACCCAGCCGTGTTCCTTCCTTAGCCCTTTCTGTTCCAGGGCCGCGGTAACCCTTTCGGACGATCCCGCTACCCTGGCAGGCTTCGGCCCTATAATTGGGCCCCGTCATCTGCTGACATCTCTTTGAGGCGCGCGTGGAACACAACGCGCCGTCCGGCACGGGCCTGGTCCTGATCGGACGGTGAGCTACCCCTGGCACAAATGCTTTAGATATTATTTATTAATAACTAGCTGCGCCCCGCAGTTTCACTCGCATAAATTTCGATCCCGTGGGAATATCGGAATAAAAAGTATACTATAATTATGTTAATCCTGGTTATAAACCATTTCTGTGCCAAATTTCATCCAAATCCGTTCAGTATAGTTTTTGTGTGAAAGAGTAACAAACATCCATCCATCCATCCATACAAGCTTTCTCGTTTATAATATTAGTATTATGTAGAATAGTAGGGGTCCCCACCCCTACTATTCTACATAATTCTAATATAGGCAGGGGCAGGGGGGGATGTGGAAGTTCGTAGGGGAACATTTACTGAGTGAAATGACCCTGGTGGAAATTCGACACTTGACCATCGTCAAGATGATTTCATACCATGTTGCCCCATGTGTGCAGTCGCCCCCCCCCCCCACAGAGCCTTGTGCAGGGCACAAGGCTCTGCCGTAGAAATCCTAGGGACATCCTATCTAATAATATCCTCGGGGTGCAGAGCAGTTCTCATGACATTTTACGTCATTCATCTGCATGATTGCGTTATTTAGGCATTAAATTATTATTCATGACTATCAAATCTAGATATTATCGTAGAAATAAATACTAAATTATAAAAAAAAACAATAGAAATATAACTAATTGCCATTTTAAACAGTAAATCAATTAGTCTCAGAAGTATAATTACTATAAAAAATTAAGAATATTAAGTGCATTTTATTAGGATAATTAGTGAATAGTACACGGCCCGGAAATGTTGATGAGAACTAAATTTTGTAAGTAACAAAAATTATATTATTTTCATTATTTACTTAATTATAATTTATATTTTTAAATATTTAAAAACATAAAAAATAGTAGCCCACCGGTATCGGGAACAGGGTCCAAGGTACTGGCGGTCAGGGCTCCAGAGAGAGGAACCTCCTAACAATGCGGGCCGTGTCCAGAAGTACCGCTTTCTGAATGAAGCCCTTGATCCAGATGCCCAACGAGAGCCTCATCAGGTGTTGGTCGAGGCTTTTGGCTCACCCATTGGCTGTCACGACTATCGGCATAATGAGCGCTGAGTCCACATCCCACATGTCGACAACCTCGCGAGCCAAGTCAATTATAGATATTATATTATATCAATCATATAATATTATGGATGTTTAGGTTAAGGTATTTATATATGGGCCTACGTCGCCTGAAATAAATTAATAAATAACACACACACACAGATAACTATATTTAAGTCAGTAGCATTGTGACAGCTGCGCACGCGTACCTACAGATTAATAATACCCGGCGGCGCGAGATTCGTTGCCCGGAATGCTACCTCCTCACAATTATTTTTCATGTTTTTTTTATTTTTTTTTTAAGTATGATTATTTTATATTATTTCATGTTTTGATTGTTATTTCTTTTCTTGTTTTGTTTGTGTCGAATCATTTATGTTGCAATGGTTTATTTTATTTCTTGTTTTGATTGTTGTTTTTATTTACAATAAGTATAATTGCATGCTGCACTGGTTGCCGTCATCACGTCAACGCCGGCTGCCGCTGAAAACCAGCGCTGGGGCTCTGTCTCGTATAGGGTCTTAGCATTATGCTGAGCGATGGCCGTTTTGCGTGAATGTGACGCATGTTTACCCCCACTTTTTATTTTTTTTGTGTGTTTGTTCTTTTTTTTATGCGTCATGTATGCCGCAAATAAATGTATTTTCTTTCTTTCTTTTCTTTCAAATAAAAATATAAAAATAATATTTTATTTATTATAGATCAAGTAGATGATTTCCCATACACAAAAAAAAAAAGCCATTTCAAGTGTTATTAGGTTTTCCCATCAGGGATTTCTCAGTGGCAGCCCGGAGTCAGGATTCTACGTTATGGGTTTGATTTCCGCACTTAGTCCTTCAAGCGGACCATTGTGCGTGGGCCATGGCGGCCGTCGGTGGTAGTTCCAACCAGCCCACCTCCCTCCAGAAGCTGATTAAGCCTCCTGGTCTATTGAGAACATCTGTGTAAGATCTGAATCTGGGTGACGCCTGTGCACTCAAAGAGCACATGCGCAACGGTTTCATCAGCCTCCATGAAGCCCTGCACAAGGGACTGCCTGTTATGCCTATTGTGTGGAAGTGTTTGTTTAGCGAGCAGTGTCCCGTGATGGTCTCTGTCACCAGGCGCAGGCCTTTCCTGTCCAGGCGTAGTTAACGTCTGGTTAGCTTGCCCTCTAATGATGGCATGGCTTCCTTGGACTGCCTGCAGCCCGGTGATGAGGTCCACCAGCTCTCTGCTTGTGAGTGGGTGTTTCCGTGGCCACCTATTACTGGAGTCAGGATTTGTACCCGGTGGATCGCAATAGGCTCACCCTCTGTTACATGGGGCTTAACTACCGAAATTTGGGTGTACCCTACTATAGGCTACACCTCTGTCTTACCCTGAGGAGATTACAGGCGTGATGTTATGTTATGTAAAGTGCTTTGTTTTATTTTTCTTTATTAATTGGCAATCAAGCAGGTGCATTGTCTTGAGTTCAACTGAAAGTTAAAGTCTATTTAAATTATGTTCCAAATTGATGTGATTTCAAATTAAACATTATATCAAGTTTTATTTGAATGGCTATTAAGTTGATTTCAGAGTGACTAGCATTATTGAAAATGTTATAAAAATGTTTGAAGTTGTAGCGTAAACTGAACTTTATTGTGTAGGTATTAAAGTTATTCTTCCATAAACTCATGTTTGTTTACATTTTTGGCAAATTAATCGCGAATGCAGATAACATTTGTTAGGATTGACTTCCAGTCTCATTGGGTCCAGATGAATACCTGTATTTTACATGGAGCGAACTAATCTACCTATATGACCTCCATAACCCAGTCACTGGGTAACACGCTCCCCCTTGGTCGTCAGTTTGTCAGACTTTCGATCTTCTGATTACCCGTAACGACTTAAAGGCTTAAAGTTAGATATTTATAATCCCTTCTCTTGTTTCAGTTTTGTTATTATATGTATTACACTGTCCACCATCCCTGACGATACCATTGCTACAAGAAGATGTAGCTTCCATATCGAACACCAACAATTTAGTGGTAAATATTATAATCCGTTTGCTTTTACATCCTCTTTACATTCTGTATCCTTATAGTGTGCACAATGTGGAGACAACAATACCACAATAAATGACAATAGTAATGCTTTAAAGAGTATTTTGGAACTATGAAATAAATCATAACATCGAAATAAAAAAAACCGGCCAAGTGCGAGTCGGACTCGCGCACCGAGGGTTCCGTACAATTACAATTTACGATTTATGACGTATTAAAAAAAAACTACTTACTAGATGTCGTTCAAACTAATTTTTGGTGGATGTTTACATAGTAAACATCATGTATTTTTTTTATTTTTATCATTCTCTTATTTTAGAAGTTACAGGGGGGGGGGGGTACACATTTTACCACTTTGGAAGCGTCTCTCGCGCAAACTATTCAGTTTAGAAAAAAATATATTAGAAACCTCAATATCATTGTTGAAGACCTATCCATAGATACCCCACACGTATGGGTTTGATGAAAAAATTTTGAGTTTCAGTTGAAACGTTTCAATTGAAGTATGGGGAACCCCCAAAATTTATTGTTTTTTTTTTCAATTTTTGTTTGAAAATCTTAATGCGGTTTACAGAATACATCTACTTACTAAGTTTCAACAGTATAGTGCTTATAGTCTCGGAAAAAAGTGGCAGTGACATACGGACGGACAGACAGACAGACATGACGAATCCATAAGGGTTCCGTTTTTTGCCATTTTGCTACGGAACTCTAAAAAGTGTTTTTTTCAAACAAACTAAATAGTAGTGATGGGCCGACTATGCGTTTGTCCAATCTTTGTCCAGCTATAGTGACTAAACTATTAGATATATTTGATCGATTTTTTGTATGCAGATTGGGAAGGGCATAAGATATACGCAGTTCAATTTATAGTTGTACGGTCGTCTCCACCTTGTATAAAATCTGAAGCTGGGTCTGCAGTATTCGCTAGGTAACCCGAGCACGAGACAAGCACAGGCGGGGCACGAATTCATGTAATGAGACGTTCTCGGCTCGGCTATGTAGAAGCTGATTTTGCTCGTCCAAAGTATTTTTTTCGGCTTGGTACTGTGAAGGGCTAGATGAGTCCTTCGAGGTACTGGAAGGAATCAAACAACGATACTATTCCTTTACGTTTATATTGATTGAACGACTTTACATATTCCCGACTAAACTAGCATTGACTTTTCTTAAACAAAAATCATAATAGCATCGACATCTACCCTAACTCTTTACGACAATTCCGATCGAAACTTCTAACCAGCTCGGAGTCTCAAGTAACCAGCTCCGAGTCTCGAGCCGTCTGTGCGACACGAGCCACCCATCAGTAATTGTATTTAAGTTCCTTTCCCTTCCCTGCCAGCCTCCTTCTTTTTGTTGTTTTTTTGTTATTGTTTTTGTAGTTTCGATCGTATTTGTGAGCATTGATCATTTTAATTCTACTTTTACTTTCGTTCATATCTTATATTGTGTATGTAATTCAACTAACGATATCTTGTACTTACTATTTATTTCTGTGCTAGTGCTGTGCACTTCTGTAAGTGACGAACTCACAATTCCTAAAACTGCACCCTAATTACGTAACACACGACCAATCGGAATCGGTTTCATTTTGACAGTTCAACAACATTCATTGCGTTATTTACGTTGTTGAGCAGACACATGACACATTTTTTGAACCTATGAAACAATGGTTAGCAATATCCTTCAAAATGATTCAGATTGAGATTGATTGCATGTTACGCAATTAGGGTGCAGTATGTGATTTTCGATTGTGTATGTCGTAGTGAGTAAGTCGTTGAAGTGCCATTTAAATAAATAAATAATAGAATATGTGACACCCCGTTCAAAATATGCTTGAACGCTCGAATGGAAACCGCGCTAAATTATAGCCAGCCAGCACTCAATAAGGTTGATTTTGGTGGTCAATCTTTACAGTACCTACAAAAGTCACTATACTTACTTTGTAATGTATTCTTTCATTGTGCATATGTACAATGAAAGAATACATTAGAGCCAGCCATTACTGCCAGATGCAATGGTAGTCTGCAATTGCAAAATTCTTACAAAGTTTTGGGAACATTTTAAACTATTGATTTCATCTCATTTACAGGTATTGGGACCCAATCAGATTAAACAAATAACCCCAAATAATTCGCAAGACACAGAACTTTTACAGCAAATAGATGTAAAGGATGATGAAAATCACGTAATAAGTACTATAAATAATGTGGTTATAAGTGAAGAAAATATTCAGAATTACAATAATGAAACACAAAACAATGGAACGAATAATGTAGTAGTAAACAATATAATAGAACAAACAGGGAATGTCGGTTCTGTTCTGAATACTACAGGAGTAACAAATCCATTGAGTGAGTCACCTCTGCTAACTACTACTAATTCTTCTGGCAATCCACTGAAGGGTGATAATATAACGGTAAGACAAGAGATAAGACTACTTTCATCATCATGCTCCTTGCCATTCCATTCCAATTTATTTGTGGTCGGTGCATCTGTTTTCTTCTTCCATACATTTCTAACCGTCCTCTCAGTAGCCATTTCCCTTCTCGCCATATGATATAGAAGTAAGCTTAATCAACTATTCTGTTCCCACTGCTGGAAGGTTGATTGCCCGCAGGGCCAGTGAGGGTTGGTGGATGTAAGATATCTTCGTGTTCTTCTTCTGTAAGTCTTCGGAAATGATGGTTTCTTCACGATGTTTCTTCCTTCACCGTTTTGAGAACATTGGTAATTAAATAAATTACACAGAAGAAAGAAGTTCATTAAATATAAACACTGATTTAATTTTGCAGGTACAAGGACTCCAAAATAAACTTGCTAACGAAACACAAACTAATCTTTTGAATACTACTGATAATGTCAACGTAAACAATGGTCCTATAAAAGAAGTCGGTACAGTCCAAAATGGTAGTACAACCAACGTAAATGTGAGCAGTACTATAGTACCGTACAGTTCAGGAGGAACTACAATTAGTTTCATAAATGCAACCGGAGTTCCTACATTAGAAACTAATGATGGAGAAAATACCTTACATGAAAGTTTAAATGATGCAGAAGTTAAACTTGCGTGGAGATCTGATATTCCCGTTGGAAAAAACAAAAGGAAAAATTTAAAACATATCGCTCAGTTAGATTCTCAAAATGCTACTTTACTTGCAAATAGCATCAATGGCAATATAAATAATAACAATAATGATTTGTTAGATTCTGAAAATGATGAGGAAAAAAGCATTTTTGTTATCTTAAACTCTGGAAACATAGATGGTCTATCTGTCAATTCCTCCGCTAACAGCGGCCATCTTCAAACGAATCTAGAAAAGAATACTATTGAAAATCTTAACTCAAAGAATTCCAAATTATTAAACGATTTAATAAATTCAACGATAAATGATGTTCTTTCAAAGATACTAAAACCAAACCACAGTAATTTAAATTCCACACAACGTATATTCTTGTTGCTAAATTCTGGTAACATATCAAACGTTCATATCAGTTCTCCTGTTTTGGAAAATATTGTTAAAAATACAATTTTAAAAGAAAGATCAAGACGACATCTGAATGAATCAAATACAAATAATACTGATATTGAATCTGTAACATTAAAACCTTCAACGGATGCATTGCATCCAACTATTGATATTAAGTTCAGAATTGGTGAACATCAGGGTGCACAAAATAATGTTACTAAACAAACTCATGTTGCCACTGTACTCTTAGATAATAACCAAAACAATTCTGCCCTCTTATCAAATGCTCCTGATAATGCGTCTCTCGCTGACTCTAATGTCACTGTTGTAGTTAATTCGGATGGAGATATTTCAAGTGCCGAAGCACCGGCTTTCAGATCTTTGACACCAGACAAAGTAAGAAAATTACAACAAGTTTCCAATGTCATTAACAGCGAGTTAAATGAAACTAAAAATCATAATTTAGTACTTAAACTATCTCCAGAATCCTCACCAATATCCATCGATTTAAACAAAATACCTTTAAACGATCTTCTTGGTGGCGCTTTCAATTTCATTAAAAGATTGAAAAGAAGCACGAATGTCGAAGCAGAAAATATTTACCCCTGGAAAACAAATTGCATATCAAAACAAATTGACGAGCATCATATTATAACAACTTGTAAGAAACCAAAATTGAACGACAGTGATTTGACAATACCAGAAAGAAAAGGTGATGACATTTCCAATGTACTAAAACTATATGATTCTGTAGATCTTGTTTGTCCACTTTCTGTTATAGTAAAATTATATACGCATCGGGTCTTAGACAATATTTCTAGTAACGATCCAGACAGTATTCTGAATAAAATTCTGAGTTCATTCGTGAAAGGTCATGAAGATGCTATCAATTTAGCATCGAAGGAGTTATCTAATCTGCCTGTCCCTGTTAAGATAAGGTTACAACTAGTTCATGGAAAAACAAAGAAATTTATGGAACAGCTAAGTGATGTTGTCGATGCAACGCTGTGTTCATTGTCTTAAGTTGCACGGTGCGACCTCCATGTTGGCAATTCCAGATTATTAAGTTCAAGGATCCTTCACGATTATTTTGATATTGAATTTGCAGCTGAAATACAGTAAATTGGGTACTATCACTGCTAAGCTAAAGGCCCGTCAAAATGAATTAATTAAAAATATGCTGAGCGATGGCCGTTTTGCGTGGGTGTGACGCATGTTTACCCCCAACTTGTTATTTTTTTGTGTTTGTGTTCGTTTTTATGCGTTTGTTTGCCGCAAATAAATTTATCTTTTTCTTTTCTTTCAAAAAATTTACAATGAATCCAGGATTTAAACATTGTTCTTGAGGAAAAATAGTCTGAAATTGTAAACAATGAAAAAATGAAATTGTCAGCGCGGTAAATTGTTTATCAAATTGATACACCCCTCATTTCATATAAGTCCAAGAATTACAGTTGTAGTGGGAATATCCGAACGATTTATGTTGGTAATCAAACTAATAAACAATACACTTCCTTGACGTTAAATATTAAACAGACTTGGATCGCCAAGTCTGAATGGTGATTCAGGGACCTTTGCTCTGCAGATTTTGGTGATAATTATAACGGGTGTAAAAAAGACACTTAACGAAGTCGCGAGTCGCTTGTACCTATAGACGCCAGCACATCAAGCTTTCCGAAACTGTCAAATTTTACCAATCAACCTTGAACTTAATGCTTTAGCGATAAAGTTGAAAATATATTAAAGAAATTTGACAGATTGTAGTAGCTTGATGTGCTGGCGTCTGTACTCCCCGTCATTGTAACCATTGTTTTGTACTAGACCATACCTGGGAACATTCTGGTTACGGAGATATTGAAGGTAAAAATTCCAACTTCTACTGATGTTTTTTACGAAAACAAGTTTTTAATGTTATAACACAACTTTAACACCACGACCCCTGTACTGCTGCATACACCTATAAGCAATTTTTTTTGCTTGCGTTACATTGTAAACAGCAAATTTTCACAGCAAAAATAAAAGTCGTTTCCCAGTAATTCTATTTGTGCAATGTTACTTAGGGCTCATTTTTCAATCGACAAATAATTTTTATTCGTGGAATAAATCAAAAGTCATTTATTCAAATTAGGCTGAGAATCAGCACTTTTTGAACGTCAAAATTACAAAAGACAGTCTCCCAAAAACGCCCGCCCTTCACCACTTCCTAGTGCTATCGCTGGGAAGAAGAAATGGCGCAACAAACTCTCCAGCAGCACAGCTGTCTGTGCTGCTGGGAATAAAATTGACGTCTAATAGATTTGGTATGGAAGAACTGTCAAAAATTCAAAATTATTCCTCAGATAAAATTTTTGGGGTTGGAAAATGAGCCCTTAGTTTGATGTTCAGAATACGTGGTTGACGGTTAAGTGATTTATTCTTTTTTACACCTTGTATTTTGTATATTATGGGAATAAAAAAAATATTATTAAAACATGAAACTTTTTATTTACAACATCTTTTCGCACCTCTCTGGGTTTCGGTCAACCTTGGGTTTCAAATTACAATAATAATAATATAAATAATATATAAATAACTTACTTATTTATAACAGACTAGCTTTAATCTTAAGCAATGTTATACAATAAATATTCTTATCCTAAACCAAAATCAAAGTCTTTTATTACAAAAATAAAAGACAATAAAAACGGTGCGAAATATTACAAATATTTGTTTGAATTAATAAATAAAAATATTATCATTAATTAACAATATCAGGAAAAAATATTTGAAATTCAGATTCTTTTTTGTTGTTCGATTATTTTTTATGAAATTGATTGTTAAGAGAGGTGAATCGAGAAATCTTGGGACTTAGGACCACACCTTAAATAATTCAGAATTATAAAAAGATAAATGTAAAAATATAAAAGAATAAAAATAGCTTAAAAAGATAAAGAAGAAAGAAAAAAGAAACGCGAGTATGGGCAGCCCTACTAAAAGAAAAATAATATCTAGCCAAGTATATCTTCTCTAATGAAGGCTTAATTATTATCACAAGAAAGAGACGGAGATAGTGTCTCCATCTCTTTTCCTCTTTTAGCAGATTCCTCACTTCTTCTTAACTTAGCAATCAATTTACCGAACAACATTATTTCCTTTAGCTGTAGATCTCAAAGTTTCATTACTAAGGATTATTTTATATACAGGGTATTTATTAAGTAATCCACTTTACAATATTTCGTTTCTGACCACTTGGTACTTTTAGTGCCAGACGAACAACTGACTTAGTGCCTCTTGGTAAGTAGTCTGACAACGATATAAAAGTATAAAATGTTTTTGTAAGAAAGATTACTTAATAAATGTCATAGTGCCAAAGTCATTTTGTTCAGTGGTCGTAGTGTCAGGCCTTTACATCGTTTTTTCCTTTAGTTTTGCTGTGCAGCCGCTGTCTGATATTTGTACGCAAGACTGTGGACAAAAAAGAATGTTAGGACAGTGTTATTTTTTATACGTAGGGGACATTGTCCGGAATCGCCCTGTGCACAAGAAATATCGGACATACACGTACTCTAGGATGCATATCCGGTAGGCTCTTAAATCCTTCCCTTTCCTACGGGCACGTCCTCCTTACAATTACCGCGCCCCCCGGTCTACTCCCTGATATGCAATGGTCGCTGTAGCACCATGAACATGAGGCTTCAGGAGCTAGTGCGAATCTTGGGGTTCATTCGATTAATCGAGTCTGGTTTAACCATGCTGGGATCGGTGCCTGTCATTCATTCATTCATTCATAATATACAAGTATAGAAGAGTGTTATTATAAGTAAAGTAGGACATTGTCTTAGTTGCAATGGTATTAATATTTTCGTATGACAAAAGTTGATGTAATTCAGTTTGTAACGTATGGCTATAGTAAATCTTAGGAAATATCGATAAATCGTATCGAGTTTGCCACAATTGCCATCCCTATTTTTGACGTGACTAAATGGCAGTTGTCAATGGCGGGTCTCACCTAACTTATGCTATCACTGCGTCGATTGCTCTTTATAAAATTGTTTCTATTTTTACATTAATACACACAAACATGTTATCTAATTCCAAAACCAATGCTAAGAAAACAAGTACCTACCTATGTTAATTAGATTCTATGCATTTAAACGTTGCAATTACATCCACAGGCTTTAGAAAAAAACTGCATAGATACCTAATTATCTAGGTAGGTACAAAAAATAGCTAAATTATGTTATTGATTTTAGTTTCTTAAAAATCACTCGGAGCTATGAAAAACTATACCTAATATTCGTTGTTATGGTTCGATTATAACCTACAAACCTGATGCATTTTTTTTAAATATATATATCTATTCCGCTATACAATTAATAAGATCTTATAGGAGTTTACTAATGATCGACAATACAACACATAATTTTCCGATGCTCTTGGTTCCAGGGCGAACAATGTATGGCGCAGAGTAATCTCCTTTAGAACTGTATGCAAATAATATTCATAATAAGCCTTAAATGTTCCCACTGCTGGGACACAGGCCTCCTGTCTATGAGAGGGAGTGGGGCATAATCCACCATGATTTTGATTTTGTAACCCCTCCGATTAACTAGTTCCATTATTATAGACTTCGATAAAGTCAAAAATTTATCACCCATGTTAGACATTGGGTGGGAGCTATGGGCAGCTGTAGAAGTTTTTAGCTCATATGATCATTATGATCATATGATAGTGCAAAGTCAGACATCATGATTGATCTATCAATCTGCCTAGCCTTTTCCCAACTATGTTGGAGTTAGCTTCCAGTCTAACCGTATGCAGCTGAAAACCAGTGTTTTACTTGGAGTGACTACTTATCTGACCACAAGAATGCATTTAAGATATTTACAAAACATCCAAAATGATAAAATTATCATTATTTTAAAATATGATTCCTCTCAGTCCTTCACAGAGAACTCAGAAAAAAGTACCAAAAAGTACCACATTACAATGAATAAGTAATCAACATACCTTCAACTCCGGATCAAACTCAAATCCAGTGCTACAGGACATTTGCGTTGCGAACCCTCCTGCGCAGAAGTAGTAAGACTCACACCCTTCTGGATCAGGCATATTACCATAAACGCCTAGAGGACAAGCTATATCCGCCAACTTCTTTTTCTGATTCTCAGCTTCGATTTGCTTCGCAATTAATTCTTCAAAAGAAGCATCTAGCTCCAAAGGAGAGTTCGTCTCTTCTGAAGGTGTTGGTAGTGATTTTTGCGCAGTAGTACCAAGTGTGCAACCTCCTTCGGCGATAGGTACGCAGTTCTGTAAGAAGAGAAAACGGTAAAAATAGTGCTACGGATGCCTTCGTAAAAAAATAGTGAACTATTTTTGAATTCAGAATCTCGGATAACTATAAAGTTTTGGAGCATTAAACTCGACGTCAAACCAAACAAGATTCAAATTCCATTGCAATCAAAATTTATTTAAGACATTTTGATTACAAATGGTCACTCATAATGAACTTTATAATAAACAACCCAAAAGTAGAAAGTTGAGTAAGTGGCAATGGGCGTTAATTATCTGATAATAAGAGTAGACTAGCCATTATTCTGTCTGATTAGAACAGAACATAAAGGAGGACGTGTTAGGTAGCCCAATTGCAGAAAACGTAAGAAAATTTGAATGTCGCGGGCTTTGACGCTGTGAATATCATGTATTTTCCTTGATTGAATTAACCAGGCGTCTTCTCGAATGGTTTACTAAGGGAGCCCGTGAAAATATATAATACTAGCTGTACCCCGCGGTTTTATCCTCATAAGTTTGGATCCCGTGGGAATATCGGGATAAAAAGTAACTTATGTGTTAATCCTGGTTATAAACTATCTGTGTGCCAAATTTCATCCAAATCCGTTCAGTAGGTTTGGCGTGAAAGAGTAACAAACATCCATAACAAACATCCATTCATACAAACATTCGCGATTATAATACACTCGAGAGCAATGAATCCGGGTCACTTGAAGAATCCTAAAAATCTCGGAAACTAAAAATGCTAGGTTAATGCAATAAATTGTATTTAATAGACAATGTAATACTCCTTATATGAAGTTATTAAAACTTCTTAGTTATTGTAAAGTTATATCATAAAAAAATCAAATTTGAAAAACTTTAAAAACTCCACTTTCGAAGATGGAACTACGAAATTACAGCATTTGGTTTTGCTTTTGTTTGTAATCTGTCATTTATGTGGGTACATAAACCATGTTGATAGTGCTCTATATTCATTATTCAAGCTGAAATTATGTCGCTTACGCCTGAAGAATGCACCAGAATACTTACAATGCTGGAAACCGGCCGGAGTCAGCGCGATACAGCCAGGACTGTCGGTGTGTCGCTGTCAACAGTACAAAGAGTTCTCCGACGTTACGAAGAAACTGGTTCTAACCTACTAAGATATGCCCAGAGCCACGTAAATTGGAGTATTGAAGATTGGTTAAAAGTTATGTTCTCCGACGAATCAAAATTTATGCTCTACAAGCACGATGGAAGACACAGAGTGTATCGAAGACCAGGGGAAAGATTCAAGCAAGCATGCATCGAAGAAAAAGTAGCCTACGGTGGTGGGTCTGTGCTTGTGTGGGCCGGAATTTCTTATGAAAGTCGCACAGAGCTGGTGATCATAGAAAACGGCTCTTTAACTAGCGTAAGATATGTGGAAGAAATCCTCAATGATCACGTTGGTCCATTTATGGTCAATTTAGGTGAGGATGCTATATTTATGCATGACAATGCCCGACCTCATACAGGTAGGATTGTGAATGACTACCTTCAAGAGATGAACATTACTCGTATGGAGTGGCCAGCGCGCAGCCCGGATATCAACCCGATCGAGCATGCTTGGGACGAGCTAGGCAGATGCGTAAAACAACGAAACCCTCCCCCAATCACGCTTCGTGAGCTCAAAATTGCTCTCACAGAGGAATGGGAGAATATTCCCCAAAATCGTATAAGGAACTTGGTGTACAGCATGCCAAACCGCGTAAACGCAGTAATGGAAGCACGAGGAGGCAATACGAAGTATTAAAATTCAAGAAAATCGTAATAAAGTTCAAAAATTTCATGTTTCCTATTTTTGTTTTAAGGAGAGATCAGCAGTTTTTTTCTTTATGTAATTTTGTGTTAATAAAATGTATGGTGACTCATATTTTTTTTACTTTCATTTAAGGAGTATTACATTGTCTATTAAATACAATTTATTGCAATAACCTATCATTTTTAGTTTCCGAGATTTTTAACATTCTTTAAGTGACCCGGATTCATTGCTCTCGAGTGTATTAGTAGGATTATTATTAAAATTTAATTCAGCTTAAAACCGAGCTTCAAGTTTGAGCATCCTACACTCATCATCATTACAATTCTCCTGCCTCCTCCCAAGTTATTTGTGGTCGGCAAACTCAAACTCAACTCAAATATGTCTGTTTATTCCACACTTCTCTATTAGTCGTCATGTCGATAGTGACCCCCTTTCTAACCATAGCATCATTCACAATAGCATCGTCCTAAAATATGGGAATAAAATAAGAATTAATTAGACTCACCAAAACTGAATGGTTATATTCAAATCCATCTGGACAACGCAGATGCAGTGGGTTTCCAGCTCCTATACACCTGTAGAAATAGTCACAGTTCTCAGGATCTGGCATGTTTCCAAACATTCCCACTGGGCATATTGGTGCCACTGTCGTGGGCGGTTCTGTAGTTGTTGTAGTTGTTTCTGTAGGTATTGTTGGCGCTTCAGAAGTTATTGTTATTGCTTCAGTAGGCAACGTAGTTGCTTCTGTTGGGGCTTCTGAGGTTATTGTAGTTGCTTCTGTAGGTATAGTACTTGCTTCTGTTGTTGGTTCGTTGGTAGTTGTTATATCTTCTGTTGTAGTTGTTGTTGGATCAGAAGATATCGTTGTTGGGATAGTTGTGGTCGGAAGTTCCGTAGGTGGGTTTGTTGCCAATGTACTTCCGAGTGTACAACCTCCTTCTGCGATTTCTACACAAGTCTGTAAGAAAAGATTTTTGGTTAAAATGAGAACTTACAACAGTAGAAAAGTATTTATTCAATAGCTTCAGATTTATTATAAATCTAGCTTCTGCCACAGTTTCGCCAAAAATTGCGAAAAACTTGAAAGTTTTCGCAGCCGCCATCTTGGAATTTCATTCTTCCCTCACTGTCGGCTTGTGCACTCTCGAAAACCATTAAAACTATAGTATTAGTTAAGTAGTATGTGAAAATCGCATGGAGGGGGTATATCGCTTTTTCGTTACGTGACGATTCCTACCAGTTTACTCCTAACGCAAAAAACTTCGTTCTAAAAACTATATATTTTTTTACTATTACTATTCATCAAACTTACTTCTGATTCAGGATCAAACTCAAACCCAGAAGCACAGTACAACTTCACTGCAACACCATCAATGCACCTGAAGAAGTGAACGCAGCTTTCCGTGTCAGAGAAGTTCTCAGCTGCGCCCTCCGGACAAAGGGTTGTAGATGTCGTGTCTCCTGCCAGAGTGGTTGGTGGAACTGTGGTTGGTGCAACTGTGGTGGTAGGCTCAGGAGTCGTGGCAGTAGATTCAGTGTTGGTGTCTTCTGGGACAGTTTCTGAGGTTGTCTGTCCGATGGGAAGGGTGCAGCCGCCTGGGGCTATTTCTACGCATATCTGAAAGGATGGTTTTTTTTTAGTAATAGTTGCGAATACAAGTGGAAATTGATTTTAAAAAGGAGTTTCAACTCATCAGCCTTCAGAAGCCCAGTAAAGTATTTGAACTTCTTATTGGAACAATTTTAAGTTCCGACTGCTGGCACACGGCCCTCCTCTTTAGGAGGGTTGGGCCGTAATCTTTTTTTTTTTTGAACCTATGACCTACAACTCGTAAGGCGGGGTTTAATGATTAGGGAGTGACTATTTGCAACAGTTTGAACACCTCCATACAAGTTAATTAACACACTCAGCGCGAGCGCATTTCGTTAAACATCCTGCGTGGGATTCGGTTCAATTTGACAAGAGCTCAATAATATTGAAAGATTTGGTATTACTGCTAAACATAAAAAACTTACCCTCGAGTCACTATCAAATTCAAATCCATCAGCGCACAAGATATGCAGCGGCGAGCTTCTTGAACAGTCATAGAACGCGTCACACCTGGCCGGATCAGCGACGTTGCCGACCTGATCTTCAGGGCACTCGAACTGTGCTGTGGTCGAGTCGTCTTCTGGCTCGAAGGTTGGGAGCACTGTGGTCGGGCTACCACCTAATGTGCAGCCTCCTTCTGCTATAAGGACGCATGCCTGGGAAAATAGAAGCGAGTATAAAACTAATGTTGATTTTCGTTTGTTTTTCTAAAGATTTCAACATGATACAACATGTTGAAATCTCTCTCACACGCGATATAACATATTCATGATTGTATAAGATCACATAGCAGTCTTTTTTCCCCAAAGGGTTGGACATAACAAAACCAACCTGTTGAATAGATGTTTGATTACTATAAACTTTCAGAGTGATTAATTCATTATTTATTTTTTATCATGTGTGGCCACCATTTTGGAAAAAAAAGTCTAAATGGTGGTGGGAAACCACGGATCGTCAACCCGACCAGACAAATACATTACAACGACGAACCAGAAAAATACATTTTTTACTCACCCCATCAGCAGTACTAAACTCGAATCCTTCACTACAGCGCAACAATATCGGAATTCCATTTGCACACATATAGAAAGATTCACAATCCTCCGGGTGAGCTACATTTCCAAACTGTCCAGCTGCACAAATCGGAGTTGGAGTTGTCACTTCACTTCCTACAGTCGTATCATCTGGTGCGGCAGTCGTAGTTATATCAGCATCGTCTCCTGCGACTGTGGTTTCATTTTCTATCTCTTCTGGTGCTACTGTGGTAGGTATTTGTACTTCTGGTGAGGCGTCACCGTCCGAATCGTTGCCTGTGTTTGGTCCTAGGGTGCAACCACCTTCTGCGATTTCGATGCAAGTCTGAAAATAATGTATTTATTTATTTTAGTATTCAAACTCAAAACTCAAAGCATTTATTTCAAATCAACCAATTAAAGGCACTTTTGAATTGTCAAGTATTTATTTAAAACTGTTTGTATATTTAAACTTTTTTGACTTATTAAAACGATTTGACATTAAGTAATGTTTACAACTGTTTGGCACTATATTTGAATTTCACTTGGAATGTTTATTAATAATTCATAGTTCTTTGTATTTGTAAGTAAATTGCATGTGCATAATTATATTCAGCACAATGTCAATTGTTACATGAATAAATGAAAAAAAAATGACAGAGAGGGGACGATGTTTTAAATACGTTTAACGCTAAACGCATGATTTGTGGTGCAAGCACGCTTGGTTCAGAAAAAATATAATCATCCAAAAAAAAAAACCTAAATTAAGGTGAGAGTAGGGACGCCTTTTCCCACCAGTGGGACATTAACAACTAATAAAAAAAGGAATCTAACTCACCCTCGATTCCGGATCAAATTCGAACCCTTCACTACAGCGCAACTCCATTGCAATTCCGTTAGCGCACATATAGAAACCGTGACACATTTCTGGGTGCGGCACGTTTCCAAACACACCAGGTGGACAAATCGGTGCTGCCGTAGTTACTTCGACTTTTTCCGTAGTCGGGCCACTTTCCAAAGTCGTTTCGGTAGGTTTTGAAGTCGTCTCAGAATCGGAAGTTGTTGATTCTGTTTCTGTGTTTTCTGAAGATTGTGTAGTTGTTGAGTCTTCAGGAATTGGTACAGTAGTAATTTTGTCTACTGTGGTAGTTTCTTGTGGGGAGACCGTTGTTGTTACAGCTTCAGTGTTATCGGAAGCTGTTGTTGTTGGCTCTGGAACTGGAGTGGTTGTTGGTTTCGCAGTAGTCACTGTTACTTCTGCAGAATCAGGTTCCTGTGTTGTCCCCGGTGGGTTGGTAGGGCCAGAAGTCGTTGGTTCAGAAGTATCCGCAGGTGGAGTCACCTCTTCACTTTCAGAGGTCACCTGTTCACTTTCGGAACTTTCCGGAGTCGTTTCGAAACTTTCTGCTGTCGTGGGGGTCGATTCTGAAGTACTGTCGGGTTGAGTATGTGGGTGTGATGCTTCATCATCATCGGGTGTTGTTACAGAGTCAGGTCCAAGGGTGCAACCGCCTTCGGTAATGGGAACGCATTCCTAGAAGCGGAAGAAATAATAAATAATAATTTCTATTAGAACTTGTCAATCTTATAAACCAATGGGTTACTCCAACCAGCCTGGGTGTGTCCTACTCTACGTTTGCTGATTCGTGGTCTTCACTTAAGAACGCATTGGTTCTACAGCTTTCATAACTAACCATTCGCTCATTAGCTTGCTTATTAGCTGGGCGTTTCTGACCACTGAAGTTTTCTACACCAGATTTGAATATTAAAAGATTTAAAAAAATAAAAACTTACCCGGATCAAAGGCTCGAATTCATGTCCGTCGCTACAGGTGAGTAAAATAGGTTGTCCTGCTGCACACATGTAGAAGGCATTACATTTTGTCGGGTGTGGTACGTTGCCAAATACTCCAGGTGGGCAAACTGAATCTGGTGCGATCACTTCCTCACTTTCTGGTGCCGAAGTCGGGTCCACTGGTGCGAGAGTCGTTTCGATTGGTTTTGAAGTCGTTTCAGAACCTTCTGGACTCTCGGGAGTTGTTTCAGTGTTCGGTCCAAGGGTACAACCACCTTCGGCAATGGGGACGCACTCCTAAAAAAACGATCATTAAATTTTAGTCGATCATCATTACCAGAAGTAGAGTGAAAGTTTTGACACCGTCGCTAAGCAGAAGGCCAATCCCCGTAATTAAAAACGTTCAAAATGTAGTCGCAATCTCATCTCGGCGACAATCAATGTCAAAAACTTGTCAAAAAAGTGGGGAAATTAGAGGTATTTTTGACAGATTGAGACTGAGATCAAACTGTGAACGTTCTTAAAATTACGAGAATTGCCCCTCTGATCAGTGTAATGTAAAACAAAAATATCATTTAAATAAACATGATTACACGAATCAGATTTTGGGAAACAGAGGAAAACGGAGTGTTTTATTTTATGTTTTCATTATCATCTGCAACAGCTGTCCACTGGTGGACATATGCCTCTCGAATTACACGTCACCAAGGTTGTTTCTCAGACATTCTTGCAGGACCACTACAAAACGCATTTTAAATATCATCCCAAAGAATTTGTTAACTTTAAAAAACACTGATAGGTACTCAAAGTCAAAGTCAAATCATTTATTTCAAATAGGCACACACCTACAACGCACTTTGAACATCAAACATTATAGTAAAAGAGAATCGATTCTAGTCGCCCGTTCCAAAAGGTAGTTTTCGCATGGAGAAGCTGGAAACTTAGAAAAAAATAGAAACTCCACCGTTACTCTTTTAAAATGTTTTCCAATATTTTGCATAGGTACACACGGCTGCACATCAAGCTATGCATTTCCAGTTTTAGCTGACCTCGCATTGTATAGGTTTTTCGTACAATCAGAAGTCAGCTTATACTTGTTATGTATAGCTTGATGTGTAGCCGTGTGTACATTCATTATATTATATAGTAATAATATACTTATTAACAATATATCATTATAATACCTATAAGTGTCCAAATACCTAGAACTACACCAACAGATTTTATTATATATCTATAATATAATAATGAATCGCTGAATGTGTTGCTAAGCGCAAATCTCGAGAACAACTGAACCGATTTCGCTAATTATTTTTTTAGAATATTCCTTGAAGTACGAGGATGGTTCTTACGGAAAAATGTAAGAAAGTTGCTTCACGCGGACGAAGTCGCGGGCAAAAGCTAGTATTATATATGTTACCGGCCAAACCCGATTTTAGGATGAACTAGTTTCGCCTAGGCCAAACTAGTTCTCCCTACACTCGAAAAGTTATAGTTAAATCGAAAAAGCTAGGTTAGGTTAGAACTGTGACCACATAACGCACGAGCCGAGCGAGCGAAGCGAGCGGTGCCGCGGCAGCGGCCGGCGAGTGCCAGAAACATATTTTTGAATGTAAAACCAAACCACACAGCCACAGCGCCACAGTGTAGGGAGAACTAGTTTAGCCTAGGCGAAACTAGTTCATCCTAAAATCGGGTTTGGCCGGTAACATATACATCTTGTTTATAGTTACAAAAGAGACACCACTCACCCGAATTTCAGCGTTGAACTCAAGTCCGTCGCTACAGGTTAGTAAAATAGCTTGTCCAGCTGCACACATGTAGAAGGAACTACATTTTTCTGGGTGGGGTATGTTACCAAAAACTCCAGGTGGGCATACCGACTCTGGTATAGGGGTCGATACGGCTGGTGCTTGAGTCGTGGTAGGGTGTCCAAGTGTGCAACCACCTTCTGCTATTTCTACACAGGTCTGAAATAGACATTTTGCTTTTAACTCAAAGAAGATTGGTCTTTGTCATATAACTTGGCAAACTGTATATTTGATTCTCTAACAAAAGTCTGACAAAACCAGTCTTACCAAGAGGTATAATATTACCCAGTGACTGGGTTGTGGAACTCAGATAGGCAGCCGCTCCATGTAAAATACTGGTATTCAGCTGTATCTGGTTAGACTGGAAGACGACCCCAACATAGTTGGGAAAAGGCTAGGCAGATGACGAATAGTTTCTTGGGCTCAACTTCCAGTCTAACCGGTTGCAGCTCAATACCAGTATTTTATTTATGAAACGACTGCCTGTCTGACCTCAATCTGCTAAAGTCCTCCAGGTCGTATTTTGGCGGTGGCGGCCTCAACAGAGGCAAGCCTTTGGCGCAGGAGATATTAATATATACAGGGTTATTTGTAAAACACCAACAACCTCTTAAGAGGTCATTGTACTCATCATTATGAACAACTTTTACTACAGGACCAAACATGAAATCGCGAAAAAAAAATCAGCTGCTCCCTACATTTTGACGAGTTATACGAACGTAAATGTTCGTGATTTCAGTTTTGGTCCCATAGTAAAAGTTGTTCATAATGATGAGTACAATGACCTCTTAAGAGGTTGCTGGTGTTTTACAAATAACCCTGTATATAGTGCACAAGTGTGTGAACAGACACTCTCTTTTCCCTCACTCCCATAGACAGATGGGACGGCAATCCGATACGACCGGAGAGATATCAGGTGCAGGACCAATGGCTTAACGTGCTTTCCGAGGCACGGGGGTAACACATCGCCTACTTCCAAACTCCGCGCTGTTACTGGGTAACTCAATAGCCCTAGGAAGGACTGTTTGCCAGACTTTCGGGCTTCTGACCGTAACGACTTATATCAAAAAAAAAAGTAGATTTTTTAACTTACCATCAACTCAGGATCGTATTCATATCCTTCACTACAAGTTAACGGTATGGGATCTCCGCCAGTACACAGATAGAACGCATTACATTTGTCAGGATGTGGCACGTTGCCGAACACTCCTACAGGACATATAGGTGCTACTGTTGTCGCTTCTGAAGCTTCTGTAGTTGTAGTTTCACTGATTTCTGAGCTTTCACTAGTCGTTTCTTGTGACGATTCTGTTACCTCTTCCGACGCATCTGTTACCTCTTCTGACGCATCGGTTGTTTCATAAGATGCATCTGTAGTACTGTCCTCAGGTTCTTCTGTTGTAGATGGTTGTTCAGTCTCCGTGTCTTCATCTGTTGGATCGATTGTAGTTGAAGAAGAGTCTGTTGTTTCATCAGTATCTGGGTAGTCAGTTACTGACGGGTCCGTAACTTCTCGTGAGTCATCAATTCCTGTCGTCGATTCCGTTGTTTCCACTGATGATACTGTTGTAACATCGTAATCATCTTCAGTTGTTTGTGGAAACTCTGTTGTTTCATAAGAATCAGTTGTTTCCACTGATTCAGAGGTACTTGGCTGTTCTGTAGTCGAATCTATCTCAGTTGAAGAATCGTCTCCAGTAGTAGGTTCGTAGTCTGATTCATCTGTAGTTTGTTCTTCAGAAGATTCTGTTGGTATAGATTCCGTTGTAGGAGAGACTTCTTCTGATTCCTCATCGGAAGTCACTCCTGGTCCAGTAGTTGGTCTATTATCATCAGAAATTAAGTCATCTTCTGTAGTCGAGTACCAATCTTCTGTAATAAATTCTGTTGTTGTTTCTACCGCTGGAGTGGTTTGAGAGCCGAGCGTGCAACCCCCTTCCGATATGGCTACGCAAGTCTGAAAATATCCCGTAATTGCAGTGACATTGATAAACATAACATAACTGTTTTATCTGCTCTGATCAGAGGCTAACTGGCTGGCTACTTAAATTAAACTATAATGATACTGAAAACATCCTTATAAAGACCTAATCACACAATCACACTTTCTCACACACTCACACACCCATGCACCGACACAATCACCCATACTGCACATCTACTAACATTCGTCTCGTTTACTTAACCTAGATAATAATCAAAATAAATAAAACTATAAAATTAATGTCGTATGATACCTTACTACTTTTTGTCAGCGCGTTTAGTACATAATTTATAAAAAATTAAAATGTAAAGGGGTGGGATCCTGGTGTCCTGAAACACAGGCCACGAGCCTAGCGTAAGCACCAGTCTCGCACAATATACTTACCTGAACTATGTGTCATTGTCATTGCAAATAACGCAATTACATGCTTTTAATGCATATATTGTACATATATTGTGGTGAGAAAAAAAAAAAAAAGTTATCTTGTTTAGATATGCGGAGTTTCGCTAGCTAATTTAATTTGACCCTGTTGAGTTTATTCCAGAAGGTTTGTGTGTGTTACATTATAAGAAATGGTTTTGTTGAGTCGGTAAAACCGTGCGAAGGGGAAAGTAGCTAGTTTACAAATAAAAAAACAAATAAATAATTTTAAAACTCACCCTCTGCTCTGGGTCAAACTCGAACCCATCGCTACAGAATAATTGTATCGCATTCGCTCCTGCACACATATAGAATGAGTTACACTTGGTCGGGTGGGCAACATTACCCCAGTGCCCTGGAGGACAGATAGGTACAGGCGTGGTTGTCGGGGGTGGTTCAGTGGTGGTGGCAGGTCCAAGGGTACAACCACCTTCGGCAATAGGGACACAGGACTGGAAAAAAATATTAATTGTAATTAATATAGTTTACATAACCTATATCGTCCAAGTGCGGAGCTTTAAGTCACTTAGAACTCACCTTAATCTCAGGGTCGAACTCGAAGCCATCACTACAGTACAACTGTAGCGGTGTACCACCAGCACACGTATAAAACGAGTTGCACTTTTCTGGATGAGCCACATTTTCATACTGGCCCGCAGGACAGATTAGTACCGGTGCTTCCGTGGTCACTCCAGCAGTTGTCGATTCTCCGTCACTTGGTGCAGTAGTCTCCTGGTCCGGACTTTCTGATGCTTTGTTACCGAGCGTGCAACCTCCTTCGGCTATTAGAACGCATTCCTGAAAGAAATGAAGTTTTTAGAGTGAGTTGACTAGAAAACGTTTGTCAGCAATCATCATCATCAGCAATACTGCTGCAGACATAGCCCTCTTCAATCGCTCGCCATTTAAATTGATCATTTGGCTACTGTCATCAAGCAGCTACCCCGAAGATCGGCACTCCATCTAACCTGAGGGTATCCTACCATTGACGATTCGAGGGCTCTACTCCAGAACACGTTTACCGCCATAACTATCGATCCTACGGATGATATGGATGGCCTTGTGGCGGCATCTACATCGCCACATGCGAACTACGCATCACATCGACGTGACGCATAATCCTGCATCGCGCAAGTAGAGTTTACCGCGCGACTAGGATATATACAACGTCCCGACATCAATCGTTGGGCAGTAGCCTGCCAGACACAACACGGGTCTGGTCAGAGGATCCTCTCTTTTTTAAGGAGGACGAGTGGAATGAACTTTACACCATGCTTCTCGGTTGACGTGCTTGTCAGCTCAGTATAGAATAATAAAATACAATTAAATGATTTTGAGTTTAACTAGTAAGTCAGCTAATTTAGTTCTCTGACGGATCCACGTATTCCTGATTTGATCCCTCAGAGAGTGAACAAATACAATATACAGGGTTTTTGGTAAAACACTAACAACCTTACAAGACTTGATTATTAACATCATAAACAACAACTTTTGTTCTATGACTTTTTACAAAACATAATAAATATACACTTACCAAAAAAAACCAACGCAACAAAGTTGTTGTTTATGATCTTAGTAATATAGTCCTGAGAGGTTGTTAAAAATGTTTTAACAATAACCCTGTTTACTTTTAAATTTTCCCTTTACAGTGTAAGATTAAAATTTTCTTTTCACATTTTCAAAATAGTTATGTACTATACTTGATTTCAAAAGAATAATAAGGGACCACTTACTCTAGTTTCCCGATCAAACTCAAATCCATCTGCACAGGTCAGTTCCAGAGGTCTGCCGCTAAGACACAAGAAGTATACATTGCACGATTCCGGGTGTGGAACGTTTCCAAACACTCCCAAAGGACAAGGGTCGAATGGCTCTACCGTAGTAGTCCCGTCCATGTCTTCTGCAGATGTTGTTATAGCAGTTGTTATGTCAGATTCTCCTGAACCTGCATCTACTGTAGTTATCTCAATGTCTCCTGGAATTGTAACCACTGATGTTGCGTCAGAACTTAGAGTTGTGATGTCAGTTTCTCCTGAAGCCGCATCTAGTGTAGTTAGATCAGATTCTCCTGGAATTGTAACAGCTGTTGTTGTGTCTGATTCGCCAACAGTCGTAGGAACTGTTGTTGTGTCCGATTCTCCAAGAGTCGTACCAACTGTGGTTGTGTCCGATTCCTCTGGATTCGTAACAACTGTTGTTGTGTCTGATTCTCCAGCAGTCGTAGGAACTGTTGTTGTATCTGATTCCTCTGGATTCGTAACAACTGTTGTTGTGTCTGATTCTCCAGCTGTCGTAGAAACTGTTGTTGTGTCTGATTCCTCTGGATTCGTAACAGCTGTTGTTGTGTCTGATTCTCCAGCAGTCGTAGGGACTGTTGTTGTGTCTGATTCTCCAACAGTCGTAAGAACTGTTGTTGTGTCCGATTCTCCAAGAGTCGTAGCAATCGTTGTTGTGTCTGATTCCTCTGGATTCGTAACAACTGTTGTTGTGTTTGATTCCTCTGGATTCGTAACAACTGTGGTTGTGTCTGATTCTCCAACAGTCGTAGTAATTGTTGTTGTGTCTGATTCTTCAGCAGTCGTAAGAACTGTTGTTGTGTCTGATTCTCCAAGAGTCGTAGCAATCGTTGTTGTGTCTGATTCCTCTGGATTCGTAACAACTGTGGTTGTGTCTGATTCTCCAACAGTCGTAGTAATTGTTGTTGTGTCTGATTCTCCAGCAGTCGTAGGAACTGTTGTTGTGTCTGATTCCTCTGGATTCGTAACAACTGTGGTTGTGTCTGATTCTCCAAGAGTTGTAGTAACTGTTGTTGTGTCTGATTCCTCTGGATTCGTAACAACTGTGGTTGTGTCTGATTCTCCAAGAGTTGTAGTAACTGTTGTTGTGTCTGATTCCTCTGGATTCGTAACAACTGTGGTTGTGTCTGATTCTCCAAGAGTTGTAGTAACTGTTGTTGTGTCTGATTCCTCTGGATTCGTATCAATTGTTGTTGGATCCGATTCTTCTGAAGATGTTGGAACTGTTGTTGTGTCAGATTCTTCTGGATTTGTTACAGGTGGTGTAGTTCCTGACTCATCGCTCTCCGGAGTCGTCTGCACTGATGAAGACGACTGGAGGCTTTCGGAAGTCGTTTCAAGTTCGTTTGAAGTCGTGCCTTGATTGTACGTGCAGCCACCCTCAGTTATCAGGACGCACGACTGAAAATGAATGAAATTGTATTTAGATAAAATAAATAAAGTCCTCCAGACCGAATTTCAGCATGGCGACCAATCTCAGTGGAGACCAGCTTTCGGAGCGGGAGATATTATAGTGCACAAGTGTGTGCGCAGACACAGGTGCACTCGCTCTTCCCTCTCTCTCATTGTCCGATGGGACGGCAATGCAACGCGACCGGAGAGAGATCAGGCGCAGGATCAACTGCTTAACGTGCGCACCGAGGCATGGGGGTAACACACCGCCAACTTCCAAACTAGGGGCTGTTACTAAAAAATTCGTAACGGAAAAACACAACACTGCCCGACAAGGAATCGAACCCAGGACCCCACGCTCAGAAGTCACGCTTGCGACCACGAGACCAACGGGGCAGTGTTTTTAGATAATCACCTATTGATAAATTAATAAGTGCCAAGATTAGTTGATCGTACTCGTATACCATCTATGGTTCAAAACATTTATTTCTCAACTAGCTTCCGCCCGCGGCTTCGACCGCGTGGTATGTCGATAAGATTTGCCGATGTCCTTTCCCAGGGCTTAAACTATCCTCGTACCAGATTTCATCAAAATTGGCCCAGCCGTTTCGGAGATTAGCCGGAACAAAGAGACAGACAGAACGACAAAAAATGTAAAAATAGTTTTTGTTATATCCACCGTCGCCATATGCATTTAGTAAAAAGCTGTTATTTTGAAATTACAAACAGACACTTTAATTTTTTTTTTGTATAGATATATAATGTTCCAACTGCAGGGACACAATCTCCTCTCTGTGGCTTTCTCCCTCTAAGCCAAAGGCTTTCCACAAATTAAAGTGCCAACCTGGGTTCGAACTCACGATCTTCATAATCAGCCTGTTCTTACTGCTGGGACACAGGTCTCCTCTCTGTGAGAGGGAGTGGGCCTTAATTCACTACGTGAACCCAGTGCGGGTTGGTAGATACTCATGTCCCACTAACTCGCTAAGCCGGGCCAGAAACCACTGGGCCACCATGCTCTACCTTGAAAAAACTGTAGTTCATGAAATTTTGCGTTAATCTTTTAGTAACTCACCTTCAACTCAGGGTCAAACTCAAACCCTTCACTGCAGTACAGTTTTATAGGTTGTTCGCCGGCGCACATGTAGAATGCATTGCAGATCTCCGGGTGGGGAACGTTGCCCCAAGTGCCAGGGGGACATATTGCGCTGATGGGAGATGTCGTGGTGCTGGAGCTGTAGGTGCAACCACCTTCCGCAATGAGGACGCATGTCTGGAAATGATTGGTGGTTAGTTTTTGTATTATATCTCTTAAAATAAAAATCTGGAGGGAGGTGGGCTGGTTGGAATAACCACCGACGGCAGCCATGGCCCACGCACAATGGTCAACTTGAAGGATTAAGTTCGGAAACCAAACCCCTAACATAGAACAGATTTGTATTTCATCTTAGACTAGTCCCTGCGACTTCCTCCACGTGAAATCACTTGTTCCCCTGACCTAGCTCGTCGTATAGCCTGCCCACGGTACTATTTTGTTTTAGGTTTGAAACTCTAGGACCGCGGGACCGACTGCTCATGGTTTGTTCAACGTAATCCAAACGGCTAGTTGACACTTCCCGTGACCCAAGGGCTGGCTTTTACCTTAGCCAGAGACTAAGCATTGCCATACAACGTGGCAATGCCGCCAGACTCTTGGGTATATTACCAGGCGGCAGCGTTGCGGGGGCCCTTTTTCGACGCCATTTTTAAGTTTGTTAAAATAGTTACAATTATTAGGTTAGCATAATCAGCCTTAAGTGGACACAGGCGTCCTCAGTCCCTGTGAGAGGTTGTAGGCCGTTACCCACCACGCGGGCCTAGGCCTAGTGCGGGTTGGTGATTGTCACATGTCTTCGAGTTTTTTGGTTCTAGGACATGCTTCCTCACGACGTTTTCCTTCGCCGTTTTGAGAGCAGTGGTGATGAAATACACAAAGTAAAGCGTCTGTCTAGGTTCGAACCTACGACCTACAACTCGTAAGTCGCAGCCATTTGCAATGAGCCATAACTGCTCTCTCTCTCTATTAGGTTAATAAAAACTAATTCAACACTCACTCCCTCTTCAGGATCAAACTCAAATCCTTCGCTGCAATACAGTTGGATAGCGCTTCCTGCCGCACACATATAGAAGGAATCGCATCTGTATTCATGGGGAATGTTACCCCACACTCCAATAGGGCACAGTTCTGGGGGAGTCACAGCCTCAGTGGTAGACAGGGATGGGTCTGGAGTCGTGTTGGATAAGTCTGTCGTTGGGTAAAAGTCTGTTGTTGATTCCGTCGAGTTGCCCAAAGTACAGCCGCCTGGAGCGATTTCGACGCATGTCTGTAAGAAAAGATTTATTTAATTAAAATGTGCCACAGTTACTAGACGGTAAGAAGCAAGTTTTTAGGTAAATGCGAATAGCGTATCGCGGCGACAAATAAGGTTCATGTTATGTTCTCCAACATAAATAGTCTAAACAGACTATAGTGATTGGAGCCTCCCTTTAAGCAAGTAATGCCTGTATTGGAAGACTCCGTTCTTCCATACTGTATATTACTTGGATAACAAAAAAATTAAAAGATAATACAAAATACACTATTTGTGTATGTGAGTATATGTGAGTGAGTTGGTATATGTGTGAGTATGGGAGAATACGTAGGAGTGTGTGAGTATATGTGCGAGAGTGTGAGTGCAAGTTTGTGTGTGAGTATAATAAGAGTGCCAACATGAGATGCGAGGTGTGGACGTGCCACCACAGTTCCACTACCCCCATCACCTAAACTGCTGCACTCCATTGCATGCAACAGTACGAGTTGACAGAAACCACGCGTCATGAACTCATGATACAAGTGTTAACAGTGCTTCTGTTTCATCATAGTTTAAAAGTTTTATCCAATGAATTAAAGATTTTTTGCAGTCGTAGTATTGTTTTGTATATATGTTTATTTCCCTATTTATCATATTATATAATTGGGCAGAACATTTTTGTAATTGTATTCTAGCAAAGCGAGTTCGTGATTGGGGAATTTGCATAATATTCTCCTTTTGTCTTTTTGTTAATTTGGAGAAGTCTAACGGAAAAGTTTTGTGCGTTTTCAAGATGGTCTGCATAATATACAATTTTCTCACAGAGAGCAGATCACTGATCTGATATAATTCAACTGTGGGGAATCTTCATTTCTTAAAATACATTATTTTTATTAAAGCGCGTTGTGCACGCTCAAACTTCTATTAATTAAAGTTACCTTTATTTTCCAAAGTATTTTAACATAGGTTTTTTCAATATGGCTGATCAGTGTCGAAAGACATGTTGAAACGTTTGATGTTAGTTGTATCGAATGACCACAAAAATAAAAGTAATTTAGCAGTTTTCATTAAATTAAAAAATAAATGCATGGCTCAGTGGAATATTTTTTAAGTATTTCTTTAGTTGATTGAATTCCATTTGTTATCTTTAAGTACATGGAATATGACATTTTACGCTCAAAATTTTAAAAATATTTCGCGACGAAAAATAGTTTTTTGAGCTCTGTTTTACGATTGTTTTATCATGATACTATTTTATTTTTATGAAATATTTTTGAATAAGTGCTTTTTTACATTTGATAATTTAAACACAAAAAAATGTGGCTTGTAATATCAACCAATACGCATAACTGTGTGACAAAAAACTAAACGTTTTACAGTTGTACTGTATTTTATTGTTTATTGCGATATTGTACACTGAATATTTAATTTGAAAATGTTGAGAGGACAGCCGATAGAACTAAGTAAAAAAAAAAAAATAGTAGTATATTAATAATGACAATACCCTGCCATTTTATCTGTGAATATTATATTATCATTGGTCAGGCAGGGGCATAGTCCTTCCATAGTTAGGTAACCGATCCACTATAGCCACCCAAAACCATAGCCCAATGTTTTGTTTCCATGTTCTGCAATAGTCTTGCACCAACCGGTTGGTTGTCCTTGGGTGCACTTGCATTGTGCATACACGGATACTCGTCAAACTCAAACTCATTGTTAAAAATTGGTTGGCATCTCCTAATCATTTAAAATTGCCTTGGGCTTCGGCCCCTGGTACGCATCCCAAAGGTCCGGGAACCCAGGGTCCCGAGATATATCAATGACAATACTAATCAACATTAAAAACTCACCCTAAGTTCAGGATCAAACTCGAATCCACCAGCACATTGCAACTCTACGGCTAGTCCACTCACACACAGGTAGAAGGAATTGCACAATTCTGGATGCGCAACATTTCCGTAAGTGCCAGAAGGACACGGATTATCATCTTCAGTGGTAGGCTCTTCTGTCGTGACCGTCGTGTCAACTTCCGTTGTAGAAGAATCTGTCGTATCGGGATACTCTGTCGGATCTGTTGAATATTCATCGTCATCTGTTGTTGTAGAATCATCTGTGCTTGGATAATCTGTGGTTGATGTGGGATCTGTTTCCGAATCCTCCTCAGAGGTATCTCCTGTCGTAGGGTAATCTAGTGTTGTTGATTCGTAATCTGAAGTTGATTCCGTAGTAAAGTCTGTTGTAGTATCATAATCTGGCGTTGTCGTACTATCACCATCGTCTGTCGCAGGATAATCCGTTGACGTATAATCATTATCGTCTGTCGTAGGATCATCTGTCGTTGAATAGTCCGTTGTGGTAGACTCTTCCGTTACTGCAGTTGTAGGATCTGTAGATTCCTCAGAGGAAGCTTCCTGTAAGTTAATAGTAATGTTTATTGATTGTCTATTTGTTTCTGTATCTGGCCGTCTGTTGCAATCAGCGTTCGTGAAAATCCGATATTTATATTAAAATATATCAAAATATCTAATATTTTATATATATTATAATATCGTGTACTTGTCAAAAAGACACGATTTTTATTAAAACGGGTGTAAAAAGACATTTAACGAAACCGAGAGTCACTTAATTGTACTCCCAGTCATTGTTATATTTTTTTGGTACTGCCTGGAAACCTTCTGGTTACAGGGATATTGAAGGTCAAAATTCCGATAGCAAATTCCCGAAATTTATGGGTGGATTACCACTTCGGGAAAGGTAATACAAATTGTAGTTTTTTTTTGTCAAGCATTGTTAGGATAAACTTTGAATCTGCTTAGTTTCTAGTTTTAGCAATAAATTTATCAATTCATATACATATATACCGTGTTCTTCACGTTATCCATAAACTTCTAGAGCTTTTACAAATCAAATCTAACAAAGGAAGTAGTACTTAAATAGGCTTCGTTACAAAGATATTAGTAATTTCATTTAAGGCATGCATAACGGCTGATTTACATCAAAGTATTTAGTTTGTATGAAAATTAAAAAAAAAAAAAGATAAGAATTCATTAATGTGTCCATAGTGAAAAATGCTTATTTCCATGCTCTGAGCATCTGGTCAAAGTTAATGTATATCGTCCGGAACACGGTGTATATCAGATATAAACAGGGTTATTGGAAAAACACCAACAACCTCTTAAGAGGTCATTGTACTTGTCATTATGAACAACTTTTACTATGGGACCAAACCTGAAATCGCGACAAAAAAAATCAGGTGTTCCACATTTTGACGAGTTAACTGAACATAAATGTAGGGAACAGCTATTTTTTTTTTCTTAATTTCTAATAACCCTGTTGATGCGAACCCTGGTTATAATATTGTTGTTGATAATTCAACTGTGGTTATAAAATCCTCTGTTGTAGCTAGCAATCCAGTTGTTGGTTCTAGTGTTGCTAGATCATGAGTAGTTGTCTCTAGTATCCCTCATCCTCGCCTCCCTAGTTGACCTCGTGTTGTTGGTTCTCTATGGTAAGCTCATAAGTTGTTAACGGTACCTGGGTTGATGGCTCCAATGTAGTTGAGTCCAGTATTGTCGTCCTCGTGTAATCTAAGTCTTCCGTTGTTGGCTGTTCCGTTGTTATTGGCTCTTCCGTCGTTGTTGGCACGTCTGTTGTCGTTGAAACCTGTATTGTAGAAGAAACATCAGTTGTGATTCAGAATTTGTTGGTCCTTCAGTGTAGTTGGCTCTATGGTGTAAAAGTGGGTACCTCAGTTGTTGTACTAGAGGGTTCCTCTGTCGTTGTGGTGGTAGAGAGTTCCTCAGTAGTTGTGGTGGTAGTGGGTTCCTCTGTAGTGCTGGTAGAGGGTTCCTCAGTAGTTGTGGTGGTAGAGGGTTCCTCGGTAGTTGTGGTGGTAGAGGGTTCTACAGTTGTTGTCGTGGTAGTGGGTTCCTCTGTAGTGGTGGTAGAGGGTTCCTCGGTAGTTGTGGTGGTAGAGGATTCCTCAGTAGTTGTGGTGGTAGTGGGTTCCTCTGTAGTGGTGGTAGAGGGTTCCTCGGTAGTTGTGGTGGTAGAGGGTTCTACAGTTGTTGTCGTGGTAGTGGGTTCATCTGTAGTGGTGGTAGAGGGTTCCTCGGTAGTTGTTGTGGTTGAGGGTTCCTCAGTAGTTGTGGTAGAGGGTTCCTCAGTAGTTGTGGTGGTAGAGGGTTCTACAGTTGTTGTCGTGGTAGTGGGTTCCTCGGTAGTTGTAGTTGAGGGTTCCTCTGTAGTGGTTGTAGACAGTTCCTCAGTTGTTGTTGTGGTTGAGGGTTCCTCAGTAGTTGTGGTAGAGGGTTCCTCGGTAGTTGTGGTGGTAGAGGGTTCCTCAGTAGTTGTGGTAGTGGGTTCCTCTGTAGTGGTTGTAGACGGTTCCTCAGTTGTTGTGGTGGTAGAGGGTTCTTCAGTTGTTGTCGTGGTAGTAGGTTCGCCTGTCGTGGTGGTAGAGGGTTCAGTAGTTGTGGTGGTAGAGGGTTCCTCAGTAGTTGTGGTGGTAGAGGGTTCCTCAGTAGTTGTGGTGGTAGAGGGTTCCTCAGTAGTTGTGGTGGTAGAGGGTTCCTCAGTAGTTGTGGTGGTAGATGGTTCCTCAGTAGTTGTGGTGGTAGAGGGTTCCTCAGTAGTTGTGGTAGAGGGTTCCTCGGTAGTTGTGGTGGTAGAGGGTTCCTCAGTAGTGGTGGTAGAGGGTTCCTCGGTAGTTGTGGTGGTAGAGGGTTCCTCAGTAGTTGTGGTGGTAGAGGGTTCCTCAGTAGTTGTCGTGGTAGAGGGTTCCTCGGTAGTTGTGGTGGTAGAGGGTTCCTCAGTAGTTGTGGTAGTGGGTTCCTCTATAGTGGTTGTAGACGGTTCCTCAGTAGTTGTGGTGGTAGAGGGTTCTTCAGTTGTTGTCGTGGTAGTAGGTTCGTCTGTCGTGGTGGTAGAGGGTTCAGTAGTTGTGGTGATAGTGGGTTCCTCTGTAGTGGTGGTAGAGGGTTCCTCGGTAGTTGTGGTAGAGGGTTCCTCAGTAGTTGTGGTAGAGGGTTCCTCAGTTGTGGTGGTAGTGGGTTCCTCTGTAGTGGTTGTAGACGGTTCCTCAGTTGTTGTGGTGGTAGAGGGTTCTACAGTGGTTGTCGTGCTAGTAGGTTCCTCTGTCGTGGTGGTAGAGGGTTCAGTAGTTGTGGTGGTAGTGGGTTCCTCAGTAGTGGTGGTAGAGGGTTCCTCGGTAGTTGTCGTGGTAGAGGGTTCCGCGGTAGTTGTGGTGGTAGAGGGTTCCTCAGTAGTTGTGGTGGTAGAGGGTTCCTCGGTAGTTGTGGTGGTAGAGGGTTCCTCAGTAGTTGTTGTGGTTGAGGGTTCCTCAGTAGTTGTGGTGGTAGAGGGTTCCTCAGTAGTTGTGGTGGTAGTGGGTTCCTCTGTAGTGGTTGTAGACGGTTCCTCAGTTGTTGTGGTGGTAGAGGGTTCTACAGTTGTTGTCGTGGTAGTAGGTTCCTCTATCGTGGTGGAAGAGGGTTCAGTAGTTGTGGTGGTAGTGGGTTCCTCTGTAGTGGTGGTAGAGGGTTCCTCAGTAGTTGTGGTGGTAGAGGGTTCCTCAGTTGTGGTGGTAGTGGGTTCCTCTGTAGTGGTTGTAGACGGTTCCTCAGTTGTTGTGGTGGTAGAGGGTTCTACAGTTGTTGTCGTGCTAGTAGGTTCCTCTGTCGTGGTGGTAGAGGGTTCAGTAGTTGTGGTGGTAGTGGGTTCCTCAGTAGTGGTGGTAGAGGGTTCCTCGGTAGTTGTCGTGGTAGAGGGTTCCGCGGTAGTTGTGGTGGTAGAGGGTTCCTCAGTAGTTGTGGTGGTAGAGGGTTCCTCGGTAGTTGTGGTGGTAGAGGGTTCCTCAGTAGTTGTTGTGGTTGAGGGTTCCTCAGTAGTTGTGGTGGTAATGGGTTCCTCGGTAGTTGTGGTGGTAGTGGGTTCCTCTGTAGTGGTTGTAGACGGTTCCTCAGTTGT
The DNA here is from genome assembly GCA_949629185.1 of Apamea crenata. NCBI lineage: Eukaryota > Metazoa > Arthropoda > Insecta > Lepidoptera > Noctuidae > Apamea > Apamea crenata. Next base: position 1,591,457 of record OX451379.1, read on the forward strand.
TGTGGTGGTAGAGGGTTCTACAGTTGTTGTCGTGGTAGTAGGTTCCTCTGTCGTGGTGGTAGAGGGTTCAGTAGTTGTGGTGGTAGTGGGTTCCTCTGTAGTGGTGGAAGAGGGTTCCTCAGTAGTTGTGGTGGTAGGGGGTTCAGTAGTTGTGGTGGTAGTTGGTTCCTCTGTAGTGGTGGTAGAGGGTTCCTCAGTAGTTGTGGTGGTAGAGGGTTCAGTAGTTGTGGTGGTAGTGGGTTCCTCAGTAGTTGTGGTGGTAGAGGGTTCAGTAGTTGTGGTGGTAGTGGGTTCCTCTGTAGTGGTGGTAGAGGGTTCCTCAGTAGTTGTGGTGGTAGAGGGTTCAGTAGTTGTGGTGGTAGTGGGTTCCTCAGTAGTTGTGGTGGTAGAGGGTTCAGTAGTTGTGGTGGTAGTGGGTTCCTCTGTAGTGGTGGTAGAGGGTTCCTCAGTAGTTGTGGTGGTAGAGGGTTCCTCAGTAGTTGTGGTGGTAGAGGGTTCCTCAGTAGTTGTGGTGGTAGAGGGTTCCTCAGTAGTTGTCGTGGTAGAGGGTTCCTCGGTAGTTGTGGTGGTAGAGGGTTCCTCAGTAGTTGTGGTAGTGGGTTCCTCTGTAGTGGTTGTAGACGGTTCCTCAGTTGTTGTGGTGGTAGAGGGTTCTACAGTTGTTGTCGTGGTAGTAGGTTCCTCTGTCGTGGTGGTAGAGGGTTCAGTAGTTGTGGTGGTAGTGGGTTCCTCTGTAGTGGTGGTAGAGGGTTCCTCAGTAGTTGTGGTGGTAGAGGGTTCCTCAGTTGTGGTGGTAGTGGGTTCCTCTGTAGTGGTTGTAGACGGTTCCTCAGTTGTTGTGGTGGTAGAGGGTTCTACAGTTGTTGTCGTGGTAGTAGGTTCCTCTGTCGTGGTGGTAGAGGGTTCAGTAGTTGTGGTGGTAGTGGGTTCCTCAGTAGTGGTGGTAGAGGGTTCCTCGGTAGTTGTCGTGGTAGAGGGTTCCTCGGTAGTTGTGGTGGTAGAGGGTTCCTCAGTAGTTGTGGTAGTGGGTTCCTCTGTAGTGGTTGTAGACGGTTCCTCTGTAGTGGTTGTAGACGGTTCCTCAGTTGTTGTGGTGGTAGAGGGTTCTACAGTTGTTGTCGTGGTAGTAGGTTCCTCTGTCGTGGTGGTAGAGGGTTCAGTAGTTGTGGTGGTAGTGGGTTCCTCAGTAGTGGAGGTAGAGGGTTCCTCGGTAGTTGTCGTGGTAGAGGGTTCCTCGGTAGTGGTGGTGGTAGAGGGTTCCTCAGTAGTTGTGGTAGTGGGTTCCTCTGTAGTGGTTGTAGACGGTTCCTCAGTTGTTGTGGTGGTAGAGGGTTCTACAGTTGTTGTCGTGGTAGTAGGTTCCTCTGTCGTGGTGGTAGAGGGTTCAGTAGTTGTGGTGGTAGTGGGTTCCTCTGTAGTGGTGGTAGAGGGTTCCTCAGTAGTTGTGGTGGTAGAGGGTTCCTCAGTAGTTGTGGTAGAGGGTTCCTCAGTAGTTGTGGTGGTAGAGGGTTCCTCAGTAGTTGTGGTAGAGGGTTCCTCGGTAGTTGTGGTGGTAGAGGGTTCCTCAGTAGTTGTGGTGGTAGAGGGTTCCTCAGTAGTTGTGGTGGTAGTGGGTTCCTCTGTAGTGGTGGTAGAGGGTTCTACAGTTGTTGTCGTGGTAGAGGGTTCAGTAGTTGTGGTGGTAGTGGGTTCCTCTGTAGTGGTGGTAGAGGGTTCCTCAGTAGTTGTGGTGGTAGAGGGTTCCTCAGTAGTTGTGGTGGTAGAGGGTTCCTCGGTAGTTGTGGTGGTAGAGGGTTCAGTAGTTGTGGTGGTAGTTGGTTCCTCTGTAGTGGTGGTAGAGGGTTCCTCAGTAGTTGTGGTGGTAGAGGGTTCAGTAGTTGTGGTGGTAGTGGGTTCCTCAGTAGTTGTGGTGGTAGAGGGTTCAGTAGTTGTGGTGGTAGTGGGTTCCTCTGTAGTGTAGGTAGAGGGTTCCTCAGTAGTTGTGGTGGTAGAGGGTTCCTCAGTAGTTGTGGTGGTAGAGGGTTCCTCAGTAGTTGTGGTGGTAGAGGGTTCCTCAGTAGTTGTCGTGGTAGAGGGTTCCTCGGTAGTTGTGGTGGTAGAGGGTTCCTCAGTAGTTGTGGTAGTGGGTTCCTCTGTAGTGGTTGTAGACGGTTCCTCAGTTGTTGTGGTGGTAGTAGGTTCCTCTGTCGTGGTGGTAGAGGGTTCAGTAGTTGTGGTGGTAGTGGGTTCCTCTGTAGTGGTGGTAGAGGGTTCCTCAGTAGTTGTGGTGGTAGAGGGTTCCTCAGTTGTGGTGGTAGTGGGTTCCTCTGTAGTGGTTGTAGACGGTTCCTTAGTTGTTGTGGTGGTAGAGGGTTCTACAGTTGTTGTCGTGGTAGTAGGTTCCTCTGTCGTGGTGGTAGAGGGTTCAGTAGTTGTGGTGGTTGTGGGTTCCTCTGTAGTGGTGGTAGAGGGTTCCTCGGTAGTTGTCGTGGTAGAGGGTTCCTCGGTAGTTGTGGTGGTAGAGGGTTCCTCAGTAGTTGTGGTAGTGGGTTCCTCTGTAGTGGTTGTAGACGGTTCCTCAGTTGTTGTGGTGGTAGAGGGTTCTACAGTTGTTGTCGTGGTAGTAGGTTCCTCTGTCGTGGTGGTAGAGGGTTCAGTAGTTGTGGTGGTAGTGGGTTCCTCAGTAGTGGTGGTAGAGGGTTCCTCGGTAGTTGTCGTGGTAGAGGGTTCCTCGGTAGTGGTGGTGGTAGAGGGTTCCTCAGTAGTTGTGGTAGTGGGTTCCTCTGTAGTGGTTGTAGACGGTTCCTCAGTTGTTGTGGTGGTAGAGGGTTCTACAGTTGTTGTCGTGGTAGTAGGTTCCTCTGTCGTGGTGGTAGAGGGTTCAGTAGTTGTGGTGGTAGTGGGTGCCTCTGTAGTGGTGGTAGAGGGTTCCTCAGTAGTTGTGGTGGTAGAGGGTTCCTCAGTTGTGGTGGTAGTGGGTTTCTCTGTAGTGGTTGTAGACGGTTCCTCAGTTGTTGTGGTGGTAGAGGGTTCTACAGTTGTTGTCGTGGTAGTAGGTTCCTCTGTCGTGGTGGTAGAGGGTTCAGTAGTTGTGGTGGTAGTGGGTTCCTCAGTAGTGGTGGTAGAGGGTTCCTCGGTAGTTGTCGTGGTAGAGGGTTCCTCGGTAGTTGTGGTAGTAGAAGGTTCCTCAGTAGTTGTGGTAGTGGGTTCCTCTGTAGTGGTTGTAGACGGTTCCTCAGTTGTTGTGGTGGTAGAGGGTTCTACAGATGTTGTCGTGGTAGTTGGTTCCTCTGTCGTGGTGGTAGAGGGTTCAGTAGTTGTGGTGGTAGAGGGTTCCTCAGTAGTGGTGGTAGAGGGTTCCTCAGTAGTTGTGGTGGTAGAGGGTTCCTCAGTAGTTGTGGTGGTAGAGGGTTCCTCTGTAGTGGTGGTAGAGGGTTCTACAGTTGTTGTCGTGGTAGTGGGTTCCTCAGTTGTTGTGGTTGAGGGTTCCTCAGTTGTTGTGGTAGTGGGTTCCTCTGTAGTGGTTGTAGACGGTTCCTCAGTTGTTGTGGTGGTAGAGGGTTCTACAGTTGTTGTCGTGGTAGTAGGTTCCTCTGTCGTGGTGGAAGAGGGTTCAGTAGTTGTGGTGGTAGTGGGTTCCTCTGTAGTGGTGGTGGTAGAGGGTTCAGTAGTTGTGGTGGTAGTGGGTTCCTCTGTAGTGGTGGTAGAGGGTTCCTCAGTAGTTGTGGTGGTAGAGGGTTCCTCAGTAGTTGTGGTGGTAGAGGGTTCCTCTGTAGTGGTTGTAGACGGTTCCTCAGTTGTTGTGGTGGTAGAGGGTTCTACAGTTGTTGTCGTGGTAGTAGGTTCCTCTGTCGTGGTGGAAGAGGGTTCAGTAGTTGTGGTGGTAGTGGGTTCCTCTGTAGTGGTGGTGGTAGAGGGTTCAGTAGTTGTGGTGGTAGTGGGTTCCTCTGTAGTGGTGGTAGAGGGTTCCTCAGTAGTTGTGGTGGTAGAGGGTTCCTCAGTTGTTGTCGTGGTAGATGGTTCCTCAGTTGTTGTGGTTGAGGGTTCCTCAGTTATTGTCGTGGTAGTGGGTTCCTCTGTAGTCGTGGTAGAGGGTTCCTCGGTAGTTGTGGTGGTAGAGGGTTCCTCAGTAGTTGTGGTGGTAGAGGGTTCCTCAGTAGTTGTGGTGGTAGAGGGTTCCTCAGTAGTTGTGGTGGTAGAGGGTTCCTCGGTAGTTGTGGTGGTAGAGGGTTCAATAGTTGTGGTGGTAGTTGGTTCCTCTGTAGTGGTGGTAGAGGGTTCCTCAGTAGTTGTGGTGGTAGAGGGTTCCCCAGTAGTTGTGGTGGTAGAGGGTTCAGTAGTTGTGGTGGTAGTGGGTTCCTCTGTAGTGGTGGTAGAGGGTTCCTCAGTAGTTGTGGTGGTAGAGGGTTCCTCAGTAGTTGTGGTGGTAGAGGGTTCCTCAGTAGTGGTGGTAGGAGGTTCTTCCGTACTTGTTGTTGTGGTGGGTGCTTGTGTTGTAGTTGTTGTGGTAGTCACCTCTGGAGTGGTGGGTTCTTCCGTTGTCGTTGTAGTTGTTGTTGTTGGAGCTTGAGTCGTTGATGTAACATTACATTGCACCATGAATGGCCAACTGCAGTACTGGAAAAAAAATACACCTTATTATGCATATGTGCATTTTACAGTGAGAGAAATTGCATGTTTCACAAATTGACACTTTCCTTAACTTTTGTTTTTTAGCCATTTCATTGTACTGATAAGGAATGCAAGGTTGTAGAGAGATTTTTATGCTTATTACTATGTAAATCATGTTCATGCCTTCGGCAAACGGTTTTGATCAGATTAAAACTTCATACTGAGCAGCAATTTGCAAAAAAACTTGAGATGATTTTGAATTATCGGATTTTCTTTGAAGTACCTCCCTAAGTTAATGTCAAAGTGAAAGCTTATTTCAAATAGGCACATAAAAGGCACTTGAACATCACAAATTACAGTAAAATAGAATTAATTCTAGTCGCTCCCTCCTCTTTCTTTCCTTCTTTAGTCGTATTTTTTTCGTATGGAGAAGAATGGGCAAGAAACTTCACCTAAAATCTTAATGCTCCTTTAAGATGAATCTAAATTTACACAACACAAATAAATAAAACTTGAAATGTCTGTTTGTCATGTCAAAACAACATAATATTTCGACTAAATGCATATGAAAGTATATACGGAACTAATAAGAAAAAGACATTTATTTTTATTTTATTCTGTCTGTTTGTTTGTTCCGGCTAATCTCCGAAACGGCTGGACTGATTTTGATGAAATTTAGTATGGAGATATTTTGAACCCTGAGGAATGACATAGGCGGAAGCTATTTAAATCTATATATATAAAATTAAAAGTCCTGACTGACTGACTGACTGACTGACTGACTGACTGAGACATCAACGCACAGCCTAAACCGCTGGTCCTATAGACATGAAATTTGGAGGGTGTATTCTTCGTGAAGAGTAGGTATCCACTAAGAAAGGGTTTTTCGAAATTCCACCCCTAAGAGGGTGAAATGGGGGGATTTTGTTTGTATGAAAAATTTGATTCCTTGAGTTAATAAACTTGAAACTTGGCACGAATACTTATCTAAGTAAATTATGATGTTGGGAATTTTTTGTTTTTATAAACTACCCCCTAAAAGGGGATTGGGGGGTTTCAAAGTTTGTATGGAAGAAATTTAGCGCGCAGTCCGATTTAATCGAAACTCAGTATTTATACCTATAATTAAATGGAAAGAATAATGTGTATCAGGGTTTTTCGAAAATCTACCCCTGACGGCCTGAAAAGGGGTACTTAGTCAATTTTACAGCGTGGCTTGATTAACTCGAAAATTGGTATAAATAATCTTTGAGTCAAGTTATAAACACATCCCAAATGATTTTTCAAAATTCCACCCCTGTGGGGGTGAAAAGCGGGGATACAGTTTATATGAAAAATCTTATTCGTTAGGTTAATAATCTTGAAAATTGGCATGAATACTTGCCTAAATAAGCAATAAAGTTTATCATTATTAGTTTTTCAAAACTACCCCTCAAAGGGGATATAGGGGTGTTAAAGTTTGTGTGGAAGAATTTGAACGCGCGGTCCGATTAACTCGTAACTCAGTGTTTATACTTAAGACCAAATATAAAGAATAACATGTATCAGGATTTTTTGAAAATCTACTGCTAATGGGTTGAAAAGGAGTAGTTAATTTTACAGGGGAGGATTATAATAAGTGGCTTGATTAATTAGAAAATTGGTATAAATAATCTTTGAGTCAAGTTATGAATATACCCCAAACGATTTTTTTAAATTCCACACCTGAGGGGGTGAAAAGCGGGGATACAGTTTATATGAAACATCTTATTAATTTAGCTAATAAACTTGGCAACAATATTTGCCTAAGTAAGTAATAAAGTTTATCATTAGTATATTATCATTATTAGTTTTTGAAAACTACCCCTCAAAGGGGGATATAGGGGTGTTGAAGTTTTTGTGGAAGAAATTGAATGCGCGGTCCGATTAACTCGAAACTAAGTATTGATACTTTCGACAGAAAATAATTAATAATAAGTATGTAAAGTTGTCGAAAATTGTCCCCTGACGGGGCAAAAAGGGGTATTTCGGTTTTCAGAGGAGGATTTGAACTTGAAATTGTATGTTACATTTTCACGCCTAACCACTGAACTTCTGATATTTGGCAAAGAGATAGATGGCATCCTGGGGAAGCACATACTTTTTATCCTGGTAGCACGTTCCCGTGGGATAATTTCCGACATCCACGCGGGCG